>VZTG01007032.1:0-98389 GCA_013397845.1 Melanocharis versteri
CTCCGCGCTGCAGCCCCGCACCCTTGCCTGCCGGGCTCGGCCGCCCCTGTGGGTTTGTGAGGCGAGCCTGTCTCCCGTCCCTTCCCGTCTCGGCCGGGCCGCCATTACCGCGTGCTGCCCGAGCCCGCACCGGAGCGCCCCCTGCAGCCGCGGGGAATCATCGCACCTGCCGTGCCCGCCGGGAGCCACAGCGCCCCTGCCGGCTGTGACCGGAACTGCACCCAAGGGGAGAGTGCCTGCGGCCGAGGGAAGGCTGGGGCTGGGTTTCTACTAGTGGTTAATGCCAGAGTTGTTGTTGTTTGTTCGTCTTATTTATATATATAGTAAAGAACTGTTATTCCTATCCTCATATCTTTGCCTAAGAGCCCCCTTGTTTTTTTTTTTTAAATTTTAAAAGTTCGGAGGGAAGGGGGTTTACATTTTTTCCATGCCAGGGGAGGCTCCTGCCTTCCTTTGCAGACACCTGTCTTTCAAACCAGGACACCAAGTCATAAGAAAAAATTAGACAGCAATGGGTGAGTGAGTATCCAAGAACACCACCTTGAAAAGTTCAATTGCTTGTATCCAATGAGGCATCAGTTGTTCGCCGAGTGTCTGGGCTTTGTAAAGCTGCAGCATCCACTGAAGCAATAATCAGTGGTGAACTATTCAACTTTTGATAATTAATGTGCTTACTTTGTCCATCTTTGCATTTTAAACTAATGTCAGATGACTCTGTAATTTAGTTTTGCATCTAGGTTAGGCTCCCATTACAAATAAATGAACATTTGAGTACTGCAAGACAATGCCTTAAAAGTCCCCTCAGGAGCTGCCTTGACAGAAGGGGTTTTTTCTCTCCTTAAGACACAAAGGGTTAGACTTGCAGCAGAGAAGGTATATTCTAGAGAAAATTTGATTAGTTTCAATGGACAACAGGAAAAAAATTAACTAAGCATATAACTAACTTGATTAGCTTTGCGCAAATCATCTCGACTACGTGGAGGATTTATATCCTCTGGTGCAGTCAAATGAATATGACTCTCTTGCACTCAGAGCCAGTTTCGATTCCAAAATAATGCAGATCTTTTCACTGCCAGTGTAATAATGGAGATTGGTTCACAGATTCTTCCATCTGTTATGCCCAGACCATACTTTGCAGTGCAGATTTTACTAACTATGTAATTTATGTGTATGTTATTTCTTTGCAGTGCAGATTTTACTAACTATGTAATTTATGTGTATGTTTTTTCTTTGCATGGTGTGAAATTAAGCTTCCTGCTTTCTTCCCTCTCCTCTGGACAGTAAAGAGCTTTATAAAAAGCGTCAGATAAAGGTATTTTGGGCTGTGAGATGACAAGCTGTTTTATGCGGCTGTGGCTCCATTCTTTTAGTTCAAGGAACTAATCCGAGGAGGTTTTAATTTGGAAGTGTTAAATATTTATTCTTTCTGTTTATTTAAACACTTTGGTTGCCTTTATGAAAAAGGCAAGTTTATGTTAAAATTCAGGAAATATATTACAAAAGTGCAGAAGGGAAGCCATTGTATTTCAATTTAAAATTTCTGTGAAGTGACTCATTTACTTGCCCCATGACGCTGCAAAGTCACTAGATAGACAAATGCATTATGCAGATAGAAAACTGGAGACAGAGGTTATGTGATGCCCAAGGCCATGCAGTGAGTCAAAGCTGATCCAGGGCGAAGTTCCCATTTTAGTGTGCCTATTAATAACACCAACACAGACAAACTAAATGAAAGAACTACATTTGGGGGCCATGGGATGTTAGCATGCTCTGCAAGACTGAGATGTTGTTTGTTTCCATCTAACTCTAAAATGGTGAAATTACTAGACATAAATATGACTGGATCAGTATCTTGTCTGAAGGCTTTCTCATACTTAGGAATAGAAATCTCTTTCCTCCCTTCTGAGATCTTTTGTTTTTCTTTGCCAAACAAAAATTATTTATTTACCTTCAAATTTTGAGTACTGTCAGGTTAATACTGTCTCTGGCACCAAAAAAGACAGTCATAGCATAAAAGACTTAGGGATAAATGTGAACCACTCTTAATGAGAGCCAATTTTGCTTGCATTTGCTATCCTTCTTAAAAGTAGTACTTACATTTAGTAGACCATTCCTGCATTGATATATTATATTCTCTGAGTTTGTATATTTTATCTAGCTTTAGATAAAGTTAGTGACTTCAGTTACTAACAGGACGTGGCAGAGGAAAAGATGTTGCATAATGAGAAGTTGGAGTTAAGAGCTGCTGTATATCATTAGTATCTGTCAGGGACTTGCCTTAGTCACTTGGGCTTGGACTTTCAAGTATAAATATTACTTTTAGGTGCCTTTGCTAGTGGTTCTATTTCTTATGATTGCTAGCTTGAGCATTATGTGTAGTAAAACAAAAGTCAATCGAGAATCAGCAAGATTATAGAAATGTCCATGAGAACTGACTAAAGAAGAGTTCACATATTTGATGGGGACAGTTAAGGAATCCATTGCAGCTATATTTAATTGGAGCCAATGTCTAGAAATGCCAAAAGATGGTATCAGGGATTATATTTAACTTGCAGCCTACAAAGCGTTATCATGGAAATTTATGAAACATTAATGACAATGGTCAGGTCAACTCGGTTTTTGAGCAATAGAGGAAAAGCTTAACATGGAAGTAATATTTTGGTTTTCGTTTAAGCTTAAAATACATTGAAAATACTCTAATCTATGCAGCGTCATAACAGATTTACGAGATTCTTCAGAATATCAACAAGAGCCAAGATTGCTCCATTCGTTCTTCTTTAACTTGAAGTGCTAGTTTTATTTGTGTATCTGAAAGAGGCTGATGTTACTGCATTTGTTATCTTAATCTTTGTACAGAGTCATGTCAAAAGGAGCAACATTTCTAAAGTAAGTTATGGCACCTATCCATTCATCACACCCAGAGACTGATTAGTATCTCACTTAAATTAACATGTATGACAGTGACCTAGAAACAGTCCTGGAGCAATTATGATGTTTCAGCAACTTGCAAAAACAGGCATTGCTTTTGGTAATTGATCATTCTTCATCATAAAAATCTGATAATTAGGTTTCTTGCTCCCATCTCACTGCTTCAGTGTATTCTCGTAATTCTAATTGCTATGTTTGATTTACATCTGTTTGTTCTTGTGCCAACATTGTCATACATCTTAAATAATTAATTTCTGTGATGATATCTTTACCAATAGCCTTCATACTCCTGCCTCATTGTTATGATACACATTGATCTTTCTGTGTTGAGAGTGACAAAAACTATATAATATTTCAAATAGGGACTGACCCATACTTACAGGACACCATCACTGCTGTACTGTCTCTAGTATCTCTATCTTTAGTGGTGTACTGTAATATGGCTTTGTCTTTTTCTCAGCTGTTTTACTCTTGGAATGTTGGGTGGAAGCACCTGCACTTTTTGTCTACCTGTCTCTTTGCACACTCCTCCAGGATGCCTGTTACCTCTCCATTCCTCTCTTACTTCCACCCTGCTGTCCAGGCCTTGTAGCCCCTCTCTGATCCTTCCCAGGTAGCCCTTACTACCTCCTGGTGCTTCTCTAACTGTTATCAGAGGCTGAGGTCGAGGTTGAAATGAGATCCAGAAATGGGCCAAGGCCTGGTCCTGCTGTGGGATGATGTGGGAAGAAATGGAGGTAGGAGAAACAGGCTGCAGAGCACCTTCATTCTGCTGTTGCCATCTGGGAGAGGGCTGGCGAGTGCTGGTGCTGCCAGGGCTCAGGAGCTACAGGGAAGACTACACCCAGCTGCTCGGACTCGACAAGCGAGCACCTCCTGCCTCCTCACACACAAGTCTGCAGCCTGTCGCCTTGGCTGCCCCCTTGTTTGCTTATTCCTGCCTCCAATGAGACCTTAATTCCCTACTACATTTTCTCGCATTTTTGCAACTCTGTGATATTTCTCCTCTAAACAGATGCTGCCTCCCAACATACACCAGCACAACGCTAAATTTGTCAGTTGCAGAGCCCTGCTCTGTATGACTATTAAAATTCAGACCCAGTCCTTGAAGAATTTTTACTATTCACTTTTTGTTGATGATTCCTCTTTCAACACAGTCCCTCAACTGGATTTAGTAGAATTAATCTGGTGCAAAGTGACAGCTAGGAAAAATAAAACTCTCCCTTCAATTTTGATGAAGGGCTCAGCCATCTGCTCAGGTTGTTGCAGTGTACTAAGTTACTGCATGTCCATGGAGCCATTGAAACTATGGGTGCTTTTAGTCTAGCCAGTTGCAGAGTAGTACAGGACCAATTAACCGTCTTTAAACTGATTTTTAAGCTAAAATTGTAAAGTGTAAACTTAAACCCAAGCTGAATGGCATATGACTGGCCAATTGGCATGGCTGTGTTCATGTACAGTATCTTATTGCAGCTTAGTGTGTGTCTGAGGATGTCATTAAAATTAAAGGGACCCACTTCCATGATATTCTGAGGAATAATGAAGTTTTTGACTCATGTTCTGACTCTAGAACAAATTCTACTTTACGTAAGCATGGGTTCCACTTTAGCCATTGCCATTATTGATATCCATTAGCCCTTTTTATATTCTGGTTTCTAGGCAAAGATCATCAAGTATGAGTCATGGAGTGCCTGGTATCATAGCTGCTGCTGAATTATAAATTAGTACATTTATAGAATCAATTAATCTTTAGTATCTTGCGTGTGGCTGATTTAGTATATATGCACACCAAAAAATGAGTGTGTTAGCATTGCATGAGTGTATGCTCAGTTGGGAAGGTCTGGAGAGTTGCTAATCTCCATGGTCTATATTCCTCCTCTAACAAAGACAAGGTTTTCAATTTCCAGAGAGCTCCTGTATGCAACAGTTTGTTTTGAAAATAAACAGTTCTATATGGCAGCTGTTTTTCCATTATTCAGATTATTTCCTTTCTGCAGATCTTGTGAAACAACATGCATTGTCTTTCTAATAATAATTTTTATCAATGGCACGATTTAGGACAACATTTTCTAAAATGAGCACAAACAAGCACCACTTGAATGGTTGTCTGTACAGGTATAATCCCTGTATTTGGTTTATCTCACTGAATTCCCAAAACACTCAATTCTGCACAGACCTGTCCTGTTGGTAAAAATCCCTTCACCTGACTTCTGTTTGTGCTGAGAGCAACATCATTGTTTTTTTGAGAGAAAAATGCATGATCTAGCTTTACATGTGTACTCTGTAACTTGTCTAATGACATAACAGTTTCTCTGTTAACAGTAAACAATTGAGTGCTTTGCTAACTTTTAGTAAAACACATCCATCTTTCTTCCTGTGGTCCCTGGGAAATGTGTTGAGTGTCAAGATTTCAAGCAATCTGAGTACTAACATTTGGGTTTGTGTATAAAATTGAACTAAGGATTAAAGGATTGACACCTAATTATCATTCAGCTAATTTAGTATCAGTGACTTCAGTGAAACTGAGGCAGACTCACCAGCTGGATGAGAGAGCCAGGCTCAGGTATCAGCCTTATGTTCAAAAGCAACATTGACAATATCATAGAAATTGCCTCAAAATTGTTGAGAGACTTTCAGAAATAAAAATACCACCTTCAGAGCCTGATCCTAAATCTACTGATATATCAGTTGAAGTTTTCACTTTTTTCTTCTAGTGGTCTGAGTTACAAGTCATTACATCCTACATGTTTATTTGGGTTTTTTTATTTCTTTGCATATCGACACCAGAACTTTTCCCATATGGAAAATTAAGCCTTAAAGACTTTAATTCCACTCATATGCACAGATAGCATTTCTCCCATCCCTCCATCAGTTTTATAAATCACTTAAGAAACATTTGCAAACTAGCAACTGAGCTAATAAGTTTAGTATTTAAATTAGTAAGTACTAAATAAGCTGAAGTACTGTTTTGAAGGTTGCGCTCACTTTTGTTTCTGCTACAGGCTGCAATGTCTAAGCATTTTGATAGGAAGTAGTGTGGGTTAACAATTGCTCACTATGCTCCAGTCTGTCCTGGCAGCAGACACAAGTAGTTTTGATTGCTTAATCTATTTGAAGGCTGCCTATCTGTAGTGCGAAGTCAGCCTTTCTAAAACCTCCTCTTACAGGACAACAAACACTAAGTTGCAGTCAAATATGTGGATGCTGTACATTAAGCCCTCAGGGGAATTCTCTGCAATCATCATGTTACTGCATGAAAGGATAAAGCAATTCCAGTTTTCCTAAGGAGCTGAAATAAAAGGACCAAAAGAATCTCTTTTCCACTTTCTTTCACCAGAGATTCACAGAATTTGGTTTTTACATTGATTAGACATGAACTGTGTGCATAAGTAAAATGTCCCCGAGGACGTTAAACTATTTTTACAAGTACTTTAATAAACTAAGACAGACATCCTGTGAAATTGACATTTCACCATTCTTGCAGAGGTTACTTGGTGCATTTCTGTGAACAAATAAAAAAACTGCATTATAAAATCTAGTCATTTATAGTACAGCTCTGTCTGCTGCATTGGTTTTATGCTGTCAATCCTTTTGTAGTGTTGGTGTACTGCTCTGTAGCAGCCTCAAGGTATTCGAGCAAAACCAGTACACAAGACAGGAAAGCGATGTACGAAACTGTAAATCAACAGGAGCAGGGCTTTTTTGTAATGTTTCCATCTACCGTACATAAAACCATTCCCTGATTTTAATAATTTGCTGAGCTAAATTACAAAATTAACAATATACTTTCAACAGGGAAGATCAGGCAATAAAAATGTCCACAGTTTCAATCAGGATTGCAAATTACAGATGTCCAAAAGATAGTAAAATGTAAAGAAAAATCCCTGAACCCTGGAACTGATCAAAATTAGTGTCAGTCATTGATTTCTAGAACACACAAAGAAACGATGAGTATAAATGTGTTACTTACAAGTGCTGAGGATTTTAGAGAACAAAAATGGAGACCAGGAGCTGGAGACTGCATGCCATGCCAGGAGTGTTGATTTGGAAGTGATGGACACAAATAAACGTTCAGCAAAGCTTAAAAAGCTGCAATGCAAGGCTAGCCAAAAGTGTCCTTGTCCTTACCGTGCTGTGGCTGGCAAGCAATCCGTGTCTGGGAGCCTTCAGTCCCTCTAATCAGGCTCTGCAGATTTTGTTTGCAAGAAAGATTGTCCTTTAAGTGATGAGTGCAGGAAAACAGAGAAATAAAGAGAAATGAGCAAGTTGTACAAGGCAAATAGCTGCAGGTCTTTAGCATGCTCCCCGCGTTTTCCTGAGCTGCATCTGCAGTAGAGAAAATATCCCAAAAATAGCTCAGGCTGCCAATGACTTGCTGAAACCTGAGAAAGAATTTCTGAATTTAAAGATCTGGGTTGCTGTGGGTGTATGATTAAAGTGAGAAATTGCTGGCAGGAAGAAGCTAGGATGAAACCACATGCTTAAGGAGTAACTTGTGAGTTCACTGATGCCAGAACATGAGCTGACCTCTGATTTCCCCCTCCTCCACCCAATGCCAGTTAACCCTTAAGAGTTCAGAGTGGAACAAAATTCTTCAATAACAGATGGAAAAAGAAATATGATCCAAAAACAAGTTCTTTTACCTGTAATGTAGTGACAATATTTTATAGCAGTGCCCTATTTCCTAAATTTCAAAGCAATCAGGGACGCCGATGTTTTGCAGATCCCTGATTTCTGGAAAGCTCAGTCTGGTGTAGGGTATTAGCTAAATACTCATTTTATACTGTTTGTGGTCCCACAGAGTGAAAGGGATTTCTGGTAAAGTTTTGAGGGAAGGATGAAGAGAGGGAGGAAGGAAGGGAGGAAGGAGGGAAGGAGGGAAGGAGGGAAGGAAGGAAGGAAGGAAGGAAGGAAGGAAGGAAGGAAGGAAGGAAGGAAGGAAGGAAGGAAGGAAGGAAAACACAACATTTAGGAACTTTTCTGCAGACAGTGACTTAAGGACAAAATAGCAAGAGTTCGCAACTCTTGTTGCCAAAGTGTGTTTGGCACAGTCTTGGAGGAGACGCTGGTATCTCTATATGGTGCCCAGAACAAATGACAGTAGCTACTCCAGGTTGTTCTGTTCTATGAATCCCTTGTACTTACACAGGTCACTGGAGCATAGCATACTTTAGCCCAGTCCTCAGATTTCTCCCTGGCACTTTTTAATGGTACTTCCTTCGTTTAGAAGAGAACAAGAAGCAGTTGGCAGAAAGCAGGTTACATTGGCTTGACATCAGTTAAGTTTCCCAAGCAGTGCCAAAAGTAATCCTCGGTAAGCTATTTAGGCCAGTATTAAAGCTGTCAGAGCATGGACTAGGAGCTAGTCCCCAGTTTTCTTTGTACTGACACTGAAAAGGGAAAAGGTTTTGGTGCTGTAACTGGGTTAGATTCAAGCCACATGGGACTGGATTATGAGAAGCTGCTTCTTTGGAAAGCAACTGTGCATCTGAGAAAAGAGCTGAATATCACTATTAATTCAGGATGTGCTTTTGGTTTAACATCATTTTTTTGATATGTTCCGAAGAATAATGGCATCATAGGGAGAACAAAATATTTAATATGCTTCAACCATAATGGTGTGTGATCACTTAATAATTCTGGTAGGACTGTCTACTTGATGCAACGAAGCTGTACTTCTTTAAGAGTGTCTGAGCACTTTATCTTGAAGATGCCATGAATATGTCAATGTATTTCATATATACTGTTCATAGCTGTAGTTTCACACTCATAGTGACATTCTCTGGGGCTGAGGAGTTAAGCATTTGTCCTGTGACAATAAATAGCCATTTAAGTTGCATGTGTACAAGGGCAGCTGAGAATGCCCAACTATGAAGATCCCTTTTGTAGGTGCTTGGGAGAAAAAGGCCCATTGTCAGATCTTTTTGTCTGTCTTCAATTCTAGCTGTTCTGATCATAAATGTTTTCCTAGAAGCTAGGAGAGTAGACAGTCCCTGAAGTAGGCTGGTGATTTCATCTGTATTTATACCCCAGCAGGGCCTTTCTTAAGTACTTCTGTTGACCAAAAGGAAATGTAGAATATCATAATTCATGGCCTGAATAATTGTGACTCATGTTGCAGCATTCACTCTCAGACAACAGGCAGGAAGCACTTACACACATCTAGTGTTGATTTATAAATATATCACATAAATTTCATGGTGAGCACAGGAAGTCTGATTACTAATCTCCTAAAAACTCCTAAAGCAAACCTCTGTTCCCATATTTGAAGCAGCAAGTGATAATACGAAAGATTTTTTTAGGCACCTTTTTAATAAATAAATAAAACCTAAATCCAGTAGTAATGATGGCCAGTAGGTAACTCATCATGTATGGTGCACTGCTAGTGATATATCAGCATGAGACGATCATTAGTGTCTGTGTGTTAGCAGATGAACTATGCATTAAAAATGAGATTCCTTTCCCCCCTACCAATGAGGTAATTAATTCAAACACGTTTTGTCTCTCCTTGTTATGAAGAGGTTGCTAATGCAAGACAATAAAGCAGTGCTACATTTCGAACAATTGGAAACTTAGTATTGAAAACCATTCTCTGTGGATGCTGAAAGCTCGGTAGCAAAGAGATTTTCCAGTGTTCTGCTTGTCAGTGTGCATTTTTACTTTCTCACGGGGCTAGCTGGGAAACAGCTAGAGAGCTTTTGTAAATAATTCTTCTATCTTGCACTTGTGAGATGTTTTGGACCTTGTTACTGTTAGTCTGAAGGATTGTTTAGGAAATGGGTGTTTTAGGATCTAGCCAATAAACCTGGGGGGTGGTTGGCTAACGATCCAATGACTTTCTACCATTCCAAGAACCTAGGGTATAAAACCCATCCATATATAAATAAATAAAGGCATTTCTATCCTGTCCTCCTGGGTTCAGCTGTCTCTTTTCTCCCCAGGCTGTGTCCACATTGCGACAATTCTCTGTTCTATTGTCTTATTGTTGAATTTCACTGAGAGCCTAGATCATAAATTACATGTATGTGATAATGCATAGCTTTGTATTTTTAACTTAAATCTAGCACAGGGCAAAAGTGAAGAGAAAGGAGCATGACAAAATTATGAGCAGAGACCAGATGGGTGGTTTGGCATGGAAACAAAGGCATTAGCATACATTCATTGTCCTTATAGTGAAACACTAATGCTTATGGTGTTTATCAAATAGATGTATGGAGAAAATACATCTTCCTCTAAGCATGATGCTTTAGGTCTTGATTCCTCTAAATTATCTAAACGTGCTCTTGAGAGTTAAATGTTTGAATGTTCTTGTTCTTTTCTTCATCTGAGTCATTTCTTTAATATCGTATGACTTAAGTTTTGCCTAAGCATCCAGTGTAAGCTAAGTACTGGCTTTTGTCTTTGATTTCCCTGGAAAGAAGTGGCAAAGTACCTGGAACTAGTGCTGTCCTACCAGGACTGATTTATCTGTGAGCCTACCCTGAGTCTAGCGTGATCCATGAATCATCTGCCGTTGTGTCTGTCTGCATGTCAGGGTTTGGATTGGAGCATCCAGGAATGTGTGAGAGTCTTTGCATGTAAGTGTTGGTTGATCTGGAGAAACAAAGTCCTATTTCCACCAGTGCAGTCGAGTCACCAGACTGGTGTGGGTGTAAATGAGAATTCCATTACAGAAACTTGTTGAACAAAATAGATGGGGTAATGCAGATGAATGTTTTACATACTTCAGTGGGCAGGATGTTTTTCTTATGAGATAGTCTTGTTTAGGGAGCTCTTTGTAGCATGAACTTCAAAATTATGTCTGGCACATGTAAATCACTGAAGTAGGAATATTTCCAGTAGATTGACAGATAATTATCTTTTTATGACGATGATCAAGTTGGTACAAAAATGACACTTTGCATTTTCTGAAGCTGTGACCATAATTTGAAATTAGGCCTCGAATGCCAGCCCTGGTAAAATCAATGAGAAGAGAAAAAGGACTGTACCTGACACTGCAGCATCAAAACTTTAAGGATGAACTTACCTGAAGTAACTTGGAGTTAAAAAAAAAGACTAGGGAGTATCATAAGAATAAGTATTAGTGCCTTGAAGACTGTGTCTATCTGGATTGTTTGAACTGTAAGGATCCAGGTTTGGTAGCATGGGAAATCTGAGGCTAATGGCCTTGATTACTGCAGCTGTCTTTTTTCATGTTACAGTACAGTATTCCATAGCTAGCCCTGTTTCTCTAGGCAATGTACAAAAATGTGCAAAATATATCATTTTATGCCAGGAACCTGAAAAGTGAGGTCTCTGTACCTGACAGCTGATTTGCAAGGGCTTGTTAGAATATATTTCTCCTATTTTAGCTAAGGCTAATTAGACATAGGCAGTTGCTGCTATCTATCAAATTTTCTTCACTCATTTTTTTCTCTCATATTTTTTGCCTTTCTGTCCTACTGTCTGGGACATTCTCCTTTGTGTTTTAAACCCAATTTAATACCTGTTTCTCTTGCCAAGTGCATTCTGATTGTGGCTCATCCCACCCTAGCCTGTTCCAGACCCATTCTTGATGCCTTAAGATTTAGCTTTTGTATTTTTCAAATCCTGTACTGCTTTAGTGTATAACTGTAAAACTCCATACAGAGTGTTAGCTAGTGTTTTCACATTTTGGTCAGACAAAACAATTCCTCTAGGCCTGAAACTCAAGGACACCTCACTTTCTCAGACCCCGAAAAATATAAACAAAAGTGAGTTGGTGGGGAGAAAACTGAGGGTATATGACTTCATTACCTGAAGATGTAATTGGAGGATTAACCCCTGATATGTAAATGGACCAAACTTATAATTGTCTGAAAATCTTGTGACCATCGTCCATCTTGGGTATAGCCTCCCGGAAGCTTCTGACTGCCCAAGGTGTACCTATATTGAAGGCCTTTAATAAGTACCTGCTTTTATTCTCTTAATCTTGTCTAGCCTCTGTTCTAGGTAGCCACTCCAAGGCATCATTCTGTTGCCCTATATTTTGGTATTTTTAGTTGGAAACCTGTTGTTGGAATGGGTTAGTCTCATTCTGTATAACTACAGGAAAATTGCCAGTGTAATAGAAACTGCTTGTAAAATTGATTTTCTTTTCTACAAAGGATCGACTGGAAGACTTTCCTTATAAGGTTTCTATAGAAATCAGTAAAAAAGAAAATAAAAAAAGCCAAAACAAAATCAGAGGAAAGCCACAACCCTCCCTCCCTCTCATCAGTTGTCATTGCAAATTTCCACAAAAGCTTTTGTCACCATTTCAAAAATTTTAACTCTGTGTCATGCTTTGTTTGATTAATGACTAGTTCCAGAGGTTTCCTCTGGTGATCCTCACATGAGACATAAAGAAATATCAATTGCTTCAGCAATGTCTGGAAGAGTATGGCAAGGATGTAGTTTGCTTCCCTGAGTTTATAATGAAACATCACATTGTATTCCTTGCCCTAAGGTACTAATTTGATACATTCTACATCTGGCTGGCCTGAGCATTGCAGGTTTGCTTTAGCAAAGTGAGAGAATATATTAAGAAATTGCTATTAGCAACCATCAAATCCACACTTATCCCCATTCTATGAAATGTTCAATTTTGCCTTACTGTATTTTTTCAGTTTTATATGTACGATAGGATAAACTAGAGCACTCTAAAGCATCTTACTCCTGAACACTAACAACTCCATTACCAAAAATCTTATTCCAAATGGTAGGGAAAATATTGAGCAAAATAGTCCTGGTTCTACTCCATTGCACATCTGTGAATCCAAGTAATTCTTTCTCAACTTATACATTTCAGGAATGTGAAGAAGTTAAGTTAGATAATTGGTACATCCTTTCTTGAGATGAACTACTCAGTGAAAGATACTTTATCCCAAAGTTGTGATTTACCCAGTTTCTAATGCATAGACTTCTGTGACAAGGGTTAGGGCTTTATTATTGAACTTGATTTTGCTCTAAAATGTACAAATCAGGAAAGGTTGCATTAAAAGTCAGCTGCAGCCTGAAGCCCATCAGTGTCATTCTGTCTGATAATTTGACTGTGGGGAAAATTGGCTATTGCAGCTGCTGCATTGCCTTTCCCTTCTCTCACCATCATTATCTGTCTCCACGCAGTGATTCTGTTCTAAGTTGGCTTAGAGGTCTCTCTTCTTTAAACATATTTTTTGTATCTCTGCTGCCTGCAGTTAGACTATCTAAATATCCTGGGAAAGTATGCATAGCAAAGCAGTATGACAGTAGGTCTTTGAGATAGGGTAGTGTTTTTATAAAGAAAAAGAAGAAGAAGAAGCAGAATAAACAGAAGAAGCAGAAGCAGAAGCAGAAGAAGCAGCAGAAGCAGAAAAGCAGAAGCAGAAGAAGAAAAGGCAAACTAAGAGGAATAAAATGCAGTGTTCGAAATTAGGGTTTCACAGTGTGTACCATCATTTCAAAATTTCCCTTCACCTCAGAAACTCCTTGCTACCTTTTCTGTCATTTGGAGCATTTTGTTCTGCATCTGATTTCTCTATGGAAGTGGTGTTTTTATCAGCTCATGCTGCTTTTTCTGTGAGTGTCAAACATCCTCTGTGGCTACAGGTCCTCTTGAAGTTTTGTATTTCTCTGTTTATTTACTGTTAATAGAAAACATTGTGTTCATTAATATCTTGAATCAGGAAAGCACTGAAGCGTGTACCTGAAGATAAGTGTACATTGCAGTAGGGCTTTATTCAGGACTATTAGGACTATATTTAACCATTCTTTCAAATCAGTGTAATTTTCATAAGTTTTTTCAGTTGAAGGGCTTTCTGGTGTCCCCCTATATATGCAAACTTTTGATTTCCAGAGATAAGATTTTGCAGTAGCTGAATAAGGTCTAATTGGGTAAGTTGTTCCGTTCCTGTCCAAATAGCCTGCCAGTTCCAACACCAGTTTATCTGATGTGTAAACTGGCCAGCAGGGCTTCATAAAATTATTCTTTCCTTCAACAGTTTTAGTCCTTGGTCTTTTCTCAAGAAAAATTTCTCATGACTTCAGCAGGAATTTTGCCTGAGGCCTGTAGAATCCTATTTAAGATTTAACTGTGCTATTTGACAATTATTGGTTATAACATACTGAGAAATTATCCAGTGTGAATCTCTAGTGGACCTAATTCTGACCTTTCAGCAAACTGGGTGTGGACAAGAAGCTGAACATTTCAGGAAGTGTTGTTAGTTATATTAAGCAAGGGAAATAATTTGATGGTATTTTAAGAATGTCCCACTGGTTAGTTAAAAGATAAATTCAAAAGTAATATTTAAAAGCAGTTCCACATAATCAGCCTCAAAGACTGTGGTACAGGATTCCAGTGCTATGGTTAATGGAAAGGAGTATTTGTTTGGAAAAATAGAGTGGAGGCTTTAACGTACTGATTTGTTCCATGTAACATGTTTTTCCACTACTGCAACACGCTTTTTAATAGTGTCACTTATAAACCTCTCCCAAGGTTTAAATTTATGGGGAAAAGGTTAATGAAAATGCTTTGAGTTTAATATGAAGTTCACAGCAGATGCAATGCAGCAGTTTACTCTAAGATGAAGTGTCAGTACATTGCTGTCCCTGAGACAGATACATTACCATGCCTTCACCCCTCCTGTGTTTATTAAATGTTGGATATGTAATGATCAACCTTGCTGTCCTATTTGGGCAACACAAAAGCCTCCTCGAACACAGAGCTGAGATATTCTAGTGCAAAGTGCTATCCTGGTAGTCATAACCCCTCCACTTCAGCTGTCCACAAAAGACATTGAAAGGAAAGAGGGGAAGAAGGGCATGTAGGTCAGTCTGGCCATCCCAAGTCCCCCACCCTGTGGGTGCTACAGCTGTGGCAGCTAATTCAGCTTGGGGTAATGTCAGGGAGAGAAGCAGGGAGTCAAATGCATCTTACTGATGTCTTTCAGTGTTTCCTCAGCTCAATATTACAGCAGTGAACTTTTGCTAAGTCCTTAGGGAGTATACTCTAAAATACAAATTCCTTTGCCTTTTGAATTCTGTTTCTATTGATGTCTGACCTTTACTTAGCTATAACTTTCCAACTGTGCATCATTTCAAAGAACAGTGTGGTCTTGCAGGTAGCTGAAGAGCCTCCCTTAGCCTAGTGGCTGCCAGCTCACCTTTGTTGTTTTGTCAGCATTTCTGGTGCTTTCCCTCAGATGCTCTTTTTTTTTTCTTTTAACAGAAAACTTGTGATTGTTTATTGTTTGTAATCATAGAAGCCATTTAATCAGAATATTTAATTATGTTTCCAGTTTAGGACCGGAGCCAGTTTGCGTTACTTTTAATTTGAACAAGATTTTCTAAATGAAGCCCTTTTGCAGTGGCTTTCAACTTAATTAGAGACCAGAATCTTAACTCTTGTTTAGGTCAAGCACTTGGAAAAGTCTGTAAGTCTATATCTTTAGCTCTTGCTGACTTCAATTCAAGGTGCCTTAGAGGTGAATGTGCTCTGCAATGCCTTGCTAGCCTAGGCCTGAATATCAGCACAGGGCTTGGGAATTTTCATGTATTTTATCAAGCCAAAGAAGAAATGTAACAATAATTATTTGTTTTATAACTTCCTTTAAAAAAATAAGAATTTTTTTTTTCAATGACTATATATTTTATTGGCATATTAATTTCCAGGTAGATTGAGTTGGCAGCAGAGAGTGATCATAGCAGCAGAGAGGTTTTTTTGCAGGAAAAGGTGTGGGAGAAGCAAAATGAGTTGGGATGTGTCAGACCCCATGAGTGTGGTCTAGTTTGCTGAGGGTTTATAGTTCCAGTCTTGAACTGGAATGTGCCCTGTACAAGTTGTGCTAGAAAAAACGACAAAACCCTGCCAGGTGTTTGGAGATGTGCAGAGCCACTGTGGAGTCCACCAGCACCAGACTGCTTTTCATATAGTGCAGTTTGCACTAAGTAAGAAAAGGCTGGAGCCAGATTCCCCGATAATACATCAGGGATTAAGGTGGTCTAATGGAGCAAAGATTAGTCAAGTATATTTATCTTTATAAAGCAACAGCTGTCTCCAAATATATTTAACTTTAACCATTGCAATTAAGTAGCCAATTTTGCTGTTTCTATTAAACTAATGAGAAAATTTGCCAAATAAGAGCTTTAAAATGCAGATTAAAGCACAGATTAGGAAAACAGCAAACATTTTTTGAAAGGGAAACACAGTTTCTGTTCTGAGAAAACCTTGCATGACTGCTGTGCACTGGTTTTCATTGCTAGAGGGCAGCCTGGTATAAATAATAAAAGTATGAGACCTTAAGGTCTGTGAGCTTCTAATCTCTCTGAGTTTAGATGGGGTACTTCTCAAGGATATCGGTGGCTTCTTAGTTTTATGATCAGTGTTTCATTAAAAAAACCTATTTCTACTTTGATTTCTGTCTCGGTGGTGTTAACATTCATGTGTCTACATTTCTCTAGTTTCTTTTTGGCTCCTCATAAATGCTTGAGAGATGGTGTCCTTGGTCACTCTTCCTTTTGCAACAGCTAACGTAAGTAAAGAAATTATCAGATTTTAAGAACTGTTTCCTAATTAATTTCATTTACTACAAGATTTTCTGCTCCCTCTGTAGATGGCATCTGCGAAATATTTATGCACTAGCCCCTGAAACAGAAAACTGTATGGTATAAAATTTGTGACTTATAATTTATTTAGTACTCATGGGTGTTGCTTTGCATTCTGTCTCAGAAGGGTGTGCCTCTGCTTTATGTTGCTCCTCTTTGACTATTTCTTATTTTGCTAATGTAATGCTTGCCGTACGTGCATTTTAAAACTGAATATGGAATCACTGCAATTTTTTGCACAGTGCTCATAAACAACCATTAGAACAATACTTAGAAAAAATTTTCATTTGAAATACTTTTACAACCCAATTTTCATTTATAAACTATTATAAAATGTAAATATCTGAAACTCCAGCAATTTCAGTAAAATTACTCAGCTTTTTATGGCTAGATAGAGCTTTTTGAGGTGTAGAAGTTGGTGTAAGAAAATCAGTATTTTAAAATATGGCAAATGGGGATTCTGTGTGGTACATCTTTCTCAGGCATCTGAAAACTAAGAACATCTCCAAATTCGGAGCTACTTCTGATTATTTGACTATAATTGCTCTTGATCTTGCTACTTTCAGCCTCCTGTGGACATTTATTTTGGTTTGGTTGTTATTCATTTAACATATTTCACAGAAATAGGCAAAAGCATCTACAGGGCTGCCCTAAGCTTCCCTCAGCGAGGCTGGCTCTCAGGGATGCTCCCTGTGTCTGGGAAGGGCCGAGCTTCACATTCCAGCCCCAACCCTGATCGTGCACTTTGCTCTGAAAAGCTGTCGGCTCTCCAGCTTGATGTGGAGTGATGTGAGTGACTGCTTAAGCTGAGTTTACCTTGCCAGAAAAAACTCATTTCATAGGAGAATCCTCAGTGTCTTTTTAGGAAAACTTTACGTACTTGTAAACTAATATGGATCTAAGTGAAGATACCAAAAGTAACATCATTCACAAAGTTTCTTCCATATTGTCCCAGATGCTGTCCCTGCATCTTTAAGCTCTACTGATACCTTCAAGATCCATGATGGTCTGAGAAAGGAGGTTGTAACCAGGTAGGGGTTGGCCTCTTCTCCCATGCAGAAAGGGACAGGACAAGAGGACATGGCTTCAAGCTGCACCGGGGAGGTTCAGGTTGGACATCAGGGGGAATTTCTTCACACAGAGTTGTAAAGCATTGGAATGGGCTGCCCAGAAAGATGGTGGAGTCACCATCGCTGGGAGTGTTCAAGAAACGACTGTACATGGCACTTAGTGCCACGATATAGTTGACAAGGTAGTGATCTGTCAAAGGTTGAACTTGATTATCTTGGAGGTCTTTTCTAACCTAATTGACTCTGTGACTCAATGACTAGGATTGTCAGTCCTGCTGCTTGGGCGTGAGGTGCTGCTGTGCTGAGACAACCTCCTATGACCTGCGGCAGCTCCTTCTACAGCCAGCAGCTCCATTTCCTCCCATTTCCTACAGTGTGAGCTGAACAGCTTTTTGGTACCTCTCAGATCTCTTGGGTTAGAATAAATCTTCCCAGGGAAAGTCACCCCATCACTGTTATGTATTTTTGTCCTCTTCTCCCCTGTACCTGCCATAAACCAATTTATGCTGGCAAGAGGGTTTTGGAGCGGGTACTGCACTGTTCTAACCTCCAACATCTTTCTGCAGGGGGGAGCAGCAGAGTTCAGTCTCTGCAGGCTGGCAATCAGCTCCCTTTCCCAATACTACAAGCAGTTCATTTTTTAGCTCTGTGCCTTTATTTGCAGGCTCTTGGTATGAAATTTCTTTTGGTTGTTTGTCTAGTTTTCAGTTTCACAACTAAAGAACAAAAAATGCTTTTAAGACCTTCTTTAAAACCTGGGGTTTTTTTACTGTGAAGCAAAAAGCAGCCAAAAACACACAGTTCTGAGTAAGTCAAATTATACTGCATTCTTGTGGTTGAGTAAGACACAGAGCAACTAAAACAAACTAACATAAACAGGGAACCCAAAATGAATACTTATATTTGTATAGTGGAAGAGGATTCTCGGCTCAGGAATGTAATTCAATCTTTATTTATTTTTTAAGTATAGTGCATAGAATAGTTGAGGATCTTTGCAATGCGACTCTAAGGTAGTGGAATATTTTTGACTAAAGAAGCAGTTCATACAGTATTGTAAAAGGATTAAGTGTTTGCTCAGCATGTAAGAGAGCTTTCACAAATCTAGAGGATCACTGAGTCTGTCATAGCTCTTCATAATGCAAAAGCAAATTATCAAATGGATACCTGACACCAAATGGGGAGAGAGCATTTGGGTGTCTAATGAGCACATATACAATCTGCTTAGCATTGAAAGTGTGAAGGTCTGCTTGAAGCAAAAATGGTTGTGGTATGTAAGGAATGCAGATGTTTATCTATATATCATTGCCACTGGACCTTCTCACAGCTCTGCTAATAACAGCAGAAAGAGCTTTTGGGCTTTTCCAAAACAAATCTGACCTTCACATCACTCCCCACTTCAACATGCTTTGTACAAAAGAAGATACAGGGAAACGTAGCTGCAGCATAATATGGATGTTAGGAAAAGGCTGCAGCACTTTATTTTAAAGCTGAAGGTTGGGGTAGAAGGATTTCATTTAGAGGCATTGCAATTCACTCACAGATTATTCACTCTATGCCAGTAACTCCTGTGCTGCTTCTGAGGTCTCCCAGCATTTTATCAGGTGCTGGCAATTGGTCCTGGAAGCACTGACAGAGAAAATGGCTATTTCCTGCAGCTGGGTTGAATTGAAGAAGCTGCAATATATTAAATACTTTACTAGTTACTTTTCTGTGCACAGAAGTGCCAGCAGTTTGGGGAATTAAGGAAATGTGGTACATATCCACAAATGAAATGGGAGCGAATCATAACCTTCATTAAGCAGTGGTCCAGTTAAGGACTGTGTGGGTGACCAGTACTTTCAGATTCATCTGCCTTTCTGAAGAGTTGTTAATCTCAGTAACAATATCATCAGGAATTCTAAATCCATGAAATCCACATCCATACTCCAGATTGCAGATGACACCAAGTTGAGTGATGTGGTTGACACTCCTATAGGATAGGATGCCATCCAGAGGGACCTGGACAAGCTTGAGAAGTGGCCCATGGAAATCTCACAAGGTTTAATAAGACCAAGTGCTGGTGCTGCAATTGGGTCGGTTTACCACCTGGTATCAATCCAGGCTAGGGGATGAACAGATGGAGAGCAGCCCTGCCCAGAAGGATGTGGGGGTGCTGCTGGGTGAGAGGCTGGATATGAGCCAGCCACAGGCATCCACGGTGCAGAAAACCAAACATGTCCTGGGCTGCATCCAGAGCCCTGTGGGCAGCAGGAGATGGAAGGGATTCTGCCCCTCTGCTCTGCTCTGGTGAGACCCCACCCGCAGTGCTGCATCCAGCTCTGGGGTCCCCAGCACATGAAGGACATGGACCTGTTGAAGTGAGTCCAGCAGAGGCCACCATAGATAATCAGAGGAATGGAACACCTGTCCTGTGAGGAAAGGCTGAGAGAATTGGGACTATTCAGCCTGAAGAAGAGGCCTTGGGGTGACTGAATTGTGGCCTTCCAGTGCCTGAAGGGAGTCTACAGGAAAGATGGAGAGAGACTTTTACGAGGGCCTGGAGTGACAGGACAAGGGGGAACCGCTTCAAGCTGATGGACAGTAGGTTTAGATTAGATTAGATATTAGGCAAAAAATCTTCCCTGTGAGGGTGGTGAGGCACTGGAACAGGTTGTCCAGAAAAGTTGTGGACGTCCCATCCCTGGAAATGCTCAAAGCCAGGCTGGGTAGGGCCTGAATAGCCTGATCTAGTGAAATGTGTCCCTGCCCATGGCAGGGGGGTTGAAACAAAATGGTCTTTAAGGTCCCTCTCAATCCAAAACATTGTATGACTCCAAGATTTCATGTGTTAGAGTTGTGTATGGAAAAGTTTTTGTGGAATTTAAAAATGTAATCCTGACATATTTCAGCCTATCAGTCTATCAAAGGAATACCTGTTTTCTCCTGTTTCTCACCCCCCCACCCGCCACCCCAGGTGGCTGCAGCAAAGAAAATCTGGCAGGCTTCTCTGGAGCTTTTCCCCTTTAATATTCAGTCTACACAGTCTCCACATAAAAGGTTACCAACCTTGTCTTTTGCTTATACAATTAATACTGGGTTTATGTTGTAATCCCACTTCAGTTTGCTGATCAGCCTTACGCCATTCCCAGCTGTTATGATGTGTAAACCAAACTAACAAGATGTTCTTGTACTCTTACTCCCTTGTAAGAGACTAGATTTCTATATAGCAGTTTCCACAGAAACTACTGGAGATTCAGTGGTCCTGGAAATCAGGCCCCTCATTAGTGTGGTTAAATATGGATACATAGGTACTTTGTTACAGCTGAAAAATGAAAGAAGTTAATATTGGAGTTATTACTAGGTATTTGCCCTCCTGCCCCTCTGGTTCATATCATGTGTTGTTGCTTTGGCATCTGTGTTACCTAGCCAGCTTCAGGGCCTGAGTGGCTTCCCCGTTGAACCAGGCCAGAAGTGAGCTGTCCTTTGGCAGTGAATCACTGATGAATTTTCAACAGAATCCAAGACTCTGAACTGCTCTCATCTGTGAGCTGAAGGTCATGCTGTCTCTGTATGTGTACCGGGGCTACTCGAGTGATGGATTTCAATGTGGATTTAGAAGTAAGGCAGTTTTGCCTAGACATTGTGTAGATCCCACACGAGATTTCCCCCTGCTTGGTTTTTTTTTTGGTTTTTGGTTTTTTTTTGTTTTTTGTTTGTTGTTTGGTTTTTTGGTTTGGTTTGGTTTTTTGTTGTTGTTGGGGTTTTTTTGTTGTTGCTGTTGTTGTTGTTGTTTTTGACTGATTGCGAGAACTTCTCCCAACGTGGATCCTTCCCACAGGCTGCAGTTTTTCACAAACTGCACCAGTGTGATACTTCCCAGGGGGTGCGTTCCTTCAGGAGCAGACTACTCCCACATGGGTTTTCCATGAGGTTATAAGTATTGCCAGCAAACCTGCTCCAATGCGTTCCTCTCTCCACACATCCACAGGTCCTGCCAGGAGCCAAAGTCCTAATACAAAAGCTTCTGGGGCTGCTGCAATTCTTGACAGGATTGAGGATTGTCCCCTTCTCTGTCTATTTCTTTTTGAGGTCCAGGGACTTCTCATCCAAGTAATCTACACTGGTGGAGTGGGAAGGTCAATGGGTAGTGAACATCCGTAGAGTGTAAGACTGCATGTGGACCATCACTCAAGAAAGAAAGGGAAATGTTTTACTGTAGTATATGTTGAGATATAAAAATTCCAGCTTAACCACCCTCTACCTTCAGATCCATTTAGACTCTTAGAGCTGAGTGGAGCTGACAGCATGAAGTACATTGCACCCCTTGACACTGCATGTGCAGCACATATGATGGGGCAGGCCATGAATACTCCTCTGTGGATACGGAGAAGTGCCAGACATTGTCCTCTCTGGAGTACTCAGGCATATCCTTATGCATAGGCTGAACAAGCCTGTGGGCTTCAGACTTAATGGATTGCTGGACCTCAATAGGTAACACACTTTTTATAATGGGTTTTGCTGCGCACGGTTTTGCTGCTGCCTGCAGGGAAAGGAGTGTGCAGCACGTGGCTTGTCCAGCAGCACTGCTTCCTCTGCACTGACTTGCTTCCCAACAAGGAAACTTCCACATTCGACCCAGTGGACCATGGTAAAAATTATCAGAGTGAATTCGATGTTCATGATTTTCTCCTCCACAGCAGTATTCCTAGCAAGTTGAGTACCTGAATTCCTAAAGGGCTCAATTCTAGATATAATTATCAGTTTGTGGGAGGCTCACAGGATGTCCAGCATAATCACTGCTCAAGGGAAAGCCATGGGAACAGCTGGAGCCTTGCCCAGAGTGGGAGACATCTTCTCTGTGAAAGGTAATGGAAAACTTAATGTTCTCTTTTGGTGCTGTGGTACTTGATCTATGTGGTTATTTTTATTCTTTTCTGTTTACATTCTAAGTGCCCTTTTCTGATTTTTAGACATGTATGTACTTTTTCCTTCTCTCTCCTATGAGGTCCTCTCCTATGAGGATAGAATTCTGCTGAAACCCTTCCCCCTAAAACCACAGACAAATGCAGATTAAAGGTATGTGCTTTTGCAAGAGGTCTATATTCACACTGTCACTCTCTGGATTAAGATTGCTATGGTTTATGTCTGTGTAGCTGCTTTCTAATTAAATCCCACATCTGCCCTGGCTTTTACACCAGTCAATTGTAGGGAAGCCATTAACTTTCTCTGTTACTCTCCCCCCTCTGTCCTATGGGCACATGGAAGGATAAGTAGATTGAGAAATGAAAACCCAAAAGCACAATTCTCTCTCCTGCTGGGGTTATGCTCAGTACATCAGAAGAAGGAAGGACATGGAAGCCATGTCTCTTTCTGTTCCCTCAGTCTTAATAAGATTCTGGCTTTTAGTCTAATTTAGCGCACATTCAAGGCTGGGCTGCAGTCCTTTTTTTCTGCTGCCCAAAGACTTTTTACATTATTTTGTCTGCTCCCAATCCACTCAGTTGCTTAAAACTCCTGACAGGTCCCTTCTGGGCAGGATGTGCATTTGTTGGGTAAAGTGTGTTAACCTGTCATCCATCCATCCAAAGGATCTCCGGTGTCAAGGGAAGGAATCCGTGGTAATTTTGCACTTGCTCTGTGTTTCTTCAGCTGTACAAAAGGAGAACCCCACGGTCTGGCCCTAGAGACTGTGGCCTTTGGTCACAGGCAGCTTGTAGAATTCAGGAGGCCATGTCATCCAGAAGGGATGTTTGTATGATTCTCCTAAATGACAGAGAAGATAAATGAGTACAGATGAAAGTTTTCTCTTGTTTCTTTGGGACTGAGCACTAAAATAGGGAATCTGTAATACGAATTAAAAAAAAAAAAAGACACCAAAACCCTAGAAGAACGATGGAAAATTTGGCCTCTCTGGCTCCTGGAGCACTGTTTAGGCTTTCAAAACTGAATCAGCCCAAGTTCATGGCTTATTATGCAGGCTGCTCTTGATAACTTCCAAAACTTCATCCAAACAAACTATTCCGATCCTGGGTGGAGTGACACTAATGGTGATGTAACAGATCTGAGGTCAATGCATCTCCTCCCAGTGTGTGGTCGGTGAATAATATGTGGGCCTGTGGGTCCCAGAAGCAGTGATCTCTTTGTGAAAGAATTTGACAAAAAGGGTAGCTGTATTAGAGTTAATACTCCCATTTCCTCAAAGCATCCATTCACTGCAAAGAAGGAAGGAACATGCTTTTTCAACTCAAAAGAAAAGGTACTCTGACTGACTGGAGTTGTGTACACCTGAAGAAAGTCTTTATTTGAAATGAGTGCCTGCAAAATATACTGAAGTCAATGTAAGATGCAGGTGGCTGATGGTTTCTAAAGTCAGGTTTTTGTTTTGATGCCTACAAATGGATTTCATAGGAGCATGTGAGCTGTGATAATCACAGACTATAAGAGAGGGTGTTGAACAATCTTTCCTCTCTAAACATACTCATAGATATTTGAATTACAGAGTCAAAATAAGTTTTAATGAAGAGTGCAAAAACGCACCTGCTACCTCATTGAGGGAACCCAGACTGGAAAGGGCTTACTTGTGGATAAATCCACAGATCTTAGGAGAATGGCCACTTGTGTCCCATGAACAGGGAACCCTGCATGACCAGGTTTTGTGAAATTTTGATTATATAGCACTGTTTGAAAATTTGCTAATACCAGACTGCAAGCATGGGGATCTTTCCGCCAGGTACAAACACTTAGAGGAATGTGAGTCAGTGATGAATAAGATGAATAAAAAGCATAGCAACAAGTGGTTTTCTTTTCCTATTTTAGATAACAACCAGATCAGCCCCCACTGGGGCTGGTATTTATTTCAAGAAAGAAAAGTTCCTAGAAATTTGCGATGCTTTAACTAGATACATTCATTGTAAGTGTTGCTAGTATTGATTTTTTTTGTCTATTGAAAGTATTTTTGAAAATGTTTTCCAAGTCATGTTTTCAACTTTCAAAGGCTTGTCCTTTCTCTTGGTTCAAGTCTTGCCTCTTTATTGCAGATTGTCAAACTGTATATCAAATCTCCCATCCAGCATTTATTCACAGACTGGCTTTGGACCAAAAACGACCCCTTTATTTGCTCATGACACACCTTACTTATGCAAGAATAGTGTATCATTTTCCTAATGAACACCTGCATTTTAATTGCATGTTCTGGGAATAACCATCAACTGGTGAAACACAGTCTGCTCAGCCTTCAGTGAATGAATACAATCACCACTCTTTGGTCACAAAAAACGAAATTTTCTTGCATCTCTTTTGTCTGGAATGGTTGCAGCAACATTCCTCAAAAGAACATCTCTGGAGGGAACTAGGTCACTAAACTACCTAACCCAACAGAGATAGCTAACTGAAATAGCTTTTTGATGATTGTCAGTATTTTTTTCCCTAAAACCTCAGCTCCTAGAATTATTTAATTCTGCAAGCATCTTGGTTTTCAAAAAAATGTTCTCAAGCTCCTTGTGGGTAAAACTCAGAAACACAAACCTCAAAGACTTAAAATCTATTTTTAAAAGTCCAAGGTCAATAAAAAAGGGTATTTGGATTGACTTGTTTTTTAAATGCTTGAGACTGACAGTCTGTAATATCCCTCGCGCTTTATTGCTTGCTAATTACGTCCCTTCTAAAATTGTGAGAGATACTGAAACTGTAGCAGAATGTAACCAGTTCCTACTAAAACCTGTTGGCTCCACAAAAAATCTGTTCATATATTGCCATGAACAGTTGCTTTATTGAGCCAGTGCTGACTCACGGAGCTAAGACACCTTCTTGCAGCTGCTGAATGCAAAGGCAAATATCCCCATAACACTGCTGTGTTTTATGGGACTCTTCCAGTGCACTTACTGCCAAGAGCAAAGTAAAACCTCTTTCCTTTAGCCTTTAATTGAATTAAGTTCTCTTTGGTTCAAGGGTTAGCTTTGCCTGAGCAATGAGTGCAGAACTGGTCCAGACAAGTAGTCCCAGTATAGATCAGAAGATGTTCTGTTGTGTTGTATGTAGATATTAGCAGTTAACATTATTGATGTTAATGAAGAGACAGACTGTGCTTACCATCTGCAGATGTTGGAGTGGGTGGGTAAGATTTGGGTTTTAGGGAATTGAAAACATCCTGTTGGGTTTTTTGTTTGTTTGTTTGTTTTTCCCGTTTGGTTAGTTATGAAATATTTATTAAAACAGATAACAGTGACTAATTTGGCCAATGAATTTAATGGGATGAAAGACAAATACAGAAACAAAGCAAGCAAAGAAAGGAGAAAAAAAATGTAGAAGCTTTAGCTGATATTTAATGATGTGTAACTGCTGCTTGTACCAGAATGAAACATTTCCCCCTACCTATTTAGGTCATTTTTCAGTTTTAAATGTTCAAAGTCAATCAGCATTTGAACACATGATAAATATCATTGGCAGAGATTGTTGCTTCTGACTTGTACTAGTTGCAAAATACTTTTGTAACCTGCATCAGCCAGAAAATCTGCGGTTCAAAGAAGAAAATGTATGTGTTGTTAGCTATCTTATACATAACTAATTATTTTGTGTTTCTGTTCATAGGTTGTTGCATTTTAAAGTTTTTAATACAGAAACAAGTCTTCATGTTGCCTTTTGTTTGGGGGGGGTTGCATAGATATTGTTAGTGTTTCTTTCTGCCTGCTGCTGTGAGAAAAATCTTCAGTGTATTTCTTTGTCCTAACTGTGGCAGAGTAGCTTTCCTGACATTTTGCCTGCTTCAAAAAATGGAAGAGTCCCCAACCGAAGGAGAACACCTGTCAACCTTGGCTGCTGCTAGAGCAAGAGTCTTCTTCTAAAGGGGAGGCTGACTGAATTTTCTTGGTGTTACAGATCATGTACCATCAAACTTAGATTATAGCAGATTTATTTAAACACAGATGAAGAAGAATCATAGCTAATTTGTGGCAGTTTCTGGCACACAGAGCCTTTTTATCATTATGATTGTTTATGAGAGATTTTTGTGAACAGAGTCCACTTTGTCTTCTTTCTCTATGATTCTTCTTCCATCATCAACCCCTTGTCTTTTCTGAATGGCTTCTTTTCAGCTCCTTTGTCTTTTCTTAGGTTAGGTATCTCCTGTTTTCCTCCTTCCTAGATCTCACTGTGACTGTGCATCCTTGGGTGGGAAGGACCCACTTAGTGAATACAGGTATTGCCTTGCTGTATTTTGCAGAGAACCTCTCAGTTGTAGGAGAGAACCAGTGCTGTGGTGACAGAGCAGCACGTTGTGTCCTGGTTCTGCAAGGAACCCCACATCTTCCAGAAATGCTGGAACAACACAGCTCAGTTGAGCTTGAGCTAGGACTTTCCAGTTCAATGAAAAATGTGGGACACTTGGGTGTATGTGGGACACCCGTTTTCACCTCTTAAATCTCACATTGTATCCAGGACTTTTCTCTCCTCCTGTACCAAGGTGAATTACCCCTGTACCTGCCACTGTCCAAGTAGACAGCTTGGGTTATTCAGGAATCACAGAATCACAGAGTTAGTGAGGTTGGAAAAGACTTCTGAGATCATAGAGTCTAACCTTGGACTGATCACTACTTTGTCATCTAGACCATGGCACTAAGTGCTATGTTCAATCATTTCTTGAGCACCTCCAGGGATGGTGACTCCGCCATCTCCATGGGCAGCCCATTCCAATGCTTTACAACTTTCTGTGAAGAAATTCCTCCTGATGTCCCACTTGAACATCCCTGGAACAACTTGAAGCCATGTCCTCTTGTCCTGTCACTAAAGGAGTGGCACCAACAGACTTTGCAGAGGAACAAGCCAGGATAGGAGGGCAAACGCAAGATG
Source organism: Melanocharis versteri (assembly GCA_013397845.1). NCBI lineage: Eukaryota > Metazoa > Chordata > Aves > Passeriformes > Melanocharitidae > Melanocharis > Melanocharis versteri. The sequence continues at coordinate 27,402 of VZTG01007032.1, forward strand.
TACTGTGCTGTAGCACTGTGGCTCCGAGGAAAAAGCTGCTCTGTTTATGTCCTGAGGCAGCTGAGAGACCTCGGCTAAGAGCAAGGGCCAAACCAGCCCCAAACCAGCAGCGGTACGCTAGAACCTTTCCTTTCTTGGTCTGCACAGAACAAAAATGTCACAAAGATGAAGTGACTTGCTTGAGACTCTGCAGAAAATCAGTGACAGCATTAAGCACTGACTCTGCTGAGGCAAATGATTGCTTATGCTGCAAACCGTGGTGCTGCTTCATAGGCTTTCCATCAGTTCATTACATAATGTTCATTAGTAACAATGACTTTTTATCTAATCAGAGCCAATGAACCTTAGACTGCTTTGGGGAGGAGGGATGCATTACATGGGAATTACAAGATGCTAGAGCTGCCCAAGAACATTTTAAGTTGAATGTATTTTATATTATGCAGAAATAAAAAGACTGCAGGTGGCTGCTCTCTCCGCTTCACCTCTTGACTTTTGGATTGTGCCGCTACAGAGGATTTTCAAACACTCCTATGCCAGGACATCAGATGATGGAAAGCTGCCCAGATACAACTTGTGTCCTACTGGGAAGAGAAGCAATTACCATCTTCATGTTCAGCTTGTCTGTGCATGACTATTTCATTTTGGCCAACAGAAATGGAAAAGAAATAAAAGAACTACACTTTCAGTAAAAGCTCCTACTTAGCTTGTTAGAACAGAGGACTTTGAGCAATATTAGTAATAAGCAATAAGCTACTGATTGACTGTAGGAAAAAACATTTACAATTGTGGAAATACATTACTGTATATTAGATGGATTTTTAGCTGACCTACCTAAAAAGGCACGGATTATCCATTAGGTTTTATTTTCTTTTAGTACTGCTAGAGGAGTGTGACTGAGAAAAACTAGTTTTCATTGCCTTTTTAAAAATGGTTCTCATCAATTTTGTATGCTTTTATCATACTTTATTGTAGGGACCATTTTAAGTTTTTATGAAAATTTCTCATATTAAACTAATCCAGTCTAGACATTGATTTCAGTGGGCATTGGAACTTTCTTAAATAGTTTCCAGAAAGGTTTCTTTCATCACTGGAAAACTTGGATAGCAGACAAATGAAATGGATGAAAAATACATATTTAGAGCATGGCATGTAAGAAAGGGATCTCAGTGCAACAGCCTATCACCAAGATATTTGCTTTCGAAGTAGTTATTTTTTTAGAAAGTACTTAACTTGCTGTAAAATGTATTATTAGTGAGAAACTTGAAAGCAAAACATTCTTCCTTCCCGTTTTTGGTTATTTGATAAAGACAGGATTCTTAACATAATCATATGGTTGGACTGATTATGTAAAATAGCTTTTTAGCAATTAATATTTGAGTGAATGCCTGGTCTAAAGTGAAATGGATCTTTGTTGCACTATCAGATTTCCTAAAATGACTGTTCAGCTAAGTTTGTTCTGTACAAAAAAACCCAATTTTTAAAAAGTGTGAAAAAATCATTTTAGGACTCTTCTGCTGCACTGTATCAGTCTCTTTGCTGGTACTGGGGCAGATTTCTCTGTAATTCCCAATCTTTTATTTTTAAGTATTTTAATATAATCAGTGCATTTTCACTGTGATCATAAGATTTCATTATTTTTTTTTAAGAAGTTAAAAGAGAGAGTGGTACTTGCGCATGGATTTGCAACAAGCTTTGATGAGTTCCAGAAAAGTGATTGTTATACAAATATACAAGGAATGAAAAGAACTTGTTGTCTTTAACAAGAGCTTGATTGGATATAATAAAAGTTCCTTGTTAATTTACTGAAGTTAGCAGCTATGCTGGTAATGAATTTATAACAACAGCATTTGATCTTCTGCGGAAGCTTTTGCCCCTTTCTCTCCCTCAGAATGTTTCTGGAGGGAGTCCAGATAATTTCCTTTAATAGAGACTAAAACTTTAAAGGAGTGTTGCTTTATAGTGACCCTTTTTGGCAGTTTATCAGAACACTTATGCAGCTGGTAAATGTAACTACAAAATTCTGTGCAGGGATGACTATTTTTCCTTAAACAATCTCTCCTCTCCCCTCCCTGCCAGGGGCAGCACATTCTTTATGGCAACACTGACAAAATAAAGAATCGCAAAATTGAGTTACATGAACAGGAAAGCTTTGATTCTATGGGAATGGCTCCAAAAATGTCTTTTGTAATGCATGTTAAATGAAGTCATTATCCTAGAACTTTGAAATAATTCTATCCAAATAGACATAATCTGGTTTTTTTAAATAATTGTGTTCCATTTAGAGTTCTGAGAAATTGTCTGTGTTTTTAACATGGATTAGGACTGACATTCACATGGGTCTCACACAAAGGCTATTGAAGTGTTGTGCTGCATTTGTAGAGAAGTTTTCCTGCGCCTCACTTTGATTTTACAGTCCTTATTACAAACCGGTATTGTTGGAATCAGTGTTTTAGTGGGGAAGTGGTTGTATGTCTGGTTTTGTTTTGTTATTGTTTTAAAGGTCTCTCAATCACCTCTGTATTTCTTGAAGTTCCAGCCCCTGCCAGGTACTATCCTGGTCTATGGGAGTAAACACCAATAGAGCCACAGATGGATAGGATAGACAGACAGCCCATATGCTGCTTTTATAAGTCTATAAAAATACAATAAAGAAAAGAGTCTCATTAGGTGGAGGCAGGGGGCTGATCGATTTGCAGGCCACCCTCAGTTTATAGCCGCCTTCTGTGTGAAAGTCCACCTTAGAGTGTGAGTATACTCTGTTTGCCATGGCTTGTTTAGTTAGACTTGATTTACTTTTGGTAATGTTGAGCATTATTCATGTTTTCGTGGTGACTTTCACCCCAGTTTGGCACCTGAGAATGGACCCACTGTCATTTTACTCTGTAGCAATAAAACCCCTTAAGCCAGAGGTCAGGAGGAAAGCTGAGTGAAATGCTCCTAACAAGTGTGGGTTATCCAGAAGGCAGGAACTGTTTAGTTGAAAGGGAAACTTAATACTGTCAAAGTTCTCATTTCAGATCCTGTGTATTCTTCTGCATTGCAACAAACACCACCTCCAAATACTGAAAGAGGTTAAAAGAAAAAGACTTTGTAATCTCAAAGCAAGTCATTTTTCCTTTTGTTGTGAGAGTCTTTCCAGAGAAGAGTTTTTTCTTGTAAAAAAAAGTAAGAGCATGTGATTTTTAAACTAGAGTTAATTTTAAATATCTCAGTGGGGCTGGGAGAGCTGGCTGCAGCAGTGGTGAAGTTTTCTTCAAACCAGGCCTGTTCTCGGCACTGCCAAAGGCTGCTGGCATGTGGATTCAGAGAGTGAGGTGAATGTGATGCCCATGCTCAGTGTATTTTTTGGGAATCCCACCTAAATAAATGACAACAAATTCCTAAATGTGAACTGTTGATCCACTCTTATGGAACTGTTGATATTTTTATTCACTTACTTAATATTTCAGTAAATCAAATTAACCTTTTTTTCAACTATGTCCTGTGCATGTAAGTTCTGGTGATTGTTGTTCTGCATTAAATGTTTTCCTTTTATAATTTTTTAAGTTGCTATCTCTAAGTTTTATTAGGGAGTCATAGAATGAGTTGTGTTGGAAGGGACCTTAAAGATCATCTAGTTCCAACCCCTTTGTCATGGATAGTACCAATTAGTGGATATTACCAATTCATAGTAAGAAGAGTAGTTCATAAACATATGTAATAATATGAGGAAAACACCAGTCTTAAATTAAAAATACTTTATAAGTCCAGCTAGTGGAAATTATTTCCAAGTGTTTAGGATTAATAAAGTTCATAACAAATCAACCTTAATATGTCTGTCATTTAGATAGTTCTCATCCTTTACATTCAGATTTTAATTTTTTTCTTTCTAGTGACTGTCTAATAGCTTGTCTTTAATCTTAAGATATTAAAATAAGAAAAAAAATCTTTTTTTCTATTAAAAAAAGAAAACTTAAAAATAGGTAACTCTGTTCTTCCAATAATGATTTACTAAATTGTATCATCATACCAAAACAGATCTGAGTCTTGAGTTCAGTCAGAGAATTCCAGTTACCATTATAAAACCTTCTTCAATGTTTGAAGTTATTAAAGTCCATTGGGAAATTATATCGTTTTAGTTCAATCTCTATTATTATTATTGCTGTTGTTGTTACTGTTATTATTGCTGTTTTGTCTTCCTTCCCCCCACTTCCTTTTTATTCAAACAAACATACAAGTGACTCCCATGTGATGCAGTGAACCATACAACTCATCCCTGCTCTTTGATACTACGTATTACCTCCAGAGCTCATTCTTCAAAGCCATTGACTGAGTTTGGGGAGCCAGTTTCTGTTAATTTTAATGGGGATTAGACATCCATCCCCTAAGGCAGCTTTGAAAAATCTCCACCAGGTTCTTTATGACTCTTCTTGGAGGCAACAAAATGTTTACCTAGTTATATAGCCACATTTCTATTTCATTTCTACTAAGTTCTCTAAACGACACGGTTTCAAAGGGTTTCGTGGATTACCATTTTTGCATGCAAGGAAAAATGATACCTCGTTTTTTGACACATGCCTTGTAAAAATCAATTTATACCCTGTTCTTTTCTGGAGAATACTGACAGCCTTCTTCAGAAAACTGATTTCTTTCCATCCTTCTCTGAATGATGCATTTAGAACATGTGTCACCTTAAATATGCAAGCTTTCAAAACAAAATTGCTGAGTGAGTGGGAGGGAAGAGGAGAATTACCTTTTCCAACAGAACCAAAAAGCAGCAAACGCAAACCCAAACCCATTTTCTATTCATTGACACACATCCCCCAGCAGCAGTCTGGATTCCTTTTCTGAAGCACTGCTACCCTATCTGAAAAGATTCTGGGAAATAAGAAGGGCAAACCTCAACTCTTATGTTAGGCAGATACTTGCAGGTATCTGCTCTGCAAACATTTCCTTTGAAAAAAGTAAGAAGTTTGCCATGGATGTAAACAGAAGTGTTCGTTATTGCAACATGGACGGCTGCTGAATTGTGTTTAAATTGTCCTTGTTTAATTTATGTTCTGTGCTGTCTGCCGTGTATATATCCCTTAGTTATGTTTTTGTCAGTTGTGTTTCTTTAAATGCATTATAAATTTGTTTTTCCCTCATGAACCAGTCTCGAAAAGGGCATCTGTACTGGAAACTGGTTTTAGTGACTTGACACTTTGGCTCTTTTATGTTGTGAAACGAGTTTTAATTTTCTTAACATAGGCCAGGCATGGTACATAAACCTCTACCCCCCCAGGGAGGCTTTTATGTTTTACTCCTTTAGTGGCAAAGCTTTTGAATTTCTCCCCTTGATTGACTTGATTATGATCTTCCTAGTATATATCCTTCATGCTGATGAATTCCTGGTAGGGATCTTCAAAGGAGTTTACAAGCTTCAATACTAGATGAAACAGAAGAATTAGATTATCCTTGCAAAAGCTGCTACTAGTGAAAATCGGAAGTTGAATAGTGCTGCAGATTTATTTATTCTTTGGGCGTCTAGTTTTAGAAACCAGGGAAAGATTAATTTTTAAAGAACAGGTGCTCTGAGATTTCTGCCAGGTGACTGAATCTGCACAACCAGAACCCAGTTTGAAAATGTAGGACAAAACCCCTGTGAACGTTATTCTGGCTTACTCTGCTCTGGTGCTTTGTTAATGCTGGGGTGGATTGGATCTAACCATCCTTTATGGAGGTCTTCTCCTCACTTAGGAGGAAATTTTTGGTAGAATCTCACGGCTAGATCGAGCAGCTACTCCAACAGCCCATAAGTGAACAATGTAGCATGTAGCCCCCATCTTACAACTCAAAAAAAACCATTTGGCCAGAAAGGATCCTGCTTGGAGTATATGCGTGGCAGGCAGTGCTTCTGTCTTGTGCTACTCAACCTGCTCCATCAGAAAAGGCTGGATTTTGCACTGGGAGATGTGTTCAAAACTTTGGAATGTGGTTGGCTTCCTAATAACTAGTTCTTGCAGGTCATCACTGCCCAGCTTCCATTTGTCTGTAAGCATTACACAGAAGGCAGCTCAGGTGTGTGTGTTTCCCCTCCCTTACTTCTACACCCCAGTTTATGTGGTGCCCTTTGGGCTGGGATATCCCTTGGATCTGTTGAGGTCAGCTGCCCCAGCCCTGTCTCCTCCCAGCTCCTTGTGCACCCCCAGCCTCTCGCTGGTGGGGAACAGAAAAGGCCTTGACTGTGTGTCAGCACTGCTCAGCAATAAGGAAAACATTCCTGAATTATCAACATTGTTTCCAGCAGAAATCCAAACCACGGCTTCATACCAGCTACTATGGAGAACATTAACTCTACCCCAGCCAAAACCAGCACAGTAAGAAAAGAGAACTAAGTGGAGCAAGGCAGGATGAATGTAATATTTTTCACAAACCTCTTTTTTTTTTTATCAGAAAACTACAGGTGGGGCTTTTTCAGAAATTAACCCAGATAGACTGAAGTTATCAAGAGAGAACTGGAAGAGCAGGCAGGAGAGACAGAGGTGTAACTTTCCTGAAAACAGGCATAAATTAGGGAATGGAGATCTACGTGTGTAAATTCTTTTATAAACACGTAAAATAGAAATAATGCGGAAAATACAAATCCTGCAAATACAGGAAAGCATGAATCCCTCAGTGCAGAGCTCTCCCTCCCTCCTAAAGCGGTGCTGCCTCTCGCCCGAACCCCCCTCGGGGGTCGCCTCGTTCTGCCGGGCGGGCAGAGCAGCGCGTTCTTCCCGCCGCCGGTCCGGGCTCGGCTGGCTCAGTTCCAGAGCGGGAGAGCCCTCGGGATCGCACCCAGGGTCCGAGAAGCTCTCCGGTGTTACAGGCGCTGGAGAGAAAGGAGAGGCGGAGGGACTCTTCAATGTTACAGCAGGGGTTTATTTCCCCCGCACGGGAGCGAGGAGCGGGGGGGAATCGAAGAGCCAGGAGCGGGGTGTTACAGAGTGTCTTATACCGGGGGAGAGGGGCGGGGGATACCCGGGAACACACCAACTGGGGTACAGAACGCAGGCAGACTGACAGCACATGAACCAGTAACAGTAGCAGGGCGAGGAGAGGGGCAGCAAGGAGCCAATGAGGAACTCTGCGGCAGAGAAGGTTCCCGGACACAATGCAGTGTGAGAAAAGCCAGCTAGGCTGCAGGGACTAACATAATTCAAATAGGTAGGGAAAGTGGTCTTTGAATCACCGCAACACCCTCCTACACTGGTTTTAAGGCTCTCAGCTGTCATTTGTCATTGGAGCTGGCTGAAAATAGTCCAAATTTTATGAAAACTATCATGACCTTTTTTCCTGACTTAACAAATAAAAGGATGTTATTTCATGGTGGGGAGAAGTGTTATTATCTGTAGTGAAAGCAAGTTGTTTGGTTTTTTTTAACTGTTTTAATAGTAGTTGTTTCTATTTTGGTAGATCTGTGTATGGAAACTGATGCCAGAATGCTAACAGTGCATACTCCCAGAAATCAGTTTGGATTTTCTTCTTTCTCACTGTCACATTATAAAAATGATTAGGGGTTTACATATTGATTTTCTTATTCACATAAGTTTCTAATCTATTTTTAACACTCTGGACTCCTGCATGTCATCTTCTGCCACAGTGGTTTTAAAGATTGCTGGCAGAAGAGATTTTCTTTTTTACCAGTTTTGAATTTGCTGCTATTCTCTAGATCAAAGAAAGAGAAAGGCAAGGTTTTGTTAAGATCCTGGGGTGTAGATAGTTCCTGGTGGTAACTGTTCAACTTTAAAATAGTGAGATGCTTACATTGCATCCATACCTGTTGTTCTGGGGATTCTCTTACTGACTTCTTCTGTCTATTGAGGCAAATCCACACTACAGAGAACTGGGATTGTTCTTCCTCCTAAATCAAAGATGATTAATTCTATAATTGATTCCAAATGAAAATCAGAACATATCTAATACAGAGCTGTATTTTCAGATGCCAGGATTAATAAATGATTGTGAATTACATAAAAATAACTTTAGTGGGAAAACTCTTCCATTAGCCAAATTTTTTTTTTAACTTGCAAGCCAGAGAAATGGACGGTATGAGAAAATATTTCTCTATGCATTTTCTGGTGAGGTTCTGATGTTTCCAGAGCTCCATAGATAATTTTGGACCCCCTCAAATGAAATCCGATGATCCAGATAGATTCCGGGATTTGCATTTTTGAAGTGAGACCACAATGAAGTTTGAGATGTCTTGTTTGTTTTTTTCAGTGTGTGCTGGGGATGATCTGCTCGACAATAGTGAAACGTGAGCTGTGAAATCTGGGGCTTGGCCCAGTATAATTCTTATGGTAGGACTGGCAGATATCTGCTCTTCTCCCCCAGGCATCATGCCATTACTATGCCATATCTATTGGCACTTGTGAACAGTTTAGGGCATAGTTGTTTTTGTTGGGACCGGTTATGTGGTTGTGAATATTTCACAGTCCACTCTAATGGCTGTTGTGGGGGAAGTATGTTTGGTTCATCCTACAGAAGAACTATGCCAAACATGGGAGCCAAGATCACAGCTTGCATGAAAGCAAGAAACAAAGTGCTGCAGAGGAAACTGCTCAAGAATTTGCAAAGTCAATCAACCATAGCTGTGCGTCAAGACACAAGACAAGACTGGTGTAGTAGTTTCTTTACCCTTTCTTTTCCATTACAGAGTGTCCTGGGGTGGCTGCTCCAGTCGTCTGTTTTGCCGTGCTGCTGGACATTGGGCGCTGCGCCTTTAAGGCCGGCTCTGAGGGCGAGGGGGAGAGCACACGGCGCGCTCTTTGTGTCCGGGATCCTCGTTTGCGACGCCCGCCCGGAACTGCCGGCTGCTTCGCGTGCTCGGTGTGCGTGCTGCGGCGCGAACAACGGAGGGGCTTTTCTTTTGCTTTTTGTAGGCAGTTTTCCTAGCTGGCCGAGGCAGAAGATATCCCTGGACTGTAATCTTTCATTCCTTGGACTAACCAGCTCCGCTCCGAACCGAGAACCCAGGAGAAACGCCGAGAGCTCACCGCTGAGGCCCAGCCGGCCCGGGCGGCTGCGTTTCTCCAGCCCAGGAGGGACTGCTGAGAGACTGAGCGAGCCGAGATACACCCACGAAAAGAACTCTTTTCCTGAATTTGCCATCTCTCCAGAACAACGAGAGGTTCCCCTGTTTAATACTGTTCATTTTTCCGTGTTTGTGGGTGTTTTGCTGTTGAATAAACAGGCTCCTTTTTTTTCCACTTCTCTCGGAGGAGGTTCTTTTGTCTCCCGAACCGGTGGGGGGTTTTCCTCCATAACTTTGCCCTAAACCAGGACACAGAGCCTTCCCTATTGTTTGCCATCTGCACAACTGTAAAAGTTTTGCTTGCTTCCTTCTCACCATCTCCTATGAGGAGTGAATGTTTATGTGTCAAAAGGGCAGATTTGAGGAAAGCAGATTAACCACTCACAAACAGCTAGCTCTCTAAAACCACAGGCGCATTGTAGGAGTTTTAGTCATTGTTTTGCCTCATTTTATTTCTCCTTTTGTTTTTCAGGCTTTTTAACAGCAGCCCTTGCCAATAAGATGAGAGGAAAAAACCCACACTGTTCTCCTGTAGCCTTTGGCATTTCTGAGTTGGTGGCCAAAACTAATTGAATTTGTGGAAGGAGAAAATAATGAGGAAAAATGCAGATTAGGTAAGGGAAAACCTTCAGGGACTGGACTAGAATATAGATGAAGCAAGTAAGATCCTGTGAATAGTCAGCTCTGGAATGGCTTTGACTTTATTAATGAATGGGAATTGAAAAATACATATTTATTATGCCTCGTTCAAAGATGTAACTTGTTAACGATATAACTATCACCTCGAGACACTTTCCTAAACAGCAGGACAGGGTCTTGAGACTGGTGCCTTCCCACTGTACAATGTGACACCACAGTTTCTCCCTTCAGCTGTGCTCATTCTTTTTGGCACAAGCATATTCAAAAAGACCATCCATCACCACTGCCTTTTCACTGATATGATCAACTGCACACATAAGATGTTTGAAAAGGAATGCGCTGTGCAGTCTGAGGGGCAGAGGAATTGAAAAGCATGGAGAAATGATAAGCCCAGGGAAAATGATAAGGCCTGTTAGCAGGAGTGATAGGGCAGGGAATGAGGGTGAATGGTATAGGGCTGAGGCAGATGGGCAGCACGAGAGGCAGATGGCTGAGTGCAAAACAAGAACACAGATTCAGGAGTAATCTGTACTGAATAGGAGAAATATCAAGTTGATCCACACTGAACGTGTGATTGAATTAGCTGTGGTGGTGACATAGGGATTCTATAGTGGTACAGCTTCTGCTAAGTCACATGGATGAAACATATACTCCACAGGGCTGCCTTCAAGTACAGTAGTCCCCCTATTCCCCCAGTAAATCTGCTTCTCATATAATAAGAGGTTTTTAGAATTTTCTGAAGTCTTTCTTGTTGGATTTATCACGAACATTTTGGTATATTTTGATAGTAAGGTTCCTGTTTCATTGAGAAAATGAATACTTGAAGAAAAGCTCAAGATCGAAATTACATAAATGTCCACCATGGTACTGGATGACTCTTGTAGTTCTCTTCCCCCCATCCCTGATCTTGGTGGGGCAGGTGAGCTGAATCTTTCAGATGTGGCATGGACAGGTGCTCCTGTAGTTTGTCATCTCTGTGAGTGCAGGTTTTGTGTGATGGGCAATGTGATCTGACGAGGGAGACTTACAGAGGAAGGCAGGATCGGAAAGTACTTGGACTTCAGCTCTTGCAGGGTGCCACAGAGATCCTCTCCTGTTGTAATACATTGATTGTTGGTTTTCTTCCTGTGCTTCCAGATTTTACATTAAAAGCTTTTATAGTGGCAGAATGTTTAGCTTTTAAACCAAGATGCATGTCTTTATTATTATTGTGTCTTATTCTGTACAACTTTCTAGCACTTTTGGACTCTCTTTTTCCATATATCTGGGTAGGTTCAGAGTGTTTACGTGACTACCACTTACCTGATTCCCAAGACCCACTAAAATAGGGTGTATTTCCGAACAGTCAGCTTCTGTTGGGCGAAGGAGAAATTACCAGTAAATCCTTCAAAAGCTTTAACCCTTTGGTGCTTTAAAACCCAGTTCCCACTGGTGCTAACTTCTCTTTCATTGAAAGATAATGAACCTTCACTTCTGTTCTGTGTCCTCACCTTCAGCATGGGTTCTCTGCATAGCTCCCGTCGAGGTCAATTATCTGTCAGGAGAGGCCCCGAGAGCAGAGACTATTGCTTAATTGTTACTGTGGGATCCTTGGGCAATGTGCACTTCTGGGGCTCATTTACAATTCTAACACATGCGGTGCGCCCTGCATCAGGAGCCCTGTGAATTGGACAAAAGTTAGAAAGTGGCAGCGCTGTTCCTGGCCAAAAGCTCATTAAGATAGACATCTCTTGCTAGTGAACATCACGCAGATGACACAGACAGCTCACTCCAAATGAGAAACATTCTTTTGTTCTGTCTTACTAGGACTTTCAGATAAAAAGAATTTGAGGCCAGCTGTGATGTGAAGGGAACAGGTTTGAAATAGCTCTCAGGGGCAGTAAATGCTTAATGATCAGATCTTTCATTGCTCTTGGAACATTTGAGGAAACTCAGCCAGCTAAAATTCTTGTTGATTACTTTAACAGAGGCCCTTTGTTCATATTATCATGCAGAATAATTAAGCCAATGCAAGCAAACCTTTAGCTATATACATAATTAAAATGTTAGGCTGTGATTAAACAGTGTTGGCACAGACAGCACCTATTCACTTCATAAAAGAGTTCCATCACTACCTTAAGCTTGTTTTTACCCTATTTTATTTATTATTTTGGAAAAATAAGTTTTATTAAGATAGTGGAAGATAACGTGTTTCCAGTGAGGAGTTAATGAGGTTTTATAATGGAGAAAAAAGATATAAGCATATCCAAAGCTTATACAGCAGAATTAAAGGTGAAAAAAAGAGCACAAAATCTGTTTTAACTTACTTAAAAGTTCATTTTGAAGGGGTTATGTCAAATGTTCTCATTTCCTCCCCAAGTCTAGCATTTCTTATGCAGCAGTCAAATCTTCAAATTGAAGAGTTTATGTGGCACCTGAAAGTTTGTCAGAAAGAAAATCCCTTTGATCTATAAAATATTTTATTTGAATGCACTTTCAACTTATTGGACTACCTGTTTTAAGTCAAAAACTTACTGTCAAACATTACGTCATTCTGAGCTCTCCTAAGCCTAATCACCAGCTTTCTTTTGGGATTCTCTCTCAGATGGCAATTACTGACAATAACAGTTATGCTGGGGCAGACTGGCTTTTCGCAAGCTTTTTTAGAAATGGGTCGGATCCTTTGTGATTTCTGGGGCAGCAGAGCTGTAATTTTACAGAGTTTCTCCCAGCAAGGTCATCAAAAGTTCTGAGGAAGCAGATTTTGGCTCTTCTGCTTTTTTGGGTTGCAAAATCTTGTTTTACTGGAATTTTTTCACAGTGGAATAGGTGTCCCTAGCTCTGGGACTGGAGGGAAGCTGATAGAGAGGTGACACCTGATAGAAATCATGTTATTTTGATGCCAGGGAGCAGTCTATAGTTTTTTACTATTTTTGTTGTGAATCTATGTTAGGCAATGTATTACAGAACAGTAGCAGTGCCTTTAAGATACATTAGCTGATTGAGGCAGCCCCAGAAGAGATCCTGGGGTTCACCTTGACTATCTTTCATGTACTAGACCAGAGCAATCTTTTTTTACAAGCAAGGTCTTTGAAAGTGATTTCTGAGATGGAAATAAAAGTTAGTCTGCTGGGTTCAGCCCACTGCCCTGAAGTAGAACTCAAAGTGACAACTGCTCTACTCTATTTACTAATCCTCTGGGCTAAGCAGTCCCCTGGGAACCTCTGTTTGGAAATCTGTTAAGATTTTGCAAGTTGTTCAGCAGGAGTAGCCATTAATGATTTGCAATGTCTCTGAAAAATGCAATTTAAAATGAAAACGGGAAGATGAGAAAAGGCTTTCTCCTTATGCTTATAACAGACGATGTCATATTTTCCCTAATTTTTTTGTGCCTTCTGTCCAGATTGAAGTCCTCCTTCCTCTGTTGGGTCAGATGTCCCTCTAATGTGCAAATAGACTGATTTGCACAGAATTTGATCTAATAATTTCCTTTGAAATCCTACTTGATGTATCTTTTTCTACTGAATTTCACAAAAACCTTCAGAGGCTATTATGTAGATTTATGGATAAATGTATTTTAAGGTAACAGTGGCAGGCAGTGAGTTTCTGGTATATTTGAGCTGTGTAATCTAAGAATTAGAAACCCCATTTGCCTGTTACTGAATTGTTGGCTTCAAAAGTCTTCCAGCAGATACATTTTGCTGGAGCTTCATTCTAGAGGTACTGTTCTAGCAGAAGCTCCTTTCAATATTTTAATCATAGCCCGAAAAAAAGTCTCTTAAGAAATGCACTACTTGGTGGAGAGGCCAGGAAAAAGAGCTGCAGTTTGCAATGTTCAGTATTCAAATGTAGTTTTGCAGCTGTCAAGAGTTTCTCTGCTCCTCAGTTTCTCTAGGATTTGCTTACCTTCTTGCTTGAAAAGTATATTTTCCTACACACTCTATGCATTAATGTGAGCTGCAATCATCATGAGCACAGTGGTTATGATAGTTTTGTCTTAATAAGAGTGATCTCATCATGGACATCATTTAGACAGGGTAAATAATTCCCAGCACATGCAGACTGTAAAGACATTGGGAGCTTGTTATACACTGATGTCATGGGAAGAACCCAGTCTCTTCAGCAGGGAGTTGTCAGAGCAAAGGTCTCCAAAAGACATCTGACTTTGAAGAAGAAAAATCAGGGTGGGAAAAGCTGGTGTAAGTTCTTAAGTCTCTGTGGGCTTGGACCATTATTATCAATTGAATCTTTCAGTTGCTTATGATTGCAAAATAAACGAGACTGTAGGCTGAATTAATACAAAACCCCTGCTTTTTAAAGTTTTGTTTGTGAAAACAAACCATAATTTATAAACTAAGTCTTTCAAACAGAACAGCAGCAAGAGTTTTATTTCCAGAACTCTGGCACATTTGCTGAAGCTCAAAATCACTTTTTTTTTTTTTTTTTGACTTTGTTATCATAATTTACATAGTGTGAAGTGAGTGAGAAGGGCTACTGGTAGGATTTAGTTGCATAATTTTACACCTGGTTTGCATTAATATGAATGGCAAAGTTAAACTTAGTGGATAATCAGTTCTGATTGTAAACATCCTCTAATGCTTTTTAATGTTGTCATTAGAACATTTTTGAAAGGATGCCACTGCTTGGGGAGATCTAAACCCGAAGATTTTGTGAGACTTAGCTTAATGTGGATTTATAATACGGCACTCAAAGCAAGGAAATATTTTCTAATAGCACAGAATTGAAAACATGACCTCAGATTTAGAAAGTCAGCTTTCTGGAACATATCATCACTTGGAGCAGTATATGTGTCTCTTAAGAATATTTTTTTGGTTAACTAAATAACCACATTTAGAATCTAATCCTCCTTTTTCTAGGAAGACCTTTGTGAAGATTGATTCATTGGTGACTGTTGTGTATTATGGATATGGATATGTGTATGGATAGCTATGCAGACATAACTATAAACACTTCTACATAATGTCTTTTTATTTCACTAAGGAAAAAGCTGGCCCAAGAGCTCACTTTTCTTGTTTGATGCTTCTATAACACTTCCACCCTAAGTACATTAAGAAAAGTTTGTGTAGAAACTATTTCAGTCTTTACTGAACTGCAGCTACCACAAACCGTGTATTTAGCAGCATAAAAGCTGGCCACCCTGCCCAAACACTTTAGTACAGGAAATGAAAGTAAATGCCATGGTCATGTCAAGCTCCATGTGTTAACTGGAAAGTCTGGCTCTTCCCTTTTAGAGATATGGAACAGAAATACCCCAGTACATAAACCTTAAGCATCACTAGACTTCTGTTTATACCTCTGCAATTGGAACTCAAATTCATTGTCTCATCCTAGCTGTCGGCAGAGAAGAGAACTGAGCTGGGAAGAACCAGGCTAGAGCAACAATCCTGTCTAGGGAACATGAAGTGACTGGGAATCTGTGAAAAGTATAAAATGTACCTTTGGTACACATTAATTTCTAGAGCATACTACAGTGGGTTTCATGCCAGTACAGTATGTATCGGTACGACTCCTTTTGAAAGAGATTGGGAGTTTTGCTGTTTCCATCAGTGGGACTGGAATACAGTTTTAATTTTTCGTGGCCTTAA
The DNA here is from genome assembly GCA_013397845.1 of Melanocharis versteri. Classification (NCBI taxonomy): domain Eukaryota; kingdom Metazoa; phylum Chordata; class Aves; order Passeriformes; family Melanocharitidae; genus Melanocharis; species Melanocharis versteri. Next base: position 42,663 of record VZTG01007032.1, read on the forward strand.
CACACCTGATTTTGTGGTGATGTGATCCTGGAACAAACAAATAAAGTAGAGAGAAAGAGGAATGTAAATCTACAGGAGATAGATTTGATCTTGGTGGAGAGATAACTCACTATTGGTGCTGTTTGTAGTAGTTAGCTGCATGTTACGTTTAGTGTGATGTACTGTCTGTGTCTTGAGCTGAGGTCACTTGAGGACAGATTGGGAGTTTTTACTTTAAGTGGTAGTGCAATCAGGCTCATTGCATTTACTGGACGTGCTGAACTATCATCCAGTGTGTCTACGTTAAAAACTGTTTTGCCGGGTTAAGATCAATTGTTTTTGCTTTGGATGCTTTGCATTCTTGCTCACAGTTGGGTTGGTGTTATGTGAGAAGGGAAGGTTGTGGGTTCATACTCGTATACTCATGTAGTTGCAGACATACTTTACCCAAAAAGTAGAACAGTCCAAAACTTCAGATCAAAAGATGAACACATTTTTCAAACCTCAAACAAAAGCAATAAATGGAAATAAGGATTAACTTTGTCAATTTTCACCCCTCCCACAATAAATCACCAAAATCTTGGCTCTTATCTTAGATAAATAACACAATAGGCACTAGAGCACACCAACATTACGCAAATACTTCATGTGCTATCAATTATTTTGGAAGGAGTCATCATCTGAATTGTGAAATGCTTTGACCTTTTTTTAAATGAAAAGTGTAGTATGATGAGAGTGTTAGTTAGGCTGACACATTGTTTCTCTTGTACTTGCGTGGGTATATTTCAAAGTATTTTCAGGAGAACATAGCAGTGAATAGGGCTCTTGTCTTCATACCCAGCCCCTCCTGGCCTGTGGAGTCACATGGAGCCAGAGGTGATCCTTGTTACGTGAGAAGGGGATAGAAGTGAAGTGACAAATAAAATTTAGTGTGCTGCTAAAAAGCATTTGGATGTTATGAAACCAAGAGAATACATTCAGTGGGGATACAGCTGTGCAACCCTGACTGTTAATGACTTTCAGTCTTTAGCTAGTAGGAAGGTGAATCCCCCTGATGGAGTTAGGAGAGCAGAGCAGGCCCACGTGCCTAGGGTGTGTTCTCATGGAAAGGATTCTCCAAACAGATTTCTTGCTAAAATGAAAAGATGGCCAAATTGAATATACAGGGTGTGATGAAATAACAGAAATCCATTTCATTAGAAATTTCACGTTTGATGCACTTACTGATTCAAACTGATTTACTTTGAACACTCATCTTTGCCAAGACTGATATTCTCCATTTTAGTTACACTGCTAGCCATGTGTGAGTTACATTTTTTTTTCTTATGTTTTTGAAAACCATCTCATTTTTAGGCATTAGCACAGATTGATTCCATCAACATTTCCCCAATTATTTTGAGCTTCGGAATATGTATTGCCCAGAAAGCAGTAGGTCCTGTACTGTTTTCTCAGTTGGCAATGCTTGGTTTCGTCTTTAGTTGGTTTCCATATATGAATGTCAATTCTCTGATTTTCAAAATTAATCTTGCTGGGTAGGTGAAAGTTGAATTAAATTGGGTATTTTCCAGTCTGACTCTTCCATATCTCAGTATCAATTTCACAGCAGGCAGCCATGCACTGCACCCAGCTGGGCACGTGGCTTCAGACTTTCTCTGAGGTGGAAGCAGCAGGACTGCAAACAAAGAACTGAAACCAAACATCTTAACCAAACAGCACCTTATGCAAACCATCTTATCATCAACTTCAGAGTTTATTAATTTATCAAATCAGGTCAAAGTGATACAAGTACATAAATAAGTACCGTAACAGACATACATCTCATGAAGAGAATGCAAAACATGACACTGTGTATTTTGTTGTCTTTAGTGACCAGAAACTGGAAAAACACAACACTGCATTTTACTAAATGATGTTTGTTTTTTGCTTTTCTTAAGAAGTGTTTATTATAAAATAAATACACAATCTGGATTCCACCAGTCCTGTCACAAATACAAAAAGCAGGTTGCCTTCCTCGTAAAAAAAATTACAAACATTGTACACTTTCCACTTAGTCTTTTTTTACCATCTACTGCTACAAACAGAAGATGCCTGTTAGGTGAGAAATCAACTGCTGGTCTTCTCACCAGAATACTACAGTTCCTCAGAACCTCTTCCTAAAGATTTATAATAAAATTTTACAGTTTTGCAGCACATTTCAACCCAGTAGATGCCATGTGCAATCAGTGTTGCTCATGCCAAACTGCTTCTTCTACAGTTACACTGCAGGTCTGGTACAGTGAGGTCTTAGGGCCTCGGTTTGGATATGCTACACCCCTTTCCAATACCAGAACAGGACTTACGGAAACTGCAGTCCCCTGGAAAGGTGGCAGGACAGTTCACTTAGCTCTCCTTTTAATGAACAGTGATAGAGGACTTCTCTTAGCCAGGTGTTCCTGCATTTCAACTTGCTGTACTTTCAAATGGCCAGTATGCCCAAATCTTACCTGCTCTCTGTCCAGGCCTAGGGACAGCAGGGTGGTCCTGAGATCACCCTATATGTTTTCTCATAATTTCCTTCAGCCTTTCCTTCACCTTCATGTCTGTTCTCCTCACTTGCTCCTCTTCATTGAGAAGCCCTGCATCCCACTCCTTCCGAGGCTCACGCAGCACAAGCAGGCCCTGGGCACCGTGGAGAAACCTGGTCCTGAGGCCTGCACTGCTGATGGAGACTGCAAGGGTCTGCTGCCCAAGCCAAGGATCCATTCACAATGGTGAAGCTCTGCCTGAATAGGCTTTTGGCATTCAGTACCAACCTCTCCCACAACTTCATCCCTTTAGGAATGTGGACACTCTTGAGTCCTGTCACTGGCAGAATGACAAACCTCAAAATCCTTGCTTTCACTGTTGATTTCACTCTCTGTGAAGCCCCAGCCCCTGGCTCGGGCCATTTCCATAAAGCTTTGTTTCCTAGCATGTGTTTAAACAGCAGTATTCCTGTCTGCTTGTGGAGTAGAAAATGGAAGTAAAAGCAGGCAGAGTCACTTGCATTTTGGGATTTGATCCAACATTGCAGCCATAGGGCAGTGCAGGATTTTGGTGAAAACAATTTTTAAATTGTTATAATTATTCTGCAGATGAGAGTCACCTGTCTTAAACCACTGTAGACATGTGATACTAAATTTAACAGAATCTCTCCGATTTGGTTTTTTTCCCAAAAACAAGCAGTTGCTTGTTGTGCTCTACAAGCCTATAGCTGTTTGGTTTTTGTCATGGGAGAGAGCTGTCCTTGAAACATGAGAATTGAGAGGTCACGCTCAGAAAAATGCAGATTATGTTTGTAACAAATCAGAACAAATAAATTAAGCTCTGTCACAACTTTTAAGGCATTATTAATTGTGAGTTTTAATGCTTTAGGTGTTTTGAAAATACTGCAAGTACTTCACCACCCTCTGCCACGTCACCTTTAGAAGGTGGTTTACCAGCCAAGAGCATGTATAAAGGGGGCCCAGAAGAATGAAGTTATTAGGGCTGTGATAGGGAGCTAGCACTTTTAGAGAAGTGGGTGGAGGAAACAGTGAAAACCACTTAAAAGCGAACATTTGCTCCAATTGCTACAAAAATATAGTGATTGCCACTAATACCTGCTGTTCAGTTTATGGACTTTGTTTGCTCAACTACAAGACATCATCCTAAAGGCAGGCTGCTATGGAGTTTGTTAGTTTAAATCTGTTTTTTATGTCTCCAACATGAGTATTTTATCGCTTGTATTTTTCCTCCACTACTACAAGAAATCCATGAGTCATTTCAACACCAGAAATTGTATAAATTCAGGACAGGATATAATGCTCTCCACAGCTTTATTAGGTGTCCTTCTTTTCATTAGTTTGAATAACTTGCCAAATAATATTAGTAAAAATGTTCAGTTTTCTCTTTTTGACTTGTAAAGAAATGCAACTCTGGGAAAGCACAGTCTTTCTTTCTCTTTCCCTCACCAGTAATACAGAGCCTTCTAGTCTTTTGGAGGAGATATTTGAACAGTTAACACAGACCACTACACATAAAGCAGCAAATTTGCTGTGCATGATGTGAATAATTACTGCATTATAATTTTGGGGTTTAGGACAACTGTTGACTTAAGCAAAATAAGCCTGCAGTCCAGCTGCAGATCCAAGTTTTCACAAGTTTTCTTGTGTTTTTCCCTCCAGTGCTGTCTCCCTTAACAGTGACCCTTTTGAGACTTTTCAAGGTACAAAACCTTTACCAAATCCTCAAGCTCAGTCCTGCACACTCTGCTTTCACACATTTGGCTGATCTGAGCTTCTCCCTCGCTAAATATTTTCCACTGGCCTGAAAACAAAAACACAAAGGAGACAGATATTGACTTAGAAAAGGGCACAGGGACTTTGAAGACATTTACAAGCACTCTGCAAGCCAACTGATTCACAATGGTCAAAGAAGGAATGTCCAAACCTCCCATGGAAAATATTCAAAGCATCTTACAACCATGCAACATATTCCATGCAAAATAACTTTGTTAAAAAAATAAACATGGATCAGAATATTACTCTTTTCTTTAACTAGGCAGTCCTGTAAGTTGGCTCTATTTATTCAACCATTTATTACATTGGATACTCTGGTAAACCTAAGTATTTAAAACTTCGGAAGCAACACAGCTAAATGTTTAGTGTGCTGTGAACTTCTCCTACCTGTGTGTAATATGAAGTGTGATGGAAATGAATATTTCTACACATTTATGATAGAATGTTAATGGAAATGCATGCTGTCCTGGTAACTAGAATACGACATTACAGATAACAATGACAAGCTTACAGAAGGCTGACAAAAAAAAAATTGGGAATTTTTAATATGAAAACATATCTGTATCTCAATGGGTCTGTAACAATTAAGAATATATTATTTCTGGGAAAAAGACTTTTTAACTAGAAAAAAATTATAGAAAAAATTACAAGTTGTAACACAAAAGAACTAGGAATTTAAAATATCTATATCTTAGCTGTTAGCAAATTAGCTGAATTAGTAATTGTTAACTACTGTCACAATCCCAAACTGGATGAAATACAAAAAACAAATTGAATCAAGAGTGATAAAAGAAGTACATGTCCTTTCATAAAACACATTTTAATAATGAAGATATTGTTAAGAACATAAGAAAGTAATCTTTCAAATACAACCTAAGTGTATGTAGAACCCCTTTAATAATATCTGAATTTTTCCCCATCTAAATTATTTTCTAAAACACTGGATAACTTGACATGTTACGTAAATAAATCCAACTTGTGCTGCTGTGCTGACATTAGTCATATTTCAGACTTATGCTAGCATGGGCAGAAAAGACTCCATACGGTACTTTATCGAAACACAAGAGGCTAAGACAGCATGTACATGAACTCCTGTTATATGTATCTATATTTTAAATTGTTGTATTTTGATTACTTAAACTTATCAAATAGTGTGATCATGTACTAGAGAATTCAGTACATCCATTTGACTGTGCTGAGTAAAAGAGAATGTTTTTCATGGCTATGATAATATGGAGAGTAGAAACCTCAACAGGTTAGAATTTTACTTACTAAGAGTTGTCCGTGTTATCAACTTGAAGTAAGGAAGTTCTTCAGATTCTCTCTTGGACAGTTTTTCAACGTAGAAGTGATGCAGAATCCCTTCAGCAAAGAAATGAGAAGTGCATGTTACTGGAAATGTGCCCATTGTTCTAAACCTGGAGTGCTGTCCTGCCGTTTTGTAAAATTTTCAGTCTATTCTTCTTTTAATTCTATATTTTCATCCTCCTGTTTTTTTTGCTATTCCCCTGTAAATTCTCCTGTGAAACTGCGATTGCAGCGAGTTTGTGAGGGGTGTGAAAATTAGCCAATTCTTTTCCGAAATAGCTGAATCCTTCCTTACTATGAATAAATGTAAGATTACAACAGAAGCCAAAAGTCCCAGTGTCTTGGAGAAAAACAGTATAATTTTGCAGTCAGATACCATTTTGAGCCAGCAGGCAACATGACTGTCAAATCATTGTGAGGCTTTGTGACTTTTTAACATGCAGGGTAGTTGTGAACCATCCAATGCCCTGTGATTTCTTTTCTGCTCCCACTTTGGCCTTGACTTTCTCCTTAAAGCATCTAGAGATGTATCATTTCCATGTAAAAGTGTGCACTATGTGAGGGTTTCCTATGAGGGTTATATGCTTTTTTGATTAAAGTAGATAGAGAAGAGAGGATTTTTATGAGGCTGTAGATAATTTTTATTACACTAAAAGTTCATGATTTGCAGTAGTGCTTGGGCATCTGAATGCTTCTCTATTTTGTTCTAATTTTACCAGTTAGTCTAGCAAAAGATATTTCCATCCTTAACATGTTTTTGCCCATATTCTATATATACCATCATGGGTGTATCATCACTATGGTGCATAGGGCAGACTGATTTCAATGGAAAGCTTTTTGGTCCATCCTAAGTAAGAGCCTCCAGGCACTTGGTTCAAACCCTACTACCCATTTCTCTGCAATAAATTACACAGAGTAATACTAAAAACCTGTTTGTCATTGTGCTTTTGCTCCCAATGAAGGGTAGGAGTTAGCAGAACTACAGCTTTGTGTGTTTCTAATGAGTTTCATACAGAAAAATCTGAGTATGTTGGAAGTGGCTGTAATAGTGATATCCTAAAACGCCAAAAGAACAGCAGCCTCAAAATGCTTGGATCTGTAAACTGTCCTGGGATTTTAATGGAAGATGATACACTGTTTAAAGGAAGAACTTGCTCAACTCACCTTTCCTAATTGTCCACACATGTATTTCTATTTGAGGTGGCTTTTCAATCTCTATTGCAATCTTCCTGATGGTTTCTCCTTCCTCTGTGAAAATGGATTCATAGACAGGAAATGTCTCTTTCCCACAGAAGTAATCTCTGTTGTCAAAGGTTTGACTTGGCACATCTTCTGTTTAAAAAACAAGAAGGACAGAATACATACTACAGCTATAATCAAGTCGTCCAGAACTTACTTGGCATCAATAGCCAAGCATGGTTAGTTTGAAAGTGGAATGTTTATTTGTATGGCCACAGAAATCCATCTCCAGCTATTAACACAGACACATAACAGTGTTCTGTTCTGCCAGGTTCTGGTAGCTTGTCCATGGTGGCAAGACAGCATTTATACTTGTAATCCAGTCTCCTAAGGAAATGAGCTGTGTACAACAATGTGGTCTGGGAGACTCCTCACAAGTTTTCAATCTGTTGTCCATGTTTCAAGCATATTTGAAATAATGTTAGAAATCTTGGGGTAATAAAATAACTAAATGAAAATTGGTTAGAGTGAAGACCCAGATTAATGTTTGCTGAGGAAAAGAATCTATGAGGTTTGCATTTTGCTCAGCAGCAGCCATGTGGCCAGTGCAAAGCTGAGCCAGCCACAGTGCACATTATCTCTTGCCCATCTGGTAAAGTTGTAGAGTGTGTAAGTAGAAATTGCAATTATTCTGTTTGCAATAGGAAGTTAGACAGGAATACAGGAGAGATGATGCAACTTAGAGGCTCAGACCACTGTTTGTGGAAACACCTAATAATTAATACATCTCCACATATACAAGATAGACTGCAGGAAGAGGTTCAGCTTTCTTAAAAATGGGCACATAGGATCTTAAAAAACAAGGCAGTAACTTCCTTTTTGCCATTAATTTTTCTATTGAAGCCTGTTAGCCAGGTTTTGTTGGCAGTTCTTCCAATGAAAGTTGTGGATCTCTTCTGCACAAGTATCCAGAAATCTAGATACACACCTCCTGCCTGCCTACTGCCACTGCATCATGTTTTTTCCCAATAAGCAAGACTAGCAGGAGAAGAAACATTCAACGAATGTTTCTACATATGGCTGAGCAACTCATTTCCTCAGAGCATTCTTGCCCAGTGCATCACCAAACAAACACACAAATGGATACATACGGGAACTGTTTAAAGGCACATAAGGGAACTGGACACTCCTTTACCTTTCGTGTCACATGAAACATGGCTTGTCATTTGGCAAACCATCAGCAGAATCCTTTTACCAGATTTTTCACTAGCAGTAGGCATTTATTATAGTAATGTCTACGTAAGTTTTATCATTAGTGCAGCATAGACACAGTGCTAAATCTGTGGTAAGTTAGTATTTATTTTAAGGATTAAGTTATGTAACTGACACCAATCAGAGTTTTGAATCCTTCTGGTACATTTTAAAAAGCAGAAATGATGTTATCTCCATGTGGATTTCACAAGCTAGAAAATGATTTGAAGGTTCTGTGGTGGGGGAAGGATGGGACGCTTTTGGCAGTAATGAACTTTCCGTATACATTTCTGTAATACTCTCTTTGGAAATGAGCATCAGGAAGTTGTGTTAACAGCAGAGAGAAAGGAAGTGACTGCTCAGGACACATGTCAGCAACATGTCCCTTGTGTGAGGAGCAGCAGCAAGAGGAGAGCTGGCCAGGCAGCTCTGCCTGTCTCACACCGAGGCCTCTGCACACACACACACACACTGGAACACGACACAGCTGCTGCTGTTCACATCAGAGCTTATTGTGATCAGGAGGCTTGAGCCAAGCCCTTTAACATGCACAGCAAAAAGGTGGTCTGTGATCAACTTTGTTTTACCTGGACAGACTTTACAGCATTTTCCTTCTATTTTCTGAGGGTATTTGCAGGGATATTGTTCTGGACAGTGAATTTTCTTACATTCTTGTTTGGTGATGTTGCAGGTGCACAACACACACTCTACGATTCCAAAGGCCCGGAGACTGGGATGCCAAGATTCACCATGCGAGTATGTTTTGCCATTTGAAACACAAACTACAAAAGAAAAGAAAAAGAAGAAAAAGTACAACTGTAAAAGGTATGTTCACTGGCTACCTATCTATAAATATTCATTTGATTCATGCACATTTGTTTAAAGTAGTATCTCCATACATCATCTGTTAGTGTCTCAGGCCCATTTCTCTGCTTGTTAATTCTAAGTTGTAGTTCCTTTACTTAAAATGAGTCTGAGCCCGTGGTCGCCCTTTTCTGAGCAGTTTTGCCTTGATTCCAACTCTGCTGACGCTGATGTCCATCATGTTTTGAGGAAAACAGTGAAGGTGTCTGAGTCAAGTGTCTGACTAGCTCCCTCCCAGTTTATGCATTTCAGTTGTGCATTAACCAGCTTATAAAACTCACTCCTTACCCTCATATTCTCAGTCCACACACAGGACACAGCCTGCTACAGTGGCTTTGGCTGCATTTGAATTGAATTTGTATATATCAGGTTCATGTCATTTGCTACTGAATCATCTGCACAGCTCCAGCCATTAGCTGAACACAGCCTTTGCAGTGAGAGCAATGCTATCAGCTGGACGGATTAGTGCCACCTGGGCCTTTTATTGCTTGTACATGAGAGTTTTGCTACATAGCACACAGAAAAAAAACACAGAACACTTGCAAAATGAAGTTTAATTCCTATGTGGAAATATATATGTCTATAGGTATATAAATGCTTTTGGCTTTTGGAATCACAAGAAAACATGAAAACATGCATATGGGACTGAAATTCCATTCCAACAGCTTCTAAGAACTTCAGAATATTTATTCATCAGAGCCCCTGGGAGTCAGAGAAATACAGTTGACACAAAGAGAGTGGAAAAATCCATGCCTCGTAGAAGCCACTTTGGGTCACCCAGCAGTTGATGGGAATTAAATCACTTTACATCATGTTTCCATTTGTCCTATAAATCCTACTTCTTTCTTTTAAAATATTTTATAAACACAAAGAAAAATGCAAACTAATCTTAACAAGGTGAAAGAAAGGGCATTGCCTGATTTCTAAAAGCAACAAAAGTGAAGCTGGGATATGTTGTAAATATTTCCAGTTCTTCTAATATGCCATCATTTCTATTAAAGTTTTTATATGTAAAATATGTTCCTATTTTGCCTGTAACTTTCAAAAGCAATTTAATTTTTATCTGCAATCTGAAATTTGTATCTAAATGGTAACAGATGTAACCAAATGGCTTATACTTTAGTGAGTTACTGAGATTTATGGGGAGTGTTTTTTGCAATGTCTTTTGTGAGCTTATGCTATCATTTGGTTTATAATTTGCTACTTTTCAACTCTTTCTTAAGACATGAGGGTTTTTTAGAGGTAGGAAACAGTTTTATTTCTCAAATAAAAGGAAAGTTTTATCTGTGTACTACGAAGATGGGAGAAAAAAATTATAAATTAAAAAACTGGTAAGTATTCGTCTGCTCAGCAGGCTTCTCACATGCTTAAATGGCATATTATTGCTTATTTTTATGCTTATATGGACTTCTTTTACCCCAGCCAGAGTTCTCCAGATCCTTTATAGACATAAATACTTCCTGAGTTCTCCCTGACAGGGGAAGGGATAATACATGACATTGTGTGGATACATACTCTCTGTCTTTTAAGGGTTGTTTAACACAGAACAATTAAATAAATACTCTGAGGTAGCAGATGAAGCCTCTAGCGGAAGCCGAATAATGGCAAATAACTTCTAGTTACCCTGTTTTTAGTGCTCTTGGTGTTCAGAACGATAAATCTGTATTCACACAACCACATAGGAGAGTTCTTGTGTGCTTATTTTTTAACTTGTTGAAATGTGTCTCAAGGGACATGTGCATTAATTAATAAAACACTTGTTAATTGCACAGGAACAAAAGAAAACACGTGGTCAGCATTCCTGTTTCCATCATGGAGATCTCTCAGACACTCTCCAGGCAGTGAGTGTCTGAAGTTATACTGCATCCAGAAATATGCTGTTGGTTTGTACATTCTTTATTTGCTGAAACAAGTCTGTTAGAACCTGCTTTGATGATGTCTTCATGTGTGAATTACATGCCAAAGACATTGCACTCCATGGAGATTCCTGCTCCTAGATTCAGCATAAAACACTGGCATGATCTGAATGCTTTTTCATGCTTGTTCAGGTGGATAATAAAGCTCCTATAGCCAACATTCCTTCTGTTAGTTAATACCGTAAAAGATTAGTTGGCCCTAATACAAGGAATTTTAACTCTTTGTGGGTAGTTTCTAAGTGTATGCTGACTGGTATTTGTGGATAGATGCTCTTCTGAGCATGTGTTTTTACAGCTATTTCTTTTATAGCTTCCTAGGCCTGTTCTGCAGACCTCTGTTCACTGAGGTACACCCCCTGTGGGAACTGAACATCCCATCCTTTTTACTGTACAAAACCTGCTGTCCTGGTTGAATTGGTATTTTCCCTTTATTTTTGTCCTTCCTGTAGTCCTTCATGAGGAATATGACTTGAATATGGTTTGCCACATGGGCTTAAAATTCTGTTGTCCCCAAAGCGCTGCATGTCCTATATTCTATTAGCAGAAGGCACTAAAGTATTCTTAGAGTGAGATTCATTACATTGGTTAAATCTGCCTTTCTACGGCTCAGGCATCCAGTACAGGCTAATTGCCTACTCTGCCTCTTGTGTTAGTCACAGGGGAGGAAAAGCATCCTTTGTATCTCACTGTCTCAGGAAACTAGTTTAAGGTGGGGGAAGACATGAGACTGTCTTTCATGAGAATAATTTGCTAAGTCTTGGAGGCAGAAAACCTCCTGATACTGTGGCAAAGGTTTATGGTCTGAGATTTGCAGGGAAGCTGAAATATAAGCTTTACAAACTTTTACATAAAAATTGTAAGCTTTATAAACTTTCATAGTTTACAGCTATAAAAGTTACAAAATAGGAGAAAGTGTAAAGGAAATAACCACAAACAATTTCCTCCAGGACAAGTCACTGTGTGGACAAGTTAGTGAATCTAAAGGCATCATGGTGTCACAAAGCACTCACTTCTCTAGCATCCACTGCATGAGCTCCCAGAATTATGGGGCACAATCCCACAAAGTAACTCAGAGAGCAACACTGCTTTTGCAGAGTGAAATGTACTGTTGTACAAGTAAGCAGAATTTATCTCAGTCAAGAAGGAATTTCATATCCTCAATAGCTTATAGCTTTTGCCTCCTTGATTTGCATTGGATTTCTCAATACCAGTGCAAATTTTCAAGATTCTGCTGTGTATTTTGAAAGGTCTTTTTGAGCTCTAGGTGATTGATTCCTGACCCAGAACAATACTGTAAGAAGTGCTTGTCTTTACCTCGTCCGTGCTTATGCTTGTTGTTGATGACGATTTGTACTATTGTTCCTGAGGCATGCTGGGGATCCGGCAGGACTCCACGGTTACTCCTGGCATTGGGAAATCGTGGAATGTTGACTACCTGCCGGGCAGAGCTGGGTGACAGGTCGTAATGGGAGCGATGGTATGAGTGTCTCTATTTGGGGACAGAAAGAGAGCAGGAGAGTAAATGTCTTGTTCCAGTGAACAAGGGGAAAGAGCAGGGAACAAGTATTGCTGGACTAAAAGTAGTAGTAGTAGTGCATAGCATGTTTTCTAGAGCAAAAGCACTGCTTCTTTTCAGAGAATCATTTTCCAAAATGCCCATGAACCTGAAGGTTTCATATTACAGCCCTTATTTTATAAGACATGATTATTCCACTCATCCAAAGATCTGCTGGTTCATGTATTTAGGTAGTGCACCTAGAGCTTAAAAGCCCTTCAGATTCTCTCCAAATGCTGTTATAAAAATCATCTCTTGAGCAGTAAGATAATGGACACTCTTAGCACCAGAGACAGCGAAGCCTTAAAGTAAAAATGTATGTGTGTATGTGAACTGGGAAGCAAGTGTTTGCAATTATTATTTAAAAGCAATTCTTGCATAGCAAACAAATACTGTCAAATTTTATTCTTGTAGAGAATATACAGCAAAAACCAAATCCAGAGACCGCAGAAGCTCCTGACAGTTTCTAATTCAGCATTATTCATGAATACGGGCTGAGTGAAAGAAACCTATTTTGGGCTAGATTCACAGAACCCAGGATGAGGCAGTAGGTATTCCGACCCATTATCATCCTTTTACCTTTTTTTCACAATGTACTGCCATACACAGCACAGCAAGGAAGTATGTCTTTAAACTGTAGGTCCCACTTACAGCTTCTCTGTTGGCTGGCTGACGGAAGATGTCTCCATCAGAATGTTCCCATGACAATTCTCCATCTCCTGTACATGAAGCAGAACAGTATCAGTTAGAGGAGTAACTGTGCCACACTTTGGGAGATACAGAGAGGAAAAGTCTCACCTGACTTTACAGCTATATTTAGGGTCTAGTCAGTAGCAGAGGAATGAATATGAAAATCAGCAAATTTTAATATGAATATATTTGGCCATGCAGGGAGCAGAAACTGACTCACGGTTTCCTCCCCATGAGCTATGCTAGATCTTTGCAAATATTTTGTTTAGGTTTGCATTTCATAGAAAACACAGAGGAGAGATAAAAGAGCTTCTGCTATATTGAAAAGGACAAGGTAGATTATGAGATAAATGATCATTTTAACATTTTTAAACAAGAGCAGTAGACAGGAGAATACATTTAAAAAGGCCTGCATCAGTGCAGACAGTGGGTCGCCTCTAGTGCATAATCTGATGCAATCTCACCTCTCATATGGAAATGCTAATGAACTGATTTCAAATTAGTGACTGTGTCTGAAGTGACTGATTTCTCCAGTGTAAGACTGGTTTACTGCATAGCTATGTCTGATACTTTGAAAGTCAGATTGATTTTTGTAACTGGAAAACGCTAGTTTCAAATACAGCTCAAATAACTACTTGGTAACTGACATCAGGCAATTAACAAGGATTTACTTTAATTAACTGTCAATGTATTACATTTAAAACAGTATATCACTGTCTTTCATCCTGGGAACAGGACTATCACTTTGCTTGCTTGAGATCAGGTGGCTTCACAAGCAGTTTGCCTGGCAAAAAGTTTCAAGATTTGTAAAGATATTGTGTAGTAACATGGCAAAGCAGCAAAGAATAAGGAACAGTCTCTACGCAAAGGAGCACTGCAGAGAGATTCTCATCCTTGTTCTGTCTGAGGTGACATGTTCATGCAGCACAGAGCACTGCCCTCCCGAGAGATCGGCTCAGGTCCTCCATGGTGCCACACATAAGTTAATTACCACTGCATGTCCCCAGGGTAAGCAGCTTTGTCAGACTGCTGCACTGACAGGACTACACAGCTTCTGTGCAGAACCCCATTCCTTCAAATCGTGCACGGCTCTCTGCATCCTGCTTCTGTGCAGGACCTCGTTCCTTCAAATCATGCGGGGCTCTCTCTGCATCCTGCTGCTTTATTAGCACTGATGCACTCTCAAGTACCTTCTTGCTGGCTCAGCCCTTCACTGCTCAGATCTTTTGGTGCAGTTTGTGCACTCAGTCAACTCCTCAGGTCAGGAGCTGTGAGACTATGCTGGTTTGTGTTTCACAACTCTTGCACCATAGGGAAAATTATACAACCAACTAGATAATACTCCTTATTTTTACCATGCAATAGCACTGAGTTCAAACAAGCAGAATATCAAAAGAATACAGCACCACAAAGGTGCAAGCAGAAGAGTTTTTCAAAGCAGCCTAGCATCACCAATATCAAGAGTAGCACTTCTGAAAAGCATGGGTACTTTTAGGTGCTTATCTGCATCTTTGAGAACAGGCCATAGATGCCTAGATACCTTGGAAGTGGTGATTCAAGTGCCATAATACTAACAGTGAGATAAAATACATTTAGAAATTTTCAGACATTTTGGGCTTTTAGACAGACAGTTAGGTTTAGACATTCAGAGAGGCTGGAAGGCACCTAGAATCAAGTGTCCTGTGTGTACAAGATCTAAAATGCACTTCCTAGTAAAATACTGAAGTCACCTGAGTATTGTCTGACAACTAATTTAAATTGGAGTTATTGCCTTTGCCTCTGAATTGAAATTCTTGTGTCTTGCACAACTTGAGTAGGTCTGGGAACTTGTCAGATAGAAGCCCATCTTTTATTACAAAGCTTCTCTACCCATTGTAATGGCACCTACTTCAATACATCATTTGAAGCCTTGATTACTTCATTATGGGAATACAGCTTTATCATCAGTGCATTCTCACCTTGTTTTAATTTAGGAAAACAAAGGTAGCAATATTACCTTGCTGGCACTTGCAGGGTAATTTCCCAACATGCATTGGATTGTAATTACATAGGAAACTTGCAGACAGTGTCCTGAGTGACAGTGCTGGTGCACAGACTAGGCTGTGAAAGAGGATGGAGTAAATTCAGAGCCTGTCCTTCTATGACTGTGCTTGAACTTACCTCTGCAAACAGGACAGCAGGACTCCAGAACAGAAACTGGGAAAGAGCAAGTTAATCTGGGACAAGTCTTCAATCCACAGTACACATTTCCTTCCTGCCAGTAAAACACAAAGGGGAATTTAGAAGGAGTCGTCGATTGTCTGGTACTGTATATCTATTTTTTATGGACATGCTTAAATCTGTGTTTACATAAATGCCACTCTATGCAAAAGCAGAATATTAGACTAGAACAGTCTGTTCAGTACTTGGCCTATTAAATTCTTAGCTCATGAGGAATATGATGATGATTTTATGAGAGGAAGTACAGAGCTACCAATAGTTGATACTGAAGAGCTGATTGGATTGAGAGGGATGTTTTGGTTCAGATACTGGCTCTGAAGAGTCACTGAGTGACTGCTCAAATATACTGGATTTGAATTGTGACATCTCAGGAATGGCTCTGTGGCCCAGTGCCAGTTCAGAGCTGTCCCCTCCCAGCCTTGGGGTTCTTCACTTATCAGCTCAGTCTAAAATAAATCAGTCATTGGTTTAGCGCTATATTTTCCAGTTAGGTGGAAGGGAAATATTCTATATATGCCAAGCAGCAATATTTTACCTGCTGCCTCTGTACTGTAAGCTCACTTACAGTAGATGCAGGGTATGCTTTGTGCACTGTGTTGAAGAGGTCATCTGGCATTTATTTACCAGGTGCTGTATACTAGCTTTGAGCACTCTCATGAGTTTCAGCATTAATTCTCAATTCCCAGCCTTTGCTATGTATTGCTTACATGTCAGTGTCACATCTTCTAGAAAGGAGAACTGGAGTATAGACAGAGCAGGGCTCTATCAAATCATATTACTTACTGAGCAGCTGCACTGGGCACACTGGTTTGCTTGCCTGTTTTGGAAAAGGCCCTCAGCCACAAACATTTCGCCATGGTGGTAGGTGGTGCCATTGTATTCACAGGATTTCCCGGTGATTTTGCTGCTTACTGAGAAAAGAGAGTCTTTTGGAAGCAAGGGGAAAGGAACACTTCATGCAAATGTTCTTGATAATTCACAATGTCATATATACAGGGGAGGAAAAGCTTTCCTTCTCCCTCATTTCTCTTTATTATGGAAGGACAAGTTTTGTCATGCTGCAAAGTATGAGTGATATGCTACTATCTTGCTGAACTTTGAAATCACACCTTGAGCTGACCATCCCAGTTAATCCTAGGATGCTGATGATCAACTGCAATGCCAGTACTAATGGCCCTGTCTCATGCTGCAGCATTTTCCCTTGTTCTGTAGCATTTGGTATTAGGACAGAGAGGTGTGGTTATGTGCCTACTTGTTACATGAACGTGGCTCTTTCATGCTTTAATGTAAAAGGCATTAGGTGCTGCATACACACAGAATCCCACTATCAATAGCACTGTTCTAGCAGGGTTTTCCCCTTCTTAGAACTGGGTACTGATTTTTTTTTTTAATGATTTCTAGTGTTACAGACCAGAGAGAACTTAACTGCAAGTTAGCAAGTTGTGCTACAGGGCATGGATGATTCCCTGCCATCCAGAGGCACAAATCTTCTCATAGAGGAGCTGCACTATTGATGATGGGACTGCCAAGAGACAGCTATGTACTAAGTGTTTGTTCCTAGTGGCCTTCACAATTCGCTGCTGCTGTTGTTTTCAAAATGGGCAAAACTTGTCAAAGGCAGATGCCAAAAGCTAGCCAAAAGTTTATTTTTCTCTGACATGCATTTTAATGTCAGATGTGCAAATGAGTGAATTTTGTTTGCAGAACTCAGTGCATATGATGAAGTGCACAAGATGGCAGTGTCAGTTCAACTCTGCTTCAACTCAGTATCGTACTGAGTTCTGCACCACATGGGTTAAATGTTTTCCTAAGACATAAAGCTATCCATACCTCATGTTAAAACATCCCCTAGATTGTTCAGCTATTAGCAGTTGATAAGCTATGCAAAGGGATTACACTTTACCCATTAAATGTAAGTTACTTAATACTGCTTGGGCAGTGAATCTGGCACTACATATTTACATTGACATGAATTTAGCATCTCAGCATGAGAAAAGACATTTCAAACACAGGCTCTGTGGAAGTAACAGTGGACTGTTTGTTCTCTGGAGCCCAAATCACTGCAAATTTCTAGGAATGCAGCTGAAATTTCAATCAGTGGGTTTGGGCTTTCATGTAAAAGAAACGTGACCTGAAAATTCAGGTTTTCCTATAGTCCTTTTCATTACATATCAGATAAACCTGAAGATATTTTTTGTGAAACCATGACACCACAAAATGTACATTTTTCAGCTGTGAGCTCAAGTGAAAGAGCCGTTTTCTGCTGGCATGCATGGGCATTAAACACTCATTTAGTTTTCCATAAAAGCATATATTAATTACATTGGTCCATCAAATACTTTAAATGGTAAATGTCAAATCTGTCTGTGGAACATACATGTGCTACAGTATTTGAGGGTGTATGGGGTCAGCAAAGTCCATTCTGTAGGAGACTGGCAGAAGTCAGCTAGTTAGGGTTCCTTGCCTGACATTTCATTGCCTGACACACTTGGTATTTGCACTTCCACCTTTGAAGCACTGGATGCATCATTATTTCAGTGCAATCAAGAGTGTCTAATGATACCTTTCCAAAATCTTATAAAGAGTACAGAGCCCTGACAACACCTGTGTTTGGCATAGAAATGCATTGCTTTCAGCACTTTCTGTATGGTTTGCTAGTAATGCACAGTCTGGAATGGTAAGATGTATGCTCTAATTAAGACATCCTTCAAAAGTCATCAGCAAAAGATTCAATTGACAAATTCAGCTACTATTTAGGCACAAATACTGGAAAACATGGATAAAGAGGCATTTTTCAGGACTGTGCTGCCTCCCAAAACTTAAATCTCTTTCTTGGGTTTTCTGAGAGCCACCTCACAGAAGGCAGGAGGAAAGACTGACAAACCTTTAGTTATCTCCTTGCCCCTTGGGTAACTGGAAGAGCAGAAGAACTGGAAAGAAATTAAAATGGAAGGAGAAATGAAAGGATAACACAGATGGTCCTTGACTGGATATGAGGCCCTGTTCACACAGCCTCTGCAGGACATTGCTATGCCCATGTGGGATGCCTGTCCTAAAGCAGTGTGTGGCTTGTGGTCTGACATTTGCAAAGACCAATACCTGAATGACTCACCATGGCTCTTCAGAATGTTGGATGAAAAGAGTAAATTTTACTGCAGCTTTACCTCTGTATATGCCACATCACTCAGTTCTGTAGGAAATCACCCTTAAATTGTGGCTTCTAAATCAGGAAGGAAGATGGTGAAACTTTTATTGCTTGGAAAATGATGGCAGAGGGTTGCACTAGGTAGTTTTCATATATGTTTCTTTTAATTGATCACAGAGTTGGGCCTGTAACAGCTAAATCATAACATGCAGCCCAAAACACACATACATCTGCCTGTCTGGAATATAGGATGAAACTCTATGGCTATTTTAAACCAGAGAATCACAGGATCATTAAGGTTGGAAAGGACCTTTAAGATCATCAAGTCCAACTGTCAACCTAGTACCACCACCATGTTCACCACTAAACCACATCCTCAAGTGCCATATCCACATGTTTTTTTAAGACTTCCAGGGATGAGGATGCCACCACTTACCTGGGCAGTCTGTTACAACACTTCACAACCCTGTCTGTCAAAACGTTCTAAACATATCTAGTGTAAACCTGTCCTGGTGCAACTTGAGGCCATTTCCTCTCATCCTGTCACTTGTTACCTGGGAGATGAGACTGACACCCACCTCACTACAACCTCCTTTCAGGGAGTTGAAGTCCTATTTGATGAAATAATTATAAGAAAAGTCAGTTTCTTTTACAGGACATAAGACCATGGTTTAAGTCATATGCTGCACAAACTTGTCCATATGATCATCTGTTAGCACATTAAGTGATTGGACATATGTTATTATTGAACAGAGTTAGGTCTTGAAGAAATTTTCAGATCAAGACCACATTACTTGTTATTGCAAAAAAATATATACAGCCATATATTGGAGATGGCATATTGGAGAGCACAACTGATCATCTCCAAACACAGCATTTGCCTGGAGCTGCAAGGAAGATTTGTTTACATTCTGTGTCTAAATATAATTTCTGTCTGGTGCAGTTTCTCTCTAACTTTGCTGGTGTGTGACTGACTTTCTTCAACTTGGACTTGGTTTCTTTTCTAATGCTTTTAAAATCACGGCTAATTAGAGGAGCTCAGACTCCCCCATAATATCATATTCTCCTGCAGAATGTGAAATTAGAGTCATTGTGGATTGTTTTAATAAGAGCCATATCTGAGCTTTGAAAAATCTTGTCATTAATACTGATATCAGCATACATTATTCTGTGCCTTAGTAAAGACAGGTTAGAATCAGATTAATTAACTGCAAATATACTGCATTGCTCAAAGCTTTATTTGTAAACCTCGCTTCCTAATTAGGATTGTTCCCAAAGCTTTATCTGGCATTTTAATGGTGCTGAATAACATTGCTTTAATTAGCTGCCTCTGTAAAGTACCAGGCAAACCTTCTGTGTGAACCCTTTCAATTAACTGGGTTCAATTTGAGCTTTATTTTCCTGGCATTCTTGGCATGTCAGTGGAAGCAACATACAATGTGTAGGGTAAAGATGTTATAGCATCAATTGAAAAGGAAATATCTCTGTTTCTATGGTTGGCATTTATTCTGTAAGGGCTCAGACTTCTGTATAGAAGTTGAGAGGCCATGCTTACATTTGCCTACAATTTTAGCGTGATCAAGATAAGACCATGAGTCTGCAATATGGGTTGCAGTGATTTATCACCAACATTAGCATGAGGTAATGTACAACCTGGGCTTCACATGACCTGATAAGGATTTCAGTTTATCCTGTAAGTAACTGAAGAGGTTAAACCTGGCTGAAGAAATCCTTCAGATTTTACAAACAGACAACAGAATACAACTGTATCAAAAATGGCTTAGCTTAAAAACAATTATTTCTTAAAAAGCAACTGGAGACTACGGAGGTTATGCCTGCATCCTTATATCCAAACATGGGATTCTGTCCAGCTTCTTTTGTCTACATGGGCTGTTTTTCACTGATGTCCCATACACAAAAGGTAAATTCCAGCCTCGATGAAGCCAATAGAAAGGTTTCCTTCAGGATTCAGCCAACGTATGTGCTTGAATGCTGCTTTTTTGAGACTGATGCTTGTACTGTGAGGAACTGTTGATCTATACAAACAGGATTTGTATCAACTAAGACCTGTAATACAACTTGATGTGAAAGTTCACTATGAACTAAAAGTGCATACAGGTATAGTTCATAGATTCCATGCATTGTGGTTCATTTGACAGATCATGTGAAGAAACAGTATGGCAAAAATTTTGCCACGAAGGGATGCTACCTCAGTGTGAACTGCAGCACCAATGCTTTCATGATAGTCTAATAAAACAGTGTTAGATATGAACTTCATAAACCACTGACATTTTATAGAAATTTTCTGGTTCAGTGGAATCTGCTTCAACCACGTATTTTTTCATGGAAGCCTGTCGGGGTTCCTGATGGTCTGCCCATGACTTGAGGTGTCCAAGGGCCAAGGTTTGAGGGAAGAGTCAAAAGTGTACACATACTCGACCTCCCCAGCTTCTGGTAGAAACAGATGCTGAGTCACATGGACCACAGTCAGTTTTGGAAACATGATCTTTCAGCTTTTTATGTTTACAATTCTATTCCTTCCTGGATTTTTATTAAAACTTGGTCCTGAGATGCTTTACCCTTACTTAGATATGAAGCAGAAGAGCATCAGTTACTTGCAACTAATCCATTTAATAGCTTAGACAAATTCCATGGGCAGTTCCTGATGTTTGAAACAGCGGTAACTTCTGCAAAAGTATTTATGTGTAAAGCGTGAAAAGCAGTAACCAGCTATGAGCAATCTAACCTTTTGGGAAATGGGGGCTGACTTATTTGAGGAGTGGCTTTAGGATCCAGGCCTTTCTACAATCAATTAAGTGCTGAACTTGGATCCTTCTGGATAAAGACAAGAGGTACAGGTATAATTACTAATGAACCATTTAGGATACTACCTAGCAAACTGGGAAAACCACCTTAGAATCAGTACAGTTATGGCATGATAATCAGTAAAGTATGATGTGACATTGAAAGACAATAAAATCAGCTGCTTTTGGGTGGTCCTTGCCACTGGGGACAATGAGACATCTTGGCTTTCTGATAGTCATTGTGCTGAGTTGTACTGACCTGCAGTCAGTAGCAGGTTGAAGTGAGTGTACTCCTGAAATAGAGACTGCACACGTTGGCCAAGGAAGGTGCAGGCAAAGCTCATGCGACTCATAACCCTCAGCAGGATCTGCTGGGACCCTGCACAGCACTTCCGGAAGGGTCTGTGGGGTTTTATTACATCCCTTTGAGGTGCTTTCTCGTACAATATTCTGTCCATTTGTGTTAGTTTTTAACACTCTCACTATTCCTTATTTTAGTATCAGAACATCTGGCAAAGAACATTTTTTAAAAATCCTACAGACTCCTGGCTGGCTGGCTGGATTAGAAACTATTTTTAAAAAGCAACATTCAGAATCACCTAGTGTCATTTAATGAAAAAGATATGCTTCTAGTGTCCAGCAGAAAGGCTGGGTGCCCAGCCTGACTTGGGTTTTACAGTTTATCTATTTTATCAACCACCCTTAAAAAAACAATGAAGTGCTAAACAATATGAAATTAATCACAAGGTCTAATGCCTTAAGAAACTTACCATACTGGGAACTGTTTTGCAGATAGCCTGGTTTTTTTAAAGCTATTTTATGAAACATGTTTTCTGAATCAACAGAGAGCATAAGCATGTACAGACCAAGAGACTGAGGATTGTTTTAGAACCATATTCACTAGAGAAGCAATTGGATTCTGCTGTAACTCTGGGACAACTGTTTGCACTGACATCTCTTCTGCACACTTCCTTGTATTGCCAGTGATACCTTATGTATCCCAGTACATACCTTATGTACACAATTGGAAGTGTCAGTTTAGTTGCAACTGGGAATCTAGAGCTCTCTGGGCTGTATCCTGGTGCAGGAAACTGTCTTAGGACACCAGCTGACCAGTGGTCTCACATGCTGCTTTCTGTACACCTCAAGTTGTAACAGCGTCATGCAAGGCTGCATTACTTTCCTTGTAACTTAAAATTTGCCTAAGAATTATAGGTTACCTATTCAGAAGCCACACATAAAGATGAATTATGAACTAAAACACAATTCTTGGACAAGTGCAGACCACAAGCATTTCTATTGCCAGAGGGGAACAAGACTGGAGTATCAAAGTACTTCTTCCTATTTTGTTTATCGAAAATTCTGTGAAACCCGAATCAGCTCAGGCACACACGCTGCCCAACACAAGTGGGAAGTACTCTGATGAGCTGATATTTGCTTTCGGAAAACTCTTTGCTCAGGTAGGAGCTGCACATACCCCTAGGTCTCTTTGTTAAAAAAAATATAGTTAATTCTCCTCTTTCATGGAGTCCAGGTCTTTTCCCTAGAAACAAACTATTCTGTAGGGTAATGTACATGTAGAAAGATATAAGGGTGATTTTTGCATACCAAGTCTCTTAGTGGTTTTCACAGCAGTGTTAAAGGCTCACAAAATAGGCTTCATGCTCCACTGCAAAAGATTAATTCTAGGAGGCCCCAAAATACTACTACCTGAAGTAGTCTGGAATAACAGTAATGAGACAACTTATTCATGTGCAGAATCTGAATAGGAAATGGATTCAAACTGAAATAGAGTAGGTTTAGATTAGCTATCAGGAAAAAATTAATTACTGTGGGGGTGGTAAAGCCCTGGCATAGGTTGCCCAGAGAAGCTGCGGCTGCCCCATCCCTGGGACTGTTCAAGGCCAGGCTGAACAGACCTTTGCACAACCTGGTCTAGTGGAAGGTGTCCCTGCCCACGGCAGGGGGTGGGAACTTGAGCACCTTTAAGGTTGCTTCTAACCCAAACCATTCTATGATTTTATGAATTTACTTTTCTAGTTACTTTTGATTGCACAGACAGTTGAAACATGTTTGGATCCTCTGCCACCCTGATGTACAAGAGGAAAGCACAGAGTAAATCTAAGCATTTCAAAATTCACTTCGTGAGGGGACCAGGGCTAAACTCCTCTCTCCAGCTTTTAAAATGCTATGTGCCTCTTCTGGTTGCTGGAACAGACACTTTGACAACTAGATAAGCATGCAAAGATGTGAACAGTTGTTGAGCTGCTCTGATTAACAATGTCTGAACTAGCCTTCTTTCACCTAAGGAATCAGAGCTCTGAAAAAGTGGTAATGAGTTCTTTGACTTCTTCAGCCAAAGCTCTTCCCAGTCCTGGAGAAATCTAAATGCTAGTAACGTTCCAAGTAAAAGACAAAGAAGCCTGCCTCTGGGCAAAAACCCTCTATGTTAGGCTCTTCCCTCGCCTACACCCAAGAAAACAGAATATGGTTATTGTACATAAGGAACAGCTATTCAGTATGAGACATATTTGGAACAGAGGAATAAATATGTGTTGATAATCTGATCCTTACAAATTCAAAACAGAGCAGCCTAAGACTTGAAAGAAGTGAGGGAAGCATCCTGCAGAGATTATGCAGCTTGCTAGGAGAGTGACAGTAAGATTTTGGTCATAGTTATGTTGAATAAATCTGGAAAGACTCTGTTGATTGAACTAACCCTGATGCTATGTGCTCAAACTGTATTTTTTAAATAGTCTTTAAAAAAAGATCCTCATGTTTATATGGAAAAAAATCACATAAATTATATTCTTCTGTGTTTATGCAGTGCATTTCATGCAGAAATAGTAGTACTTTATAATAAACACAGAGGACTTGCCTATTTTCCTGCAGTTCCAGTGAAACTAAGGTATAGTAACCACAGTAGGTTTGCTTTGTACTCAGAGATACAGTTAATGTTTCTCAGCTTACCCATTTGTATGAGAAAGGCAAGTGCAAAAAAAGCAGATAGCTGGGAACATGGATCTCCTTATGCTGCCACTGTGGTTCACATTCCCAAAAAGACCTTCAGTGCAGGAAATGTTCTGTGACCATATTTTGGCCACTTGAGCTGCTATGCTGCAGCTGCTTGGTGGGAGGGGCCAAATGCAGAGGTGCTAAAGAAAAGACAGTAGATAGGGAATCTCTGTCTTACAGGCAGCAAGGGACATTGTAGAGGGCAAGTGACCTGGGATAAAATGTGCTCTGTTTTTTCCAGAAATCTTCCTATCTACCAAATTTTCCTCAGTGTTTGTAAAAGCCTCTTGCACACACCTGCCTCAGAAAGGCAGAAAACCTGTCAGCACCATCGACTCAGTTCTACATGTTCCGGTCTTGCTCCTAGTGCAGCTTCAGGGCTGGATATCTAAACTGAGCCCAGAGTGCCAGCAGCTCATGGGGGAAACAAACTATTGTTGCAAACTGACTATTTCAAGGTCAAAACCACCAGCTGCTGAAAGGAAACATTTGTTTACAGTGGTAAAAAAGTTTTTACCGCTGTCACATCAAGTAGGGTAAAATACCAATATTCTAGAACTACCTCATCACCAGAACTAAGTCCTGATTCATCATCTCATGAAAATAGAGGAACCTCAGACAGATAAAACCTGTTACACTGTTTCAGTGCAGGGTTATCTTCTAGGGGTCAGCTAGGATTATTTTAAACAACCTTTGTGGCTGGAGGTCCTTGGGGAATTGTAGCACAGCATACAGGACCAAATTGATTTCTCTCCTATTAAAAATCCTTTTGCTTAATTTCTTCCCTCTATTTTTGTTTCCACTCTATACAAATGCGCCACCTCAAGGTCTGATCTGAAGTCCATTGAACTAAATAGATTTGGAACCTGGCCCAAACACCTACTCTGTGTGGCACAGCAAAAAGGCAGTTTCCCCTTTCATCTTCTGTCTCATATTTCTACCATATTCCTTAGTATTTCTAGAGAGAGGGACTATATCAGAGTCAGTAACTGCAGCTGTTCGCACAGAAATCCAAAAACTATCAAAGTTAATAGAAATCTGTTGATTGACTATGGTAGAATGTGGATCAAGCCTCAGTCCATGTGCATACAGCCTTTTTCCTCAGTCATGAACCACAATCCAAATTATTACAAATCTGTGGTTTAAAGAAACATAGATGACGTGTGAAGGTTCCTTTAAAAAACAACCAAAGCTGCGCAATGATGTTGTCTTTAAAGTAGTGGCAGAGGCTGATAATAAATGCGGGTGGAAAAGTTGTGCACTATCCAAAAACTGCAAACACAAGCTCTAAACAAAATCCGTATGTGCCTCTTCGAGATGCAGGTGTCAACAATATTAAGCCACAAAATGCTTTACATTAAAATAACTTCAAGGACCAGGTTAAGCTTTAAAAACTCCACGGTAATCCAGAGTTAATCACCACAGCTAGTCTTTAATATGATCAGACAGTAGAAAGTGTATGAAATTCATTGCTTGAAGGAACTAGTAGCACCTTATCTAGACACTATGAACTTCCATACAGATTCAAGGCAATGACGTAGTTTCAGTTTAAACAGTCAAAAGGCTGTTGGTTGTGTTTTAGCTTTCTAGGGCTAAAGTCAAGCTTTTCACATTATTTTAATATATTTTCTGCAGCTTAATTTCCTGTGTTTTCTTTTATAGTTGCATAAAAAATTGCCCAGCAATTGCCCAGCAACTCTGAAGGACTCAAAACACTTTCTAGGTTGCTCTACTTTAATTCCTGCTCTCAAGTTAGACCATTATATGAATCCACCAATCACTCTCCCACCAAGGAAACAAATTAAATGAATTTTTGATGCATTCTGAATCCTCTCTGAAGCCTCTTTGAAGGTCTTGGAAGTTACCTTGGAAAAATTCTGAGTAGCTTATCCTACCCTATCATGTCAGTCTAAAGAATGGAAGTTCTGTCATCCATGTAGGAAGATACGTGTTTTTTCAATGCATTTTGGATGCTGATATACTGATAGATTTTTTGAATTTTTATGATCAAAAAAGCAGAATGGAAACAAGTGATAACCTCAATCTGCTCGTGACAGCAAACATTCCTTGTGAAGGTAGTGACAAAGGCAAATCATGAACCAAAACAAATTATCTAAGCACACATCAATAGGAAAAAAATAGACATCTCCCTGGAATGCCTATACCATTTTATTTCTAAACAAAATTTACTTTCAAATAAATAATTAATTTGAACTATCTGACAACTACCTATAGTTAGGACTCTCTCGCTGATATGAGAAGGGTAGGTGGTAGCAAGAAGAGCTGCATAGAGAATGGAAGAGCTGGGCACAATATCCCTTCCTCCATCCCAAAAATGTTTGTGAATGGAAGGGTAAGAAGACTAAAACTGAGAGCCTGGGAGCTCTGGTGTGTGAGCTGGGTAGAACCCAAAGCCTCTTCACCAAATGGTTTAATGTATGTGCATTCTGCAATGGAAAAATCATTCCACCAGAACATTCCAACAGCCAGAGTTGAAGATTTTGATCGTAATTCAGTGCAAGATGCACTGCACTACACACATGTTCTGTATTTGCTTAAACAATGTCTGTCAGGTCAACAGGTGCTGTACATGCCCTGCACCTTGCAAGGCTGAGTTTTTATCTACACTGCAGAGTGCAGGGTAGTCACCTGGACTAGCTCAGTTACTGAGTGAAGGTAGCACTGAGCTCATGGCAGGCACATTTTTCCTAAGCAAGTTTTGCAATGCAGTGAGTTCTACGCTGTCCCAGGATCTAAAATAGCTAGTTCGAAGATTTAGGTATTACTGAGCCATGCTGCAGTCTACCATGCAGACAGAGCCTCACTTATTTTTAGGTGATGTTCTCAGACCACTGTTGTGAGACACCTCATCTGGTCCATCTTTAGACCAGCTATGTATATAAGTACCACCCGGCATTTCTGTATCTAAAGAGGAACAAAAGTACATCAGAAAAGTAGTTTGAATTTGATAAAGAAAAACCATAGTACCACAGGAGCTTAAATTTAAACATGTTACTAATAATGAATGTTCTTGGAAGGCAGTGTGTTTAGCCAGGGCAGAAAGCTTAAAAAACACTGGAGCCAGATGGGCTGATTCATACATCAGTGTGCAGCCTTATCTGCTGAGAAATCAAACCATCAAGTGGAATGTGGAAACCCTTCCTAAATCCTGCAATTGTGAATTTTTTCTTCTGCTATAAGCTTTTCTTAGGTTTACATATTTGATCTTTAACTAGACTCTAAATGCTTTGATTCCTAATTGTTGAAGGTAGAAATTATACAATATACAGTAAATGTTCCAGCTTTAAAGGCACTGTCCATAGAAGTGCCATAAAAGAGAGTCACAGCTAAATGCTCGAAGAACTCATACATGAAATTTATTTTCATGGCAGGAGGCAGGAGCTCTGAAGTCCACTCTACGTCAAGAGCTGATCCAGATCTAAGAATGACAGTGAATTCTCTCCCTGACTACAAATCACCTCTCCTCTGATGATGCCTGGAGCATCCTGAGGTGGAAGGAAGGAGATCAAGCTCAGAAGCATGTGATGTCCTTTGAGTCTCACTAATGGGTAAAAAGAGTCCCAATTCATGTGACCCTAGTTTTTTTGGTTACGTACGTGTAACCAAGAAGAATACAATTCAGATGGTAAAGTACTTTTCAGAGCTACAAAAGGAAGGAATATCTAGATCTAAATAAGAAACAAGGTCTGGATTTTGCCAATGCTAGAAAGAATAGGTTAAAAAAAAGAAAGAAAAGTTAGCAGTGAATCTGTGGTAGAAGTTGGTGAACCACTGATGGAAGTAGAAGATGCTTCGTAACATATGTCTGAAAACTACTTAAGATTCATGGTGTCTGGTGCCAGGGAGACAGGATACAAACACTGCATCTCTTTGTGTCAGCAAGTCCAATGTCACTATGGATGCAGGAGACATTAATTCCTGGGGGAGAGCAGTGCCAACTTTTCTCAAAGGAATCCCTTCAACAGCTCTTCAACTTCAGTAGCGAAGAAGGTCAGTGTTCAATGAAAGTTGCTGCCTCCTGGCATTACCTCTGCTTCATTAAATAAGGAGGCAGTGATTTAGGCAGTTACACTCTACAAGGCCTGCAGAAAGGCAAGAGAAGAGCCCCAGGTCACTCTGACCAGCACTACTCATTTCTGTAATGCAGCTTGAGAAATGAAGGGGAAACATGTGACAGAATATAATGAGCATTTATGAGAGTAATTCACATGGATGGCCAATGGCCAGAGCACTCACACGTTCCATTAAAAAATAAACAGGAAAACCAGAGAAGTGAATTTCCTGTATATCATGGCATGTTGCACAAAAGACATTCTATGCCGGACACATAGGAATGGAAAGATGGCATAAGATCTGCAAGAATGCTTGAGATTCCTATTCAGATCAGGCATGAACACTTACCACTGAAGGCAGAGCACTGAATATGATACACATAATTACTGCAGAAAGCAAAATGCAAATAACCCCTGAAATCCCAGGAGACTCCTGGTTCTCTTTTGCCTATCATTGTTACAGATTCAATTAAGGGGAAAACAGACCTTAGTGGGATTCTTATTTTTAATGAGATAGTGCACAGCTAGCAATGTAATGGCCCATTATTTGTAGCAGATCGGTTACAAATAGACTTTAGGAGCAGCTAAGAGAAGATAATAGATCACAATTCAGGAAAGGCTTATTCTGATAATTTTCCATATTTATCAGTTTAAACACGGAGTACAAAATTCCAGCTGAAGACTATGAATAGGAAGAACTTAATTTGATAAGATGGATTTGAGAGTTTACAGGGAATCTTATTCTTCCATACTAAATCATTGTAGAATGTTTTAAAATCTTCATAGGTATCATGACATTTACAAGCTCATGAGCAGAAAAAAGCCAAAACCGTTCATTGCCAAGGAGCACTTGAAGCAAAACCAATCAATCTAGATGTATTTATGTTTCTGTTATAAATACTGTACAGAGATACTAAAAAAAGAATAGAAAAAGTTCCTGACTGTAGATACCAATTATTCAGTAGGACTTCTGTGATTTAACTTAAACTGTCAAAAAGTAAGCATCCAGTATAAGTTGTTTTCCTGTGCTCCCTCAATAATCAGTGGAGAGTGACAGGCATTGCCAGAGAAAAAGTCTTCTCATTCTGGGTAACAAGATGAATCACCCTCATGTTTCCAAGAGCTGTAAAGGGTATCTAGATGATTGTCTTGCCAACTGAAGCTTAGATTAACTGGAAAAACAGACTAGATTTTGGGCACACCAGCACATCAGTCCTTCTTTTGATCTGGAAACAAAAGAGAGGTTTATGTTCCCACCACCTTTCTATTTCACTGAGTCCTAGTTGGCCAAAGAAAGCAGTCTGCCTTACAAATTTTCTTTCCTACATATTAGACCATTATAGATAAAACTCCAATCATCAGCTGGATGCCAAAGAGTTGGATTTAAAGTTGAATGGCGTCAATCTCATCCTAGGACACAAAAGCAGCATCACAGAATTAGATGAGTTACATCCTTGAAATTATTCTTCTTTGTCACTGGTTAAAAAAGGATTCTAGATACCTAGATGAGATATTGATACACATATCTGATAGAGAGTGCATATAATTGTCAGGACAGATGAATCCTACCCAAAACTGACTTGTGCATCCCATTTATTATCCAGTAAATGCAGTGAACATATCCATTCCAGCTGAACAGCAACCTTCTTGTGCACTCATGTCCCTCTGCCATTGTGCACTTACTGCCTCCTGCTCACAGGTTTTGCTCAGGGAACAGCTGTTTTCCTCAGACAATTAAACTCTCTGGAGAAAGTCAAATAAAATCCCTTTCTATGATGCTGCATGAATACTCTTTTATAAATGGAAATGTGGGGTGCCACTAAGACAGATATTTAGGGAAAAGCTCCAGTCAAATCTACCAGCAATTAGGCCATGTCAGGAAGGCTGAAACAGGCTCGTGAAAGATCCTGCTCAGTCTCTTTCATACAGTGCCTCTTAATAATGAGCATATAATAAATGTACAGTCTGGAGAATTTACTATACAGTATCCAATTGGATTTATATAGTCATAAACTTCTACAGCACTGCTTCTATGATTTAAAACATTCTCTACTAATTATGAAGTTATGCCTAGACCTGAGATGTAAAAGGCAAGTGTTACCAGACTGGTTGTACAGTGACACTATACAAATGCATATTTGCCACAGCAATTCTGAATTGCTTGTTAACAGAGAGCCATTGAAAATAACCATATATTTTGGTCTGCTCTTATGAAAAGCACCAGAACCAGAAACCTAGGAAGTTTATGGGATGGTGTTTTATTGTGATAGAGTTTAGAGATAAGGAGTCAGGAATGGACAGTCGACTGAACTTCTGCTGCTTTCTGCCTGGATTGTAGGGGATTGGACTTGGTAGCTTACCTGATCCTTTCACAAATCTATACTTCTGATTTCCTAAACAGAAAACACCACGGGAAATACTGTAACTTACTGTAGGACAAACCTGTCATGACCTAAATGGATACAGAAGGAAGTTTACTTCACAGAAGTTTTCCAGCACCGATATTTAATTTTGTTGTTACTCAGCATATTAAATAACTATTTCAGAAAGGACTATTTGTCACTAAGAGGAATTACCTGGGCATCGTGGGCAGCACAGCTGTGGTACATGCACAGGAGAAGCACAGTGTAGACTTGGGCATCTTATTCTGCTGCACAAAACATTTCCATTCTGCAGGTGGAACATAGTACATAGAATTTTAATGAAATGGGCTGTCTTACAAATTTCTGTATTCTGTATTCTACATCCAAGTATTTTTTTAAAAATACCTTTTTACAACATTCTGGTTTCACTCACACCAAGCTAAACCCAGATACTTCCACTGCCTTTGAATTTATGCTGGAGGTCAGAAATCTTTACAAGCCTTAAAATCAGAGGAAATGTCTAAAAATGGATTGCAATAATCTCCATTTCTCTTTTTCTTTCCATTTGTCTTTTTCTTTTGAGCAGATTATGCTTAGGAATTGCATTTCCAAAACTAAGATATGGGTAAATGATAGGTCTCTGATAAGTACCCTCCTGAGGGTTAGTTCAAGACTGCAAGAGACAGTAGCGTCTCTAATTGCTCCTGAAAACTGTGGAGAGTCTTTTGTTTTCCTTTTATTGTTTTCCCAGTAGACAAAAAACACCAGTTGGTAAATAGCCATTTTTCTAAGAAATATGAGTTAAGTCTTGGGAATAGGGTTCATTATTCATGTCATTAACATAATATTCTATTTGACCACATCTAAGTTTGATTTATAATTGAAACACAAGGAATTTTCATTCTCCAGTGTCTGTAACCAGAAAAGACTATCCATTTCAAATTCCCATTTCCCATCTATAATTCATCCTCTTAATTTACTTCTGAGTTGCTCATGTTTATAGTAAGAAATATCTTCCACCATGAACACTGATATTAAGTTATGACTGTAGTTTTAGGTGGTGTCAGGACTAAACCCACTTTATTTTCATATGCCTTCTGGAGCATTGAAATGTTTTCAGTGGATGTGCAGACTTCCCTAGACAGCAGATGTATAGGCCTTTCTAGTCATCTCTTTCAAAATAATTCATTGACAAATATCTGCAGACCATAGGCTAGAATCCTGCTAGATCATTGCTAGCCACAAACTACAGTTGTGCATCTGCTTTGGAAAGAGACATGAAAAATTATTATCACCATCTGTTTCCAATGAGAACTGAAATAAAATATACTGATTTTGTAGAAGAGGAGCAAATTTTACACTGTAGGGTCTTCACAGAATAGGGACTATCCCTGGTCTGTACAGCTCCTTGCCCAGCAGATGTGGGAGCCTGTGAAACACTGTTGTAGAGGAAAGGCTGGCATTGCCTGCTGACCTGGCTCCACGTTGCTGACTTGTCCTGTTCCATGACCTCACTCTTTTTAATTTTAAGTCCTGGGAATCTCCTGAGGTTAATGTTTACTTTCTGTGCATGGTCAGCTGTGATAAAATTCTTCAGGCCAACTTTGCTGCTCCAGGCTGCCAGCCAGACTCCACTGTCTGCAGCAGGACAGAATTATTTTACCTGACCTTGTGCTTAGTGAGACTGATCTTACGCCTACATTCACAGTGATATTTGGAAGAGCAGCCCCACTGACCAGAGCAGGACTCAAGTGCTAGTCACTCTCTGTGATCCAGGGCCAAGGTCACATTTCTGCATCAGGTACCAAAGAGTGTTGATACATCTCTCTCCCCGAACTGGGCTATCAGTGCTGAGTGTGGAGAGCAGTCATTTAGCCCGAGGTCTGCAGATATGACTATGAACAGAAGCAAAAGCAAAAAGCTGCTGTATTTTAGGGAGTAAAATAATGATCTGACAAATTGTGAGTACTCAATTTTACTTGCCAGTAACAGTCAACAACAGGCTCCACTGTGAACTGGGGGGGAGGAGGGGTTGTAAAAGGAAGAGGGAACAGGGTGAGAACACTGAATTATGTTTAGTTTTACTCTAGTTTAAGTATGTAAATTATAACTCGTAAAAATACAATACTATAGACACAGAAAAACAAGAAAGTTGGGGGGGGGGTTTTGTTTCTTTGGGGTTTTTTTGTTTGTTTGTTTTTTGGTTTTTTTTAAATGCCAGGCTGAATAATTTGGCCTCTGTTTAGTTAATTTGTCTCACCTTTTTCTTAAACATCAGAAATGTGTGTGCTGGGGGGATGGACAGATAGACTGTTTAGAGACGGAGCAGAGATCCCTGTCTGCTGCCTGGCTGATGTGACTTGTTTTGTGCAGACATCATATGAATCACAATGTTTGTGGTCAGCAAAGACATTTAGATCACACTGGTCATGAAGACCCCTGGGGATTTTTTTTGCTTTTCTCTGCAGTGTGAGGGAATCAGTTGATGCATCAGACTCTGTACAGATCCTTTGCCTACCTGACAGGGAATCATTCGTGGTTTATGCTTAGGTCTCTTCTCTCTTACTTGCGATCTGTGGCACACTTTACTTTCATCTTTTACGTTGTCATATTTGGTTTATGGTCTATGCTTGTGCTATGTCATGTCATGTTTTCTAATGCCTTTATTTTGTTAAAATTATAAATTGTTGATGGTTTCCTGAAGGAAACTTCATGAAACTGATGAAACTTCAGGAGCTTTTATTGTAGGTCAGTGCTCTGAGGGCATGATTTTGGCCAGGACAAAGCTCAAATGAGTGGTTGGATGCTGCAGTTGTTATTTGGAATCTTCCTTCCAGACAACAACAGTCACATCCAAGAGATCCCTCAGCATCCTCACTGCTGAAATAATCCCAGGTAACATTTTGCACCCTCACAGTACACCAAAGGTAAAACATAGCAAACAAGGGAGTAGAGTCCAATCTACTTCTGAGCTGCATATAGTGGGAACTACCATAAGCAGTTTCCTTCTTTACTAAACCTGCTGCTCTGAACTGTCACTTTGTCTTCCGCACCCAAGGTAAAAAATAAAACAGACTGTTTTTTGGAGGCTCATAGTGTGCGGGCATGCGTGGGTGTGCCTGGGTCCCAGCAGTGCTGTTCTCTAGAGGAGCTGACCAGGCACTTTCCCATCCCTCCAGACTGTCTTAACATCTCCCTAAAAATCATGGACCAATTATTTGTATCCAGATCTCTAGGAAACATTTGTTTCCAGTTAATGTTTTCCCCACCCAAGACACATCCTTCCAGTGATTTAATGACTGTTTTACTCCACACAGACTCTGAGGGAGTTTTCAACTTAGCATATACATCAACAAAAGTTGAGTGGAAACTCCTTTTTGCTGCAAAGACTTTTACTTTCCTTCCTACTCCATTGTTTTTTCTCTCACAGCTGCATTCTGCAGCTAAACTTGTGGGACTACTGTTTGTGCATCTCTGCACTGAATTGTAGTAGCAGATTCTCTCAGAGCAAATGCTGCACAGGGGCCCAATATTTTACACTTGCAGGGAGGGAAAATAGCTAGGAATACTTTATTCTGCATTAAATACAGCAGACAGAACTCAGCATCTGGAGTGTCTCATGTTAATCATTAAGATCCCTTATTGTTTATTTTAAAGTACCCTAAGGGACATAAACTGCCATCATTGTTGTGCCCCCCCCCAGCTGTATATGACATACTATGGGGATCTCTGACTGCTGTGTTTTTACATCAGCCATCAACTGATGGGAGCCCTTTCATGTTCCATCCAATTCTCTCTGCTCCTTATAACCTTTTCTCATGTTTCATCATCTCATTCTTCTTTGACTGACTTTTACTAACAGTGATATCCAAGCCTGTTCCTTCAGCACTTCAGGGCAGCAGATGCTTTGACTGGAAGATGTTGGCACTGTACATAGATCAAAGTACCAGAATCAGGTTCAGCATGATCATCCATATTGGTGGATCTGCAAGGATTATACTTAGGTAGTGGGGCCTGATCTGTCGAGATGTAATTCCCAGCATCCACAAAGCTTCTGGCTAGTTAAGGAGTAGTTTTGTCTATACTATGCAAGTATTATTTGCCAGTATTGGCCTTCTCTGTTAATATTTTCCATTCACTAGGATCACCTGCCTCTATTTCCTGCAGCATGATCAGGACCCACCAGTGAAAACGGGTTTGGGCTTTGTCATATCATAGTACAACAGAAAGGATTCTAGTCAATGAAGCAAATAGAAGTTGTAGGATCAATAACTCAGCAGTCCTACCTCTGAGCAAAGACAATTAACGCAGTAAACAAGGCCATAGGGTTCTAGATAAGGATGCCACCTTTCTCCTACACGGTACTTCTTATCTTGAAACACACAGTATGTATCTGAATCTGTAAAACAGTAAAGAATTGGAAGAGCTATGAATGAAAATTTCCATTCCATGTTTACGACTGTGCAGAGTTTTCTGTAAACTACTTTTTCTTTCCCTGGACAATCACACAACAGAAACACCCTTACTTCCACATGCTGTTTTTTCTAACCTCCCAAACCAAAATAAATGACATGGCCTCCCATTTTTCCAAAATTGCAACTCCTGAAATGACGATAAAATGTTTTCAATAGAGGTGAGCTTATCCTTTCACCTGTTTAGGTAAGAAAATTAAAGTGCCTGATCACTCAGACAGGCTTATATGAAACAAAACCTTTTCACTGCAAAACCAAAGCAATTGGTCCAACTCAGGAAAATCACAGGTTGTACTGCAGAGAGATGTTGAAATAATTTATGCATCAGCTTTTGAAATAGTTTAAGATCTTTTGTTCACTAAGCACTTCTGATCTTGCAGTTGCAGATTTGCAGAAATCTACATAACTGTCAGACATTACTGTCCTGTCTCTCCCTGTCACATTATGGTTTCACACTGAAACCTCAAATCTCTACAATAAAAGGGTGTTACTCATGTGTTTCCATGTGGGATTTCCCTTCTGTTATCTTAATGATATCCAAATTCAGTTTAATTCACTACCCACAATATAGATGATACTTCAAGACATCATAACAAAACACCCAGCTTCCATGTGATAATCCAAACCATGGACATTCTTCACATTTACTGGGCTAGAAGGCAGCAAGAGCTAGGGACTGTTAGTAGAAACTGTGATCTGCTTTCCCTTCACACAGTAGCAGGACAAATGAAACACAGAATACAAAAAAAGCCGACAACTGGAGTTTGGTAATTTCTCACACTGTTCTTTCTTTGAACAAGGTTCCTGCACATGGTTTTCCTGTGAGTGAGTTCAGTGGGGCAGAGGGCCTTTCTGGAACTCACTCTCTTTTTCTTCCCCCCATCTACTTCCTTGAAAGCAGAAGCTGCTGAGACTGAGGCTAAAAATTTTAATTACTTCTCAAGGGCAAACAATGTCTTTTGTAAGAAGGAGGCCAAAACCCAACCTGTGCAGGTGGGGAGAGCATTCCAGAGACGTGGTAACAAGGCTGAAGCAGTCAATAACTCCTAGACTTATCTGGGTAGCTATTCTTCTCTGCCATGATTTCTGAAATGTGTTAACATCTCCCACGGATGACAGGCTTTATAGAAGTGTTCCCTTTATTTTGTTTGTATTCTTTTTAATTCTTCTCATCAGTTTTTTATAGTGCTTAGACTCTTAATTTTCTCAAAGGATGTACCTAATCCAGTTCATATGAGGTTGCTCATACAACACAACAGAACAGTCTTCGATGAGCTTTACACTAGCTGAAAACTTCAGCACAATAGTCTTATACATGGGACAGATTCCAGATAATCTGTCAGATGTTTACAGAAGTTACTAAGTGGAATTAGGCACAGTCTTGATTTAAGATATTTGAAATAAAACAGATTCTCCAACTGATATGTTCTTTATGATGCACTATAACCTGTACAGCTTTAAGAAAATGCACCCCAAATGTGGGTGTGACCTAATTCTACTAAATACAGGATTAGAAAGAGGAAGAATGTTAGAAGGTTTAGGACATTCTTTTCTGAACCACATCTGAAAATAGAAGGAAAATGTCTAATTTAGGTGAATGTGACAGCTTTGTTTGAAGCTACTTACGTTTTACTTGTTCTAGTTTACCTCCATCTATGAAAAGGAGACAGAGCACACCAAAAAAGATAAAATGAAAATCCTCCAATATCCACTTTCTTTTCATCTTTATCATCAAAAGGAAAACAAAGAGCCTCCGAGTAGAGAATGTTGAGCTGTTGAGAAAAAAATATTAAATTAATTAAAGTAAAATCTTGTAAGATACTTATTTCATTCAGCACACAGAAATCCTAAACTGTCAGAACAACAAAAAAAATGTCCGCATCATGCATCTTCCTTTCATAGAAACAGCTTTGCCTTCAGGTCACTTAATTTTTGGAAAAGGGGCCACATTCCTGTTCATGAAAGCTGAAAACTGGATATTCCTTCTAAAAATGTCCTTATTTTATTTCAAAGCAATCTGGCAAGTAAGCAATCTAAATTCTCAAAAGTTCTCTTTCCCAAGAAACTAGTTTGGGATATGTTCTTGTAGAGCATCGCTTTTGGATGTATCTTTGGTGTCAGCTGTAACATGTTTCCTTCATCCTGAAGTTAACCTTGGGGGTCCCTGGTATACAGGTCCTATACTGTGGAAATCCCTGCTCAGGGTGAGCCACTGGCCCTGCTGCAGCCAGTGGGAGTTTTCCTCACCACATCTAATAAGCTTCCACCACTATTCAGCTTGCCCCTTCGTCCCTCTCCCAACCACTATTGTTCTGGGACTGTGTATAATTAATTTTTCTAGAGTTAACCCTTCTGCTGCCTTGATAGCTGAGAGTAGAATGGGGGAATGACTTGTCATCTTCATTCCTGTAGGTCTTTAATTTCAAAATCCTGCATGTGAGGCAAAGCTTAATGTATTCTTCTCTGTGTGGTGCACAGCTGGTATTGTACCTGCAGCATGTGCCATTCTGTTTATCTTCTTCTGTTTTGTAACTAGTGAATTATTTTAGGGAAATAATGAACAGATTTTTTTAATACAGCCAACTTAAGATTCTACTATTTTGATGCTCCAATGTTTATAAGCATTCATTACAAAAGTATTATCTTCCCAGAGTGCACTTGTCCATAACTTACAATGCTGGAAAGATTTGGGTGTGATTTTAAAAGCCTTGATGCGGATTCACTCTTAGTTTTACAGTAGTTTAAAAAACCCAAAAAGAGTCACTACTGGAAAAATGAACAGTCTGTTCTGTAAACTAATTTGGCCTCTTCAGATTTCATGTAAATAACAGAACTGTATATAAATATGTTCAAACTCATAGATAATCAAGGCAAAAATAATAATTTATATACATATAAGTGAAGTGGTGGAAAACTTAAAGAAACTAAACAGTAAGTTAAGAAGCCCTTAAAATGAAGATCTTCCTATTAAGATTATTGAGAACTAGGATACTGTAACAAAGGGTGGGTGATCTGATTTTATCAGTGGCTTCATTGCCTTTACTGTTCAAGAATTCTGTTATTCCCAAACCGCAACCACAATGGACATCTTCCTTAACTAATCAAACCTGTGCCACTACTCTGTACTCAGTAAGCTCATTCAAAACAATGCAAATTGCCTCTGAAAATGTTTTTAAAAGCGCATTCTTTAAAGCACACTCCCTATTCAGTAACAAAACATAATTTTCCATTTATTTTGCAAGTTGAGAATAATATTTCAATTTCAGAAGAAGAGTTTAAGTAATTTTTTCCTTTCAACATATTCAAATCACATAGAACATTTCTGAAGCCAAACATCCTTTTAAAAACCTGTTTAACATTAAAACCTCATAATTTAGTCCCAGGACATCATGCACGCATTGAGAACAACAGTAGCACATCACTGGGACTGGCAGAAATGTGAATGCTTAAATATTTCAGCCTTCTTAGGGATTGCTTAAGCAAACAATAATTATAAATGGCGCACAATTATGCTTTGTGCAGCACTTTATCTGTTAGCTAGGCTGGTTAGTTGGAATACAAAGGATCAGAAATCCACCCATTTTAAATGTCAGGTCTTCAAAAGGAAGAACATCATAAAACTTGGACTGCTTATGCTCAGAAATGCTGCACAGTAATGTGAGATGGAGGAGTTAATAACAGAAATGGGATGGAGACTTTTGATGTGTTTCTTAATTCTCTTTCATTTCTGTATTGTTGTTACTCCAAATATAAACACATACTTTTCACTATTAGCATACTTCCTTTATTCCCCCAAAGGCCAATGTCCTAAAAATATTCCTGGATTTAAATAATCTCAGTTAGAATTAACCTGTTAATTATTGGTGTGTTTTCTGCATTGTAGAAACAATGAAAGTGATCCACATTTTACATGAATTACTTAGTTAAATAAGGCAGATAGGTCTCTGTTTAACTCCTCGCCCTCCAAAGAGCCCGTTTTGGTAGCTACAAGAGGCAATGTCTGGCCTCGCCGCATTTTACGATTAGTGAAAAAAACCCGCAAAACCCAAAAGCGGCAGTGCCGAGGGCAGCTGGTAGAGGCTGCGAGACGCGGGGCTGCGGTGATGCAGCGGCAGGGACAGCTCAACCCCGACGGCCCCGCTCCCCCTCCATCACCCGCAGCGCGAACCCTCTCCCTCCGCTCTTCCCGAGGCTTTATCCTTGTGGCGGGTCCGCGCGCTACCGTCGGGGGGTGGCTGTAGGAGGGCGGGTCTCCCGCTGAGCAGCGGCCGGAGGCCCCTGGCTCTCGCTGCTCTGACACAACAGCCGCCCCTTGGGCTCCTGCCCGGGGAGCGCCTGCCGCCCCGCCCGGGGCCGGGAGAGGAGCCCGGCTCGGGGCCGCCCTTCTGCCCAGGGCCCGGCCAAGTGCCGGCGCTGCCCCCGCGGGACATCGGCCGGAGAAACGGGACAGACAGAAAGCCCGAGAGGCGTCGGGTTTCCGCTCTGGGCTGTCTGTGCTGCGGCCTCGGGCGCAGCTCCGACAGTGGGACCGCGCCTTCCCCGGAGCCTCGTCTCGGACAGCAAAGCTCACAAACCTGGGGCAGGGCTGGAGACCGCTCCGCTCCGCTCGGAGACTGCCGCGAACAGCGCTCGGGCTGGGGCAACTGCGCGGCTCCGCGCTCCGCTCTGCCGGGGTACGGGAGGGCTCCGGCCAGGCGGCTGCGCTGCTCACTCACATTGCCATAATCTTCTCCCGCGGCTTTTAGGTGTCCCCTTCGCTTCGGTGGTGGGGCGACAAGCAGGGGACCGACGGGGTCCTGCCGTCCCCGCTGCCAGCCCTCGACCCCCGACTGATGGACGGGAGGGGAGAGGGAGGGATCCGCTACGCCCGAGCTGCGGGGCTGCTGCGGGGCGGGCGCTCTGGAAGGTCTCGGGCTGGGGCACCTGCCACCGCCTCCTGCCCCGGCGGGGAGCGCAGCGAGGCCCCGCGGCCGGAGGATGCTCGGCTGCGGGTCCTGCCCGGCAGCCCCGCCGGCAGCGAGCGGCGGCGGGAGGCGGGGTGAGCAGGTCCGCCTCCCCCCTGGCCCCCTCCTCGCCCGCGCCGCGCGTCCGCCGCCCGGCACAGCGGCGTGACTGACACGGCCGGGGTGGAGCCGCTCCGCCATGGGGGGCCGCGTAGAGGGGCGACACCGAACACGCGGCTCGGAGCCCGCCCGCTCTCCGGACTGCCCTCCCGCCCGCGGAACCACCTGCGGGCCACGGGACCCGCACCCGGGCGGCGGGGCTGCGCTCCGGTGCCTCCAAACGAGCTGCGGGCTGGGTGACCGTGACCACGGTTTCCTACGCGGGAACAGAGCCCCACGGGTGGCTTTCTTGGAGAACGGACTCTAGACCGAGACGGCTCTTTAATGGGCTTCTCCCAGGCGGGGTGCCCCCCTGAGCAGTCCCGACAGTTAGCATCCACTGAGATCTGCCAGACACCTTCTGCTGATACCCTCTGGTCTGATTTACTGTGTTAGAAGGTTTCAAGGTCACATTGAGATTCTGGTGGAGGTAAATTAAACCCATGACTCATTATATGCTTGGTCAAACATTCTTTTTCTGTCCTCTTGTAGCCCCTGTTACTAACAAGAAGAGATCAGTGAACTCTTGACAAATGATCTGAGAAAAAGGGTGAGGTATGAAAAGACATCATGTGGAGAAACAAATTACTACCTATTTCCCCTAGTTTGGGACCAGGGTGTTTAGGGGGAACTGCTGGGAGGTCATACACCTCTCAGGCTTAGTCGATAATTTCAGAAGGCTGCAAATTGAGCAGAACTTTCATTTCTTCCATTGTACCTTAGCGGGACAAAACACTGAAGGTACAGTGTATGGTGAAACCTTATACTAGCATGAGGAAAGGATAGATGACTTTTTAAGGCTTTTGTATTGGGACTTCATGGGTAACCAAGGCTGTGTGTCAGTCAAATGCAACTTTATAACTCTTAATATTAAATAATGAAAAGAGAAAGTTCTGGAGCTAAGTATTTTGAAAATACTGCTCCATGCCTACTTCTGTGTCACTCAGCCACTCTGTCTTGCTGTGCACAGGCAGTAATCCATGTTCCTGAGGAAAAACCATTGCTTAAAGCTCCTAGTCCCCAGTGTGATGCCTATGGCTGCAGGCTGATAGTTTTGGAAGAGCCACTGTAGGAAACAGGGATGGGCAAATGGAGAAAGAAATTATAACTCTGAATCAGAAGTATGATTGTAATTTGCACATTAAAGCAGAGAACCTGTGCTATGCAAGCTCCAGTCCCACAGAGGGATATCCATGATCATGGAGCAAAGTGTTAAGCACATGCTTGTGCTTCTAAATTGTGGGGCTGTAGTAATGTCGTTCCTTTAGGTGTTGTGCTGGGTTAGACTGTGCAGGCTCAGCCTGTGAGATAAATTGCATATGAATAACATAGACACTCAGATGTATGACTGAACTGACCCTGTTGCAAATCTTCGTGAGTAGGAATCCACAGGTCTTTGTAGATAGGCTTAATAGTTTGGGTTGATAGCAGCTACATGACTTTAGTAAATATAGCTTTGAGCCTGGGCAGAGCTTAGTTTTACTGCAGAGATGTCCTCCAGAACAATCCACCCAACACAGCTACCCACCTGTGTCAGTCTTCTCTAGACAGCATTTATCCCATGTATTTTCTTCTCTGTGCTGATACAAAGTCCAGTGTGTGTAAAGACAACAGTAATTGTTGCCGTACTCTTTATGCCTAGTCAGTGTAGTAGTAACAAGAAATGAAATATTTTCTATAGACTGTGTGACCTGAATTCTTTTGCAGAGGGATTCTTGGAAAATAAATTCCTTATTTGGCCTGAAGAGTGCTTTGGGAAAGTTGCTATCGATGCCAGCACTTTCCACTGCATTCTGTAAGACTGTTTCAGAAGATGCTGCTGTCTGATGGTCTCTGGAGATACTAATTCAGGTGCAAGATCTTTGCTGAACATAGAGATTTTATGAGCTGGAGTTCTTTTCCCACTCTGGCAGATTTAGGTTGTAGAGAATTGGCTGAAAGAGCCCTTCTCCCAAGTGAGGGCTTGGGACTCACTGAATTGGCAACTTGGTGGAAACCCAGACTTCCAAGGGCAGGCTGCTCTAGTCTGACTCCCAGTCCTGGTCCTGCTGCTCAAGCTATTCATCAGTTGCTGGGACATCACTGACGGCTTTTGAGTGATGATGCAGTCTGGCATCTCTCTTGGTCACATACAACGGCTGTGTCTGTTTCTTGTCCTTCATCTTCCCATGGCATAGTGCTGCAGCAAGGGTTGTGGTTGTTAGGCCAAAGGATAATGTGGCACATGCTGGACATTGTGCATGAATGGAATGTTCACAGGTGGCCTCTTGGTGAGTGGCCCTTGCTGAGCTGGCAAGGTTTTCCAGTGCCCCTGGATCCTGGTAGTGCTGCATCTATGCCCGAGATGTTCCTTTTCTCCCAGCTCTGGCCAAGTCTCACCAAGAAGTACAAGGACAAGCCCCTACTCTTTGTGTGTCACCACAGCCTGTTATACTTTGCCTTGTCTCACAGCTAATACAGCCCCATGGTAGGGGTCTGTCTTACCCCCCTTAGACCACAGCACTGATGACTTAGCAAACCCCTTGCTCTGTGCTCTTGCTCAGCAGTGGGCTGTTTGTTACTGCAGCTTGTGAAGTTCAGGGCTGCTTGCATATGTGTGACACAGAGAGCTCTGGAGAAGCATCAGATCTGCAGTTGTTACCCTTCACGCTGCCAAGCAGAACTCACTGCTTGAGTATGCTCTGCATTCTGGTGTCCAGACAGGAAAGAATTGCTCCTGATAGTGAGCATTAAAGATTGAAGGATGCCCTAAGTTTTTAAAAGCACAGAGATTTATCCATGCAATTCTCATTAAAGATAATGGAAATTAAACAGATAATAATGTGATACTGACAGTAGAAGTCCATGTCCCTGTGCTGTGCCTCACAGTGACTGAGCAGCATGTAGGCATCCTGCTATTATTTCTCAGTTCTTGTGAGGGGAAAAAAAAACAGGCTAAAAGATTCATGCCAATGCTTACATGTTTACACGCCATGTGGAGTTTTCTTAATTGGAAGAGACATTGAGCTCTGAGAGATATTAGACACACGACACAACACCTCTCTCTATTTTTTTTCCTTCTGTTTATCTATGGACAAATTTTCACTCTAAAAATGCATGAAAGGAAGTTCTTAGTGTAATGAATTCCTTTGGTTTTTGCATTCCTATTAATTCAGTGAAGCCCTTTGGAAAATGTATCTTAAGATGCTAAAAATTATTCCCAAGATTTTATAAAAATCTCTAAATTACTT
The DNA here is from genome assembly GCA_013397845.1 of Melanocharis versteri. Classification (NCBI taxonomy): domain Eukaryota; kingdom Metazoa; phylum Chordata; class Aves; order Passeriformes; family Melanocharitidae; genus Melanocharis; species Melanocharis versteri. The sequence continues at coordinate 86,127 of VZTG01007032.1, forward strand.
TTTGTGGTTTGGATCAGCCCCCCCAGTTATCATACTGGGAATACAATCTGGATGTTTAAGCAGTCTTCCCATACACTGTTCAACAGAAAGGGCTTCAGACATGCATGATTTTGTGATTATGGCACAGGATGGTCATGAGCATTCTCCACCCTCCTGTTCATTCTGTAGCAGGGACTTCATCCACAGTGGGTTGTCAGTTCTCTAGCACTAGAAATTAATTATTTATTTGCCAGTGAGACAGATGGATGTAGTGAGCCTGAGATTTCAATTCAGTTTGCTAAACAACAATAGCATTATGTAAAATGTCAAACTGCAGCCCAATTCCTCATTACCTTGTTGTGGATATATTCAGATGGGACTGAAGAGTAGCTGAAAGTCTTTCATTGTTCTGTCAAAAAATGCAAATAAAATATATGTCTTTAAATTTCACTTCCAAATATACAGGTGAGAAGAGACTCTGCCAGCAGCAATGAAAATGCAGGAGAAGGGAACCTCTCAATGTTCCATTCCATTTTAGAGTAAATGACACTTTGCTAGGTGGGGTGTTGAGAATCCCAATGTGTAGGTGTAGAATAAATATATGCACTCAGAGGTGAGGCCCTCCTGAATTTTGCATGTGCTCATCTTTTCCTCAAAGTGCTCATCTGCAAATGTTTCTAATCTAATCTAATCTAATCTATTCTAATCTCAGAGGAGATATAAGGTACCTATTACCACCACAGTGTGTGTGCAGCTGTAATTACAATCCTGTAATTCTCTTTCATATCTGTCATGTCAAAGACTTCAAGACAATTTGTACGAATATCGGGTTTTTGGGTATATTCATGAGCTGCATGCATAGCAAGTTCAAATCTTCAGTCCAAACTTTCATCTATAATTCCTCTATGGCAGTGTTTTGTGGGCAAGAAGCACAGTTAGTGCTTCCAGCAAAGTGTAAATCCATATAACATGCAATAGCATCTCTGTGACTATTTTCAGCAATTGAAAAGCAGCATCAAAGAATCTGTATAAGTGATTATTTCTGAGTTCTGGGATCAGCTTCACCTTCACTGTTTTTTCACTACCACACATTCTTGAAAACAGCAGAAGGTGGTATAGTTCACATAAAAACAACAGATGTTCTTTCTTGCCATTGCAATTGATGACTAGAATCACACTTGGTAAAAGTTTTCAGCAGTTTAAAAGAAACTCAGTGATTTGCTCTTACTCCTGCTATGCACAAGAAAAGCAGGAAAAAAATCTTACAGATTGATTGTACCATGATAAAGTTCCACTTGCTGAGGCATTTCTTTGCAGCTGGCATCCACCAGATAAGCCCAGTCAGTCCTGTCTCCCAAAGCATGACAGAAGGAGTCAAGGCAGGCTGAATGAGGCTCCAATTGCAATGCAAATATACTTTTATGAACCGTGATTAGTGCTGCTAATCTCGCCTTGGTAAGCCAAAGACAATAACAACGACATTACCGAACACCTTGGGTATTATGTAATTCTTTTGCTTAGAAACTTGCTGGTGTGAGAGTGCTTTTGAAACCCATTAGTAAAACTGAACTTGCCAAATGAGCCTTCTCTAGGGAGAACAAAGTCAAATATGTGCCAGCATGGAGCCAGAGCCTGCCGGGGCTGAGGACTTGCAAATCCTATTGCTATCAGTGAGAGCTGAGGACACAAAGTCCTTCGTGTAACTGAGCTCAGTTGCAAAATGAACTAATAGCTGTGGAGCTGTCTTTCCCACTGATAACAATATTGTGTACTTACTCATAATAGACCCTAATGCATTAACTTGCACAAAACTGTGACGCTAGCCTGCTTGATTCTGACTGCAGGCTTAGGAAAATCCAAGCTGGCCTCTGCCTCAGTGTCCGACTCACCATGCGGGCACTCACCAGCACCGAATTAGGCTAGAGGGGGACACCACTCCTTTCTCTTATCTAGCTCATAAAGCCAGTCTTGAACTTTCCTTCACCAGAAGATGGTGATCCTTTCATGACAACAAAATTGTAGAGAGACAGAAAAAATAGCTGAGCTGTGTCAAAAAAGTCACAATGAATTTTCAATAGAGGATGGGAACAGTGGAAATGTCCAAGAGGATAATGGTGAAATTAGAAATGGCTCCATGAGAATAACCAGTTACAGAAAAAAGTTTAAATTGAGGAAAGGGGGGATTTCGTTTCATCATTAAAAACATCAGTATAAAATACATGGAGAAAAACAAACAGTGAAGACACTTGATAGTGAGCTGGCTTTTAAAGTATTAATGGAACGTCACAGAACAAGAGTTTCTTTTATTCTTTTTTATCCCAGCTCCCTGCTTTCAAGGTTCTTGTGTGAACATGCAGCCATTTGCAAGGCTGTGAAATTATCAGACCTGGACCAGTGCCAGTACAAACCAATTTATTGGAGTCCAGCAATTAACTAAAACCTAGAAAGCTTGATTAATTGTGGCACTGCTCAGCAGGGAACATTGAGGAAAAAAAAATCAGACTTAACTCCATGCAGTGTCTCTGTTCCATATACCAATTTACACTATATGTAAAGAAAAGTTTCTTCTCTGTAAATACCCTTACTATATTCTTTTGCATCATGTAGAAAGAATAATTACAATACCATATGAGAAAATGCTTGTTGATGGCTCTCTGGATAATAATTTCATAATAGCTGTTATCCTGTTACATATGTTTTTGCAACTGAATTAATATCTCATTGTAACCCCAACAATTGGAGATATTATTTTAAAACATTGTTTCATTAAGCTTCTCTCTAGAGGGACATATTGAGAATCCATCACTGTTCTGTTTCCTGAAACATTGATGTGTACAAGAAAGATGAGGGTTTGGTAGTTGTTCAGAATTATTTAGGATAGAAAAGCAGCAAAAAAATAGTTGGGCTGAGAATCAATTTAGCAGGGCAGAGTATATTGTCTGAAATGAAATCCTGTAGTCTGAGGAGGCAGATATTATGAGAAGCAATTAGAAAGGGCAATTTAGGTGTTAACTGATTTTATTATGATAGTATTAACAAATAGTGTCCACATTGTTTGTTTTATTTTAAGGCTTATCATAAAAGTCTATGCATAAGACAGAATTAAAAAATCTCATTCCTAGATGCCTTAGTGGCACAATAATCACCTTTAGTATAGATTCCTGAGAAGAAAATAAATATTCCAGCTCAGTGTAATGTACTGCTGCAGCATATTGTAATCAGTAGTACAAAACACTGGGTCTAATTCATCTTAGTTCTCCTTACATCAATATAATTCAGTGGTTAGTACTGGGGGAAAAAAGCTGTTTAAAGATAAAATAGAGTGGTGAAAGAATTGTCACCCCTGCCCAGTGACAAGGAAAAGAAAGATACATGAAAACATTTTTACCTTTTCAACATCATTTTGTATCCTAATCTGCATCGAACCGCGACACTGTCACATTCTCAGATTTAAAGAGTGCAATCCACAGACAGGACTAAATCACATTAGGCAGCAGTGATAATAGAGCCTGGGCATGCAGAACATCCAGGCAAGCCTCTATCTGGGGCTGTGGGGTGATTTGGGACATTCAATGAGGTAGGAAGGGCTGTCTCCTCCAATTTCACTGTATTTATTGGGGATTTAATGTATTTTTTAAAAGATATTTACAGTGGAAATCAGTTTGTCGGAGGTCATCTAATTGAATCTACAGCCCTGGCAACCCTTCACAAAGGCTGCCAGGAATGACTGAGTTGCTAATGCTTAACTGTGAATACCCAGCAGGGGTCCTCCACAGGCCCGAATACAGTCGATTATGTTATTTTTCTAAATATTAGTGACTCAGCTGTCTCTGCTTGTGAAGAATTGCTAGGGTCACAGATACAATCAGACAGATCCTCCCCCCCTTCACTTCTAAGAGATGGGGAGAATCTTATAAATATCGCACCGAATAATCCTGAAGTGGAGGGAAGGGTTCTCATAGGCTGTGCTGCTTCTCCAGGGTGGACGCATAGGGTCAACCCGGTTTGAGGGGTGCCAGGGGCCAGGCAGGGCACTGTGTAAGTGCTTGCTTGTGCACACATAGCTTGTGCACCTCTGTGTGTGAGCAGCCTCCCAGCTCTGTGATATAAATACAGATTTCACAGTTTAGCTCAACAGGCTAAACTCAAAAGCTAGGGCTGAGACGTGACAAAAGACAGAGATGCCAGCAGCTTGTCTCACCCCTTTAACACTTTTTTGTTCTTTCTGTCTTCTCCTCTCTCTCCCACCTTTCATCGTGCTCCAAATATCTCTATGAAAGGAATGTTTCTATGTACTGTAACGATTCAGTTTTCTGTTTTCCTTTGTAGACTCATCAGGGGGAGACACAAGAGTGGTGGCTAAAGAGAGTATTAATGGTGCTGAGGGCTCTTCCCTGACACTTTCAGATGCCTCAGCAGCCTCAATCCTTTGCCCTCTACACAGAGCTCTGCAAGTATTTTAGGGTTTTGATTGTAACTTCCTTAGTTTTCACCAAAAAGGCTCTTTTCCAAAGCCCAGCCTTCTCCAGAAACAGCATCCCTATCCCTGTGGTCCACAGCCCAGCTCTTATCTGATCAACAGTTTTTGGGAGAAGGGAAAAATCCCTCTAGAGCATTTGGGTGCCTGTGCATCATTTTGGCCCAAGTTTGAGGTAGTGCTTTGGAGCTGGCAAAGTTTCCTAGTTTACTGCTGTTAAATTTTATCCAACTTTAGGAATATTATATGGATGTGGCCAATTTCCAGCTACTCTGAATCCATTGCAAATACTTTGCCAGCATGTGTCCAAGTATAATCCAATTTTGATGTTTTTAATGCCAATACAATTTCCTTGTAAGTACCTTCAGGGCTGGTATCCGAACTGCAGTGACTAGGAGTTAGCTGCTTGGAGCCCAAGTCCCAGGAGGTGAGACCTTTATTTCTTTGGGTCCCTGTCTGTCCTAGAGGTGGAAAGCCCAGACTGGATCTCTAGTCACCACTGATATTGCACCTCTGACTTGTTGAATATACATTATTTCATGTGAGAGTGAGGATCTAGGCATTTCCTTGGAATGAGCAGAGTCTGGAGTCATAAGATGTCTTTTGCTATTTGACAGCTGTATACTTCTAATCGGGGTACAGCTGTGTTGGAAATACAGTAGGTAGATAAAACTGCAGTGAAAGCAGAACTGAAGTTTCAAATGTTTCGGTACTGCAGGGAACTTGACTTTGAGTAACTGGACATTATCGAAAGTGTGCCTTTGTAGCTTGTACTTGCTGTAAGAACAGGGAGGAAACCAAGCCACCTCTGTTACAGAGTTTCCCCTGGCTGGAGCTCCCCTAGGGAGAAAGAAAATAACCAGCAAGGGAGAGGAGACTCACTGCGTTTAAGACAGCCTGTCCTGATCTGCATGTGTCTCTCAGGAGGAGTGCCCTAGGAAGGTTTTCATGCCTGGGTAATTACCAAGGCCACTTTCTCCCTCCTGTAGGAGGATATGGTTTGGGCAGCAGCTCTGGCACTCTAACTGAAGAAGAGATGGTTTCCTCAATATTTTCACTTTTAATTCATTGCCATCACCCCAGATTGTTGTCATGATGGCAAATACATAGGGTTAAATTCTGCCCTCAGGCAGTAATTAGGACTCCATTGTGGAAAACTGGAATGTGGATCTTAATGTGGTTCTTAATGTTGCAAAGTTATGTGTGACCTACTTTGGTCACAGAAATGATCAGAACAACAGCATCCTGTCTTGTGCTCCAGCTCATCCAAGTATTCATCACTGATACAAATAGTGATGTCTATTGTTACAAGCAGCTGACGAGCATGCATCAAAAAGAGAAATGAAGATATTTCTAATTTCTGTTTCAGCAAATACACCTTTTCTCTTTTCTTTTTTCTTTTCTTTTCTCTTTTCTTTTCTTTTCTTTTCTTTTCTTTCCTTTTCTTTTCTTTTCTTTTCTTTTCTTTTCTTTTCTTTTCTTTTCTTTTCTTTTCTTTTCTTTTCTTTTCCTCTATTGACACTGTCATCCATAATTGTTAACAAGACTTCCTGTTTTTCTATTCAATAACATTCAATAACTTAAACTCTTGGCAGAATTATATCAATAACAAAAGTGATATATTAGTGTGTTCAGCCTTTGTGAGGAGGAAATTCCCCCCTGATTCTAACCTCAGAGTTCCACTCTATTCTATGCATTCAGAGATACATTATACCACTGATTGGTCCTGAGAGATTTTGCAGGCCAAATCCACGGCTAGAGGAAGCAGGCAGGAAAGCGCCAGTTCAATTTACTTGAACTCATTAATATCAGCAATTATTCACTTCTTGGTTCTTCTGTGTCATGGTTTTTGACTACCTGACAGAACTGGTTTAAGGAATGTATGACAATATCTGATTTAAGTAGAAGAAAAATAATAATACAAGGGGGAATTTTTTACACTGACAAAGAACAGGTTTAGATTAGACCTTAGAAGAAATTCTTCCCTGTAAGGGGGATGAGGTATTGGCACAGTTTGCCTAGAGCAGCTGTGGATGCCCCATCCCTGGAAGTGTTCAAGGCCAGGCTGGATGAGGCTCTGAGAAACCTGGTTTACTAAAAGGTGTCCCTGCTCATTGCAGAGGGGTGGAACGAGATGATCTTTAGGGTCCTTTCCAACCCAAACCATTCTATGATTCTACAAAAATTACCATCTGAGAGTACAGTGATGCAGTACAGAGCAGAATTGTTATTGTTGTAGCATTCTTAACAATCCTTACACCTGAATCCAAAGGCATGAAGAGGGAGAAGGGAGCAGGACTTCCAGCAGCTCTTTGTTCTGTATTGCTCTGCCCAAATGTTGGTGCTTCATCAGAGGCTCTGCTGACAAGAGGAGTACCAGACCTTAGCTCATCCAGTGATTTCATGGCTAGCACTGCTGTTATACTGCACTGTCTTATCTGAAGAAACTTTAAAAGTTGTGGACTTTTCAGGTTTTCTTTTTTAGAAACAGAGAAACTGAGACACAGTGAGAGGAAATGCTTTGTGTGGAGGTACCCATCAGCTCTGAGTAGAATTACAACAGACCTTGTCTCAAGTTTCAGCTTAGTGTGCTACCAACCGAGTGATATTTCTATTTAAAAACATGCTCTTTCGTGTATTTATGCATTGCTTTGGGTATTTCAGACCTCGGGAGGACTCAAATCTCCCTCTTCCTCAGTTAAGAAATGAGAGAACCATATATGAGGTGACAACCTTATTTATTCTTCTACCATGACCTTTTAAAAGAGAAAGGAGAAGCAGCTGATACTGAAAAAAAGAAACACTCAAACGAAAGCCCCCAAAAGCTGGGTAAAAGTTTTTTTAAAAACCAATCTTCTGCTTACTTTCATTTTAACAGGCCATCTTCCAAATTTACGCAAGGCTAACTATATTACAAGGCATGGATTAACACAGGAAAGTTCTCTAAAGCAGACCTATTGGAGTTGTCTTTAATATTAAAAGCAGAGTTATTGTTTTCTTTAATACGGAAGGCAGCACCAATAAAAACACCAGGGAAAGGCCAGTGTTACTAGACCACATGTCTGCTTTTATCTCACAGCAGAGTTTTAGTAGAACGATTTTTGCTTGGAGACTTAAAAGCTGGACTGCATCCTTTCATGCTGAAATCATATCTCCTGCAAGGATTATTGGAGGATATAATGTTTCCTTCAGCTTCTTATTTTCTCCACTCCTGAACTTGGACTCCTGACCTCAACTTTTCTCTGGTTATGACCAAGCATTGGCCTTCAATTGAATAGCTGAGTTTTTTACAAACAGATCAGCTTCTGCTCTTGTAATTTCAGATGCATTTTGTGACATTGATATTGTAGATCTTAATTAAAAGCCAAACATTTTATATCTTGGGTAATGGCCATACAGGAAATGCCAGGTTTTGCTCCCACATGCGTAACCATCCAAAACATTCAATGTGTGTGACTGGAGTCAGGGGAGTTGTGCACACTTTGCATATGAGCCCCTGTTCGTCTTTGTGTCCCTTTTGCAGCACAGCTCTGTACCTGTGCTTTTCTCTGGGGGTCACAAAGACTCATCTGTGAATGGCAAGTAATTCAGGGTTCATGGTAGCTGAGTCTGGACCCTCTCATTAGCTGAACAGCTAATCAGGCAGAAATCTGTGGGGCTCTGCAGTTAATTACAGGGAAGGGTTAGAGGGTGGGTATTAAAAATATCTATTTCTTGGCTACACCACTGTCGCCTGCTAGAACCAGTGGAGGCTAATTGCACTGGATTATCTGCACAGATAAGGTTGGATGTACTATTCAGAAGAGCACAGAATCTGGAAAGCCTTCTGTTCATGGACTCGTGATTTTTTTTTAATTGTTCTTTATTAATTGGATATGATGTGCCTTGTGCTTTCTCTCACTAAAGAGAAAATGAAGATTGGAGTTTAGTTGTGCAGCTACACTATCAGCTTGAGTGTAAAGCTATTGATTGTGTAGCCAACAAATTTTAATGTCTTCAAATGTTTGAGACACCAAAGAAGGTGTTGGAATATGGTCTTGTAATCATACAGCACTGGGCTTAGTACAGTCATTTGTTATCACTGTAACAACTACTTCATGGACATATCTTATTTGTGTGAGTGTGAAAATAAGGATAACGAGGTACCTTGGCTATATTGTCCTGTAAAAACTTGGCCTTTTGTAAATAAGCCACAGCCTTACTGTATTTAAATTACCTTCTGGTGAGAGTGGGACTCTCAGAGTATTTTTCAGGAACACAGATTGAGAAAAGGTTATTTAGCAGTCTTTCAAGTTGATTAAACTGTTTTCCAGAACACAAAATATGCCTGGAGAAATGGGACTGCTAGTGAAGTTTTGCCTCTGAATATAGCAGACATTATCTTCACTCGGAGTGAAGATGAGAAGTGCCTCTGGTATAAATGGAACAGGAAGCAGTATCTATCAAAGAGCATAATGTTGCAGATTTTCCAGTATTTGCATTGCCAATACAGATGAGGACAGTTTAGAAGATTTTCACAGACACAGATTATGTATTTGGGAAAAAAAAATACACAAAAAAGGATGTGTTTTGCAAAGCTGTTTATGCCTTTTGATTGACACCTTACTGTAAACCATTTATTTTAGACTAGCCATCCTCTTAGGCTTAGGAGCTCATAGGAGGAATTACCTTCACTAAATAAATTTTGTTTTATTTTTCAGTGTATCAGTGGTAGCGAAAGCATATTACATGGGCCTGTAATTCACTGCACTGTGAAGAACTGACTTATTGAACAAACCTAATAGAGAATGTAAAACACTTCAAGCACTAAAAGGAGGCATTAACCGTTGCTTAACATTAATTAAAATTAAACTTGCAGATATGGCATTTTTTTTAGTAGAAATGTAGGGAACACTGTCCCGTAGTGGTGGTGAGGAAGTGTTGCTTAGAAAATAGCTGCACAACTACTTGTTCATCTTACTGTGTACATTGTGGTGAATGTCTGTTGCTGGCAGCACAGGGCGTGCAAAGCCTTGGGTTATGTCCTGACATTGTACATTAACTAATGAAGTCTGGAAAAAGAAGGCCAGCACTACTCAGAGGTTGTTTATTTCCAGAACAGGCTGAAAAGTACAGAACTTGATCCCAACATAATTTGTGCCCCAGTGAGTGCCTCCCTTTTACCCCAGTGGTGCTGAACTCACTGTGTGACACCCTTATGCTATACGAAAATAACACCTTCACTTTCTAGTGCAGCTGAAAAAAAGCTGGTGTGCATTTGGGCAGGTATATCACAGGCAGACCAAACCATGTAATTTTTCTTCTTGGCACCCAGGCTTCCTCACTGCCTTTGGGAGAAGGCATTCCTGAGCTTCAGGCGCTGCTCTGGAGAAACTTGCTCCTTTTCTTCTGTGCAGCCATGGTCTATGGATAGTCTGAGGATTCAGTCTCCAGAGCTGTGTAGTTTGCCTGCAGGAAACTCATTATCACTTAAAAATGAGGACTTGTCATTTTCTGCATTTATCTGTTCAGTTTAACAGCTGTAATTGCCTTGTGAGGATATTAAGACTATTTACACACATATTTGCATGGCTTCTTTTAGATCTTTTAAAAATCATTCTGTCAATACACTATTTTTGCCAGCAATATTTTTTTGTCTCAGCCCTGGTACATGATAACTGATTGACAACAATATGAATGAAAGGGCATTTGGTGGGAGTGCTGCTAAAGTCTGGCAATGTGATGTGCCTTTTTTGTACCTACTCCTGGAGAGTCCCAAGGCCTGACAGTTCTCCATTACTCTGGCACAGCATGCAGAGACAGTGTAAGCCAGGGGCCTGGGAGGCTTGCTGACAGTTGTCTGGGTTGTATCTGCTTAGACAGTGGGCTTTTGGGGGATTTGTCTCTTAAATCCTGGATATACAGTATTCCGTCTGTTGGGATATATTTAGTGAAGCTGGGCTGGCTCCTAAGAATTTTCCCAGTGTAGAGATAGGTCAACATGTGAGCAGGAAAGGAAAGTCAGAAAGGAAAGAAATGAATCCTGTGAGCAGTGAACTATATCTGCTACCTCACCATTGCTTTTAGCTGCATTTCCTGCACTCCCAGCTTTCTTCAGTCACAGTGGCATGTTCAGAGTGAAACTTGCACACTGAGCTTTCAACTGCCTTCAGCTGAAAACTTGTCCCAAATCCTCCACTGAGGCTTTTTTGAAGAGCCCGACTTATCCAAACAATCACATGGATGCCTTGTCTGGATCTTTCTGTTTCTTCGGTCTTCTCCCCTCCTAAGTGTGTCCTTACAAAGCTTTAGAGAGAATTTTCCTTAGGATATGTGTGGGGATCTTCCCTGGAAACTCCTGAGTTACTAACCATTAACTTACTCTGCTAAATTAACCAGCAAATGTTTGGCTGTAGCACTGGCCAAATTGAAAAAAGTGGTAGTGAATAAAAGCACAAATTTTCAATAAGAATATCAGTAGCATGATATAAAAACTGCCAAGTTTTGGAAAGAAAAAGTTTTCATTATTTTTCTCTTGTAATTACTTAAAATGCAGCAAAATGGATTTTTATCTCAAATTTGTGGGTTTTAAGACCATTCATGTCCTTTGGGAATTCATCTGTGTTTTATTAACAGCACATTGTTTTTTCATATTGTAGCATTTATCACTTGAAATATGTACTTTTTATAGACACTGACAGTATTACTGTTAATAACAGCGGGACATCAGTTACCAAGTTCTAGAAGAAAAACTCAAACAAAACCGGGAACATAGAAGAGGGTGTTACAGAGAGAACCCAGATATGATCTCAAGAAGTGACCAGCTATGGCCAACTTTCTCTTTTGTTCCAACATTCATGATGCCTATAGCCACGGGTAGCCTTATATTCCATATGTAATGCTCTACATGTACCCTCACACTGAGGCAGGGCTGGGTGATGGGCTGTGGGACTGATTCTTGGGTAGTTTCACTTCTGTCCCAGGAAGAGAGTAACCAAACACAGTGAGTAGCACAGCTGGTGCCTTTTTAATGGACCGTGTTGTTGGACATGTGTGTTTTGGTAGCTCCTTAAGGTCTGTGGGTATCTCTGTAATTTAACTGGGGACATTTTTCAGGGCGGAACTGTCAAATCTCCAATGCTGCCTGTTCCTCAGACTCCTGCTCTCAGCTTGTACTCTGAGCATGGAGGTTTACCCAGAGGAAGATGACAGCAGGACTGTAGCACAAATCACACTGAGATGGGGTGTCTGCATGTATTGAATAGGAGAGAGGAAGATAAACCTGCCTGCACATTTAATGGAAAACACTTCCAAGGGTACTTCACTGGCCTTCTACAGCTCTCTGGCCAGCCACATTTGTTTTCTCACTTCCCAGCTCAGCCTGCTTTGCTGGTGTTGGGGTTTGGATTTCTTCTCTTTTGTTTTTTTCTGCTTAAGGAATTTTCTCCCATAAATTGCTACGAAACTTTAATGACTGGGTACTTAAGGGAACAAAAGAAGGCGGCCAAGCTCAGGAGAGAAGAGTCTCGGGTAACAATTCCCTTCTCTGGGAGTTTCTCTCAGAGAGGGGGAGAGATGATACCGCGAGAATTGGGCTGGTAAAAGCCGGGGCTGGGCAGCTGCTAACTGTCTCTCTCTCCCGGCTTCGGAAGAGGACGGTTGTCGTCGCCGCTTGGGGTAAAGCGTATTCTCTGCCACCACTGGAGCCCAGACCGTAGCTGCTTCTTCTGCCGTTGGGGTGAGCCTCTGCTTGTGAGAGCAGCCACTGAACGGAGACCTTATTAAAAGAGGGACTTTTTTCACCATCTGCTCGGGTGCCCGGGGTCTT
>VZTG01007032.1:98515-153140 GCA_013397845.1 Melanocharis versteri
ATTTCTATTCTCATACCTTTGCCTGAGAGCCCCTTAATTTAAAAATTATAATAATTCGGAGGGAAGGAGTTTACATTTTCCGTTCCAGGGGAGGCTCCTGCCTTCCTTAGCAGATGCCTGTCTTTCAAACCAAGACAGCTGGGAGGTCTCAGAGCACACACAACACGTCTGCGAGATGGTGACTGATACACTGGGTGCTTATATTCTCTTCCTGTATGTTTTGTAAGATTCCCTGATGTATGAAAACCTTTGACTGTATCCTATATCTGTCACGTGGCTGTACCAAAAGATGAGCGTTCAAAACCAACAAAAACTTGTGTGAATTCATAGTATATTGAGTGCTGCTCCATAGCTCCTGTGTGGCTCTTCAGACACAGAACTGAATGGCATCATCCATTGGGCTGGAGCAAAACACCGCTTCTGTGCCCTGATTTGCCTGTAAAGATGTCAGTGGATGGCTCAGGCAGTCTTCAAGGGAAAAACTTTCTCTAATTACAAGCAGATGTGCTGGAAGTGCTATCTGGAAGGAAGAGCAAAGCTTGTGTGCAGATAGGACACCTTCATCTTTCCGGTCATTTTAATACTTCCTGTTAGATGATCAGCACATCTCTGTGCTCACAGTGGAAAAAGAATGAAGGTGTTGTAAGCCTCATTTAAGCATCATCTGCGAGGTGCTTTGAGATCCCTGGGAGGGAAGAAGGATAGTGATGGATGTGTGTGCTGACATATCATGGAAATCAGCAATGTATTTTGGGGTGTGAGGAGCAATTTGTAATAGTCTGTGTTAGATTGTTAATGGCAGTTTGCTTTAATTACACCACGGGTTTGTTTGCATTAGCTTCACGCACAGCCTTGTTCCTTTTCATGCAGTTCAGGAATCTGACAGGAGATGGTTGATTTCCTACATTCACTTTGGAGAAAAATTTTACAAACTTGAAAACATCAATAGTGCTTTAGTGGTTTCATGAAACTGTTGATTTTTTAAATTGGTTTTATTAAACTACTAGATTACAACAGATGGGTTAATTTATCTCACTATGTCTTTGTATATATTTAGATGGTTCCCATCTCTGTAGGACTTGTGTGCCTCCCAAGTATTTTAAAACAAAAAAAAGCTTTTCCTTCACCTTTCTGTCTAGCCACTAAGAGGAATAGCTTGATTAGACTATAGGGCTTGGATTTATTGGGCTGGCTACTAGTGTTCTTTGCATGATTGTGTGTGAAGAAATGAAGCTCAGGAGAGAAGTTTTGCATTGGCTTCTGACTGCATTCAGATCTGGGTTGTTTCTATCTCTATGAGGCAAAGTAAGTTCCACAGTGCAGAAATACTGCCTGGGAAATATGAAACTCCCATAGTCTTTTCTCACCCCTTGGTCAACAGTGGCAGTGCTCCAGCAGGAGCTGGTTACGGAAGATTATGAAGGGCTTTGAATATCACAGAAGACGACCAAAGTCTGCACTTAGCAAGAATCTAACGTGAGTAAAGCACCACACTGCTCTCTTTTGCTATGCAGACATCTGCTGTATTTTACACCTGCTGTGGTTTATTTCAAAGCACAGAGAATTGCAGTAATTAAGCTGCAGGACACAATTTATGCACCAGTGTGTCCAGGCATGCACTCCTTAGGATGAGGTGCAATCTTCTGTGCAGTCCCACCTGGAAGAGGGCATTTCTGCTGACATGGTTGTTCAGCCATCCACTGGCAATGTGGATGACACAGACACCCTAAGGCTGTGAGACATATGCAGCAGCGGACTAAGCAACTCTGCAGCTGTTGGGATGTGAAGGAAATGTTTAACCCAAAACTGAGCACAGAGATGAATCTGCGCAGTCCAGAATGGCAGGTCCTAAACAAAACACTGGACCAAAGAGATACTGGTTCCCGCAAGACAGAATTTTACAGAGTTTAAGTTCCACCATGATGTTGAGAGCAGTTGGCTTCTGGGGACAACAGAGATCTCAGTAAAAAGTGTCCCAGTCATTTCTTGCGAACATGTTCATCATCTGATATGAGTTACTCCTGTAGCAGAGTTTAGAAGAGCCTTTTACAACCCATTTACCACCTGCACCCACATGCCACTGAACAGTTTTCAGGAGTTTCAGTTGCTCTGTGTTCAGGCCTGCCCAGGTTAGCCTTAATCTTTCTGGTGTGGGCAATCTGAGCTTTGTAAACACAGTGGTATGGATCTTACCAAGCTTGCCAGGGGCTGTGGAGACATTTGTAGGTTGATGCCACCAAGGCCTCATTACTAGTAGCATCCTGTAAGCTGGAATCCATTCAGCTCAGCTGTGCCTAAGTGCTGACTTCACGCTTTCCTCCTGTCTATGGACAGGTTGTGGTGTTTCGGTCCCTGAGTTCAGGTCTTTTTCACTGTCTTTTCTCTTCTTGCCTTCTCTGCCACAGGCCGTCAGAGCATCCCATTGTGCTGTGTGACAGGGAAGGTGGATAGGAGAGTTCTCTAAAGTAGCTAAGGCTTAGGGAGAGACAGGGTTTCACCACCTCATCTCTATTGTGCCTCTTGGCTAGGGGAGATGTTCTGCAAGTCTGATTCAACATGATGGCACATGCTGAATTAAGAAATTAACATCTGCCTTAGTTAGATGGATATTCATTTGGTGTCTCTCCCTCTGCCGGTCAGCCTAGACACGAGGCCAGCGGCACACTTCAGCTCGGAGCCCTTTCTGCTCTCAGGAGTTGTGTGGAAGATGCGGCACGTTTATAAGGCACAAATCCCCACAGTGCCCGAAAGCAGTGCAGCTCTGCAGCAGCACGCGGCAGAAGGCTGGTTTAAAACCAAGCCACTGATGGTGATCTGGGCCCCTGCAGGAACCCCTCGGCGCTGCTCCGGGTTGGGTGTGCTGCTGCTCCGGACGGAGCCCGCGGGCAGCGCATAACCCTGCAAAGCTCCCCTGGGCAAGCCCCGGGCTCAGCCGGCCATCGACAGTAGTGTCCCCGCACCACGGGATGTCACTACGGAGCCAACGGACACCTTTGTATTTCGCTGCATTTTATAGCCTTTCCTCTGGTGCTGGGTCACTGAGAGCACTGCTGCCTTTAACGGGCTCTGGGGCCGCCGAGCGCACCCCGGCGGGTACGGGGAGCCCGCCCATCACTGGGGTGGAGAAAATCATTCGCCCCTTTTTGCCTCCCAAGTAACCTCTGCCTCTCGGGGACGGCTCCGCCTCCCCACCCCGCCCGGGGACCAAGGGACCGGGACGCCGCTGCTGCCCGGGGGCTGCGGGCAGCCAGGCCCCGGGAGCGGACCCCAGGCGGCGGGGCTGCCCGCATCCTGCCCTGGGCCAGCGCGGAAGGAGGAAGGGGGCGAAAGCGGGTTCACTTCCGCCTAGCTGCAGGAACCACAAGCCCCCAGAATATATTAGAATAATAATAATAATAATAATAATAATAATAATAATAATAATAATAATAATAATATAAAGGTCCCCCCCGCCCTGTTTTTGTCCCTCTGGAAGGAGAGGGTGGAGAGCAGAGCAGCGAGGCTGCCGGCGGGCGGATCGATGTGGAGCCCGTGAGGCACTGCGGCCGGCCCCAGCTCCCCGTCGGCACCGCGGCCGCGGCCGGCAGGACAAGCCCAGCCTCCCCGCGGAGAGGCCAGGGAGAAGGTCTGTGCGTTGCCTTTGTACCTAGCGTGCCTGGCACGGCTGTGCCCTGGGCGGAGGGGCTGGGCGGGCTCCTGGCAGCCCGCGGGCCCTCTGCAGCCAGCCAGCCGGGCAGCATAGCCCAGCCGGGGGGCCGTGCGGGGCTGCAGCTTGCGGGGGGCTATGGAAAGCCCTGAGCTCTTTGTCAGCACCTGGCTCTCTTCGGTAATTCCCAAAGCTGTGCCTTCTAACCGCCCCGGCCCCTGTCCTCGGGCTGGCGGTCTGGTTGGTTTGAGGCTGCAGGGAGAACTGGCTCCATGGAAAAGGCTCTGGCATGTGCCTGGCCGTGCCAGTTGGGCCTGGATGCCGCGGGACCGGGATGTCTCGCTACTGGCTGGCGCTGCAGGCAGGCACAGGGAGCCTGGCGGGGCGCGGGAAAGGAGGGGAGGCCAAGGGCACTGCTGGCTTCTCGTGTGAGCCACCGGCGAGCCAAGCTGCTTACTCGCTGGGCCAAGTTGAGTGCCGGAGATGCACCTTCCCATGCCAGATACACCTTCAGTAATTTGCCATTCAAATATTTTAAGATCAGTTGCTTTTCACATATTAAACATTTCCCAACTTTTGTCTTGTTATTTTTAATCTGGAGGTTCAGTGGAATGGCCTTGAGTGCCTTTACAGGAGTCACTTCCAGACTCATAGGAAGACAGTAATTGGAATGAGCTGCCTTTGAAGCCAATCACAGCCTAAAACTCCTCATCTCGCCTGTGACATAATCCATCTGCCTGTCTAGCCATTCCCGGTTTGGATCTGATGCCCTAGTTAAGGGACCTCCATCAACTGGCTGAGTAGTTTTAAGAGATTGGTAATGGTAAATACAATATTAGAAGTGGAGAGGAGCACTGTGGACTTCTACTGAAGCAAGACAGAAGGTTAAATTAGCCGTCCTCCCCTTGGGTCAGGTGCAGAGCTCCCCTCTGTCCTGTTACTGACACTTCAGTGCAGTATTCAGGTTTTCTCTCTTGGCAGACTCTGAGCATACTCTGTCCAACAGAGATAGTGATCACTGAGATCCTGTGAAAAGTTTGTTGCAGCAAGTCTAACACTGACAGAAGTCCCAGTAGGGGTGACTTACTGGCTGCTGGAACACTATTTTTCCATTCTTTTTAAAGAAGTAACTACTTTAGTAAGCTATTGCACCCCCACATATAAATAGTTTTCTTCACGAAGGTGAAACCTGTGGTCTGTATGTCTTCAAGTCATTCTCACTGGAGTGGGAATTCTTGGGATCGTGCAAAGATTCAGGTTAGGATAAGTATATGTTAACTGGGAGAATAAATGTATTGACTGCTTTGATCTCTGGTATACTTTTAAAAGGTAGGGGGGTGATGAGCTGAATGGGCAGGGCTGTTCCAGTAGCTCTGATGTTAAAGGTGACTTCTTAACTAGGGATCATAAATGTGCTGATTCTGTTTATATTTATCTTCATTCTTTTTAAATTTGTGTTTGATGTCTAAGAGAGCTGAACACCTTGAATTCCAGAGTGCTTTGATGCCTCAAACCTGTATACTGGTAGCTGAGCATTGTACTTTGGAAATCCCGCCAGATGCCTGCACAATTTAATATTACTTTAATGTATAGCAATGTATAAGGGAAGTGATTTGCTTAAGACCAGTGAAAGACTGGGGAAGAAGCCCTGGCCTCTCATTGCCCTGTGCCTGCACTTCCCCTTCCAATTCCATTCCTCTTGCCCCTTTTTGTCCAGCCAGAAGTGTGACAGCTAGAGTTGTTTAGGAGCTACTTGCCCTCCTTTCTGAATCTTTTACAGGAACTACAGCCACAAGAGGGAAGAGGGAAGAGAAAGTATGAGTGCTCAGTCTAAAGAGACATCCAGAAATGAAGGTATGGCACAGAAGGAATGAGAAGCAGCAAGTTAATGCAGTCTGAGAGCTGTTTCATGAAAAAAATAATAAACAACTGGTCCATCTGTCATCTTGCTCATTTCCTTTCATGAAGTCTGAAGGTGTGTTGAAAACAGTTTAAAATTCACGTTCTTAAGTATGTGAATTAAGCTCCTAACTTTTATGTGAGAAAGTGGAGTGACTTCTCAGTGGTCCTGCAGTCACAGCCTCATGTAGCATCCAGCTGGGGTGCAAGTTTCTCATGGTGTGGTTAGTTGCAAAGAATTTTAATAGTGGGCTGTAGAACACAGTTACTCTTTTGCTTGTGAATCTGCAGAGGAAGGGAAATAATTTTCTTTGATTCTGCTTCCCTTTGAATGATTTCTTCTGAGGTCTCTTCTGCCTGTGATGTGACTTGAATTTGTGGTGGGGACAGGATACAACTCTGGTTTCTTGGTCGGCTGGAGACGAAAGCCCTGCCTGGTTAGGCAGTTGGGTAGATCTGCTGCTGTAACACAGCTGCAAATAGCATGGTTAAGTCTAATTCAATTGTGTATCTTTCCTGTAAACTGATTCTTTTCAAGGTAATCATCACTCCAGAGTCAGTTACACTCATCTGTGAGCTTGGGATTTGTACCACAGAACCATTTGCCCTAGCACAGAGACAAGTGGGTAGGAGTAAAAGTAGTAAAATGTTAACTTTGGATTATACTTTTCATTGCAAAGATGTCAAAATAAGTGAGAGGTGCTTTACCTGTGAATGAAGTACAGTCCGGAAAGGTTGAAGTACAGCATAGTGCTGAACAGTATGGTGCACGTAGAACCATCTCTCTGCCATAAGCAGCAGTGATACAGAGCATTAATCTTTCTGCATCTGTTGTCCGATGTAGATGTTTCAATTGTTGAGGTTTCAAACTGGTCTGTAAAAACTAGGATAATATGTCCCCCAAAAGCCTTACCAGCAGTTGCAATGTTATTTGAATGCTGTTGTGTGGATTTCTTTTAAACTGGGTGTACTCTCCAGAAGCCAGGGAAATCTGAGTATTTATCTGCATTAGCAGAATGCTATTGAATGAGAAATCCTTAGCTGCCATAAATATTTATTCTTATCTTAGCTGGCTTCAAACTGCATTTCTGGCTGATTGCCATCCCTGAAGGTTATTTTCACAGAGGTTTTGGAGTGGACACTCATACACTGATATACCTCCAGATTTCACGTTCCCTGATATTTCTAAATAGATTGTCAGTAGTTGGCAAATAACTACATAAAAACAGACAGTCAGTGAAGAAAGTATGGGCCCAAAAATACCTTTGGGCATCAACAGATATCAGTTTAAATCATCAGATCATAACTATTCCAGTATATGTAAATACTCTCAGTCTCTCACAGTGCTTTCTTAAGATTAAGTGAGTGCCTTGAAATTGCCCTTCTAGTTGAAGCCTTAGCCCTTCAGATAGAATAAGATACACAGTGAGATTCTATAGGATTTTTTCTTTTGAAAACTCCCCAGTAATCTCTCTTTCAGTGCATCATATTCTAGAAGGTTTCACTATGGAACCAGGGGTCCATAGTCACAGGTCTGTTGAGCACAGCAGGGTACATATAGAATCTCCCTGGACACACTGAGACCATGGCGGATGAAGTGTTCATTGAGTGCACTGGTGGAGGTTTCCGAGTGTAGGGCTCTCCAGTGTGGGTGCTGGCCCTTGTTTATTCTTTTTAGCTGAGTACTGGCAGCCTGTCTCCATTCTTGATCAGTGCAGAGGGTGAGTTTAAGTATTATAGAAATATATTAATATTTACTAAAGCCCTACAGTATGGTTCCAAATTTACCCAAGAAAAATCACAGAATAATTTAGGATGGATGTGACTTGTGGGGTTGATATAATCCAACGTGCTGCTGAAACCAGGACCAATTTTTAGCAGGTTACTCGGGGCTTGGTTCAGTTAAATTAGCAATATCTCCAAAAACAGACATCCTACAACCTTTCTGATGCAATTTCAGTTTTTGACCATCTTCATAAAAAAAAAATCTAATCAGAATTCCCCATGTCTCAGTTTGTGTCTGTTACCTTTCACTGTACACCTCTTGGAAGAGTCTGGTTCTATCTTCTATACCTTCTTGGTAGGTAAAGGTATATACATTAATAGGTAGATATATAGAGAGACTGAGGATAGAAGAGATGTGAAAACGGCCTTTTCATAGCTGCTTTTCATTACAGGCGGCTTTACTAAGGCTGTGATCTTCCATGTGGTTTACTCTGATATGAAGTTAAGATTGTCACAGCTGTAGCCTTGCAGTGAACCTGTCTCCTAAATCCTGCCTTGGAATGCACCATTATGTGACAGACTGTGGACCATGTTACTGGACTAGATGGAGTGCTGAATTAATGTGTCTCCTTTTCTACCTGTGGGGTTTTCCAGGAGCTTCTTGCAGTTTCAAGTCCTGAAACCCATTTTTCCCCTAAGGGATTAATTTGATTTTGGGGTGGATCCATCCTGTCATATTTGTATGGTGTAAGACATTTCCTTCCCTGATACCAAGTGTGCCCCAAGCAAAGTCACTGACCAGTGTCAGCAGTTTCCCAAATTTCAAACCTTGGGTACCATCAAGTGGCAGCATTATCTGCAGGGCAGCTTGTGACCATGAGCTTCAAACACTGTGGAAGTTACAAATTTCTGTGGGACAAGAAAAGGAAAAGGAAAAGGGAAGGGAAAAGGGAAGGGAAAGGTATGGATCATCTGCACTGGCCTCACTTGTCACTAGGCCTCGTAAATAAGAGCTTTGAAACAGCATGAAGCTGTGTTGGGAGAGGTTTAGGTTGGATATTAGGAAGAAGTTCTTCACCAAAGGGGGGTTGGGCACTGGAACAGGCTCCTCAGAGAAGTTGTCACAGCACAAAACCTGACAGAGCTCAAGAAGCATTTGGACAACACTCTTAGACACATGGTAGGATTACTGGGGTTGTCCTGGGCAGGGCCAGTTGGACTTGATGATTCTTGTGGGTTCCTTTCAACTCAGGATATTCTGTGGTTCTAGGATTCTATGAATATGTGTCAGCCAAAGCAAAATGGAAATTAAACTTGTGTAGGAGATAAAAACACCTTCATAGGTGAAATAATGGATAATGCCCTCTCCTAAATACACCATTTATGAGTTCCGAAGTTAAGAAATTTGTATTTAACTTTTGCCATCCTTCCCATGTCCTAGACCACTGCTCCTTTCTCTTATGTTGTTGTTAGGTTGTATGGAGTTTGTTAATAAAATCTTTTCCAACAGGCTCAAGCAGATTAATGCACTTTGATATACAGATGGTGGTATATTAAAAAGTCAGTGAAACACTGATTGAATTTTCAGTAACAATTTATGTTCTAGTCCTTAATGGCTGATTTATGCAGAGGTTAGCAGAGAGCAACAATCAAACAATCTGTCTCTTACATAGTAAGACAGAGGATCAGCTGGAAAAACTGACCTGCTGTCTGGCAGTTGGCGTGAATGTTTTATTTTTGTGGTAGCATAAGGACTGCAATATTAGAGTAGGTCTGAAAGTCACCTACTCTGCTGTTCTAGCCTGATATGACTTGTCCTGTGTGGCTCAGGTGACAGTATAAAGACCATGCAATAGGAACTTGCTGGCCAGTTCATTTCTCCACATTGTAGCTCATTTTCTTGCTTTCACAGATCAGCACACAGATTAATATGTTTTTCAGAAGTTTATCCTTATAAATTTAAGGACGCTTTCCAGCAGCAGTGATACTTAAGTCTACAACAGGCTACCTAGAGAGGATGCAGCATCTTCACTGCTGAAGATTTTGGGGAGTAAGAAAGCAAGCATTGCTAGGGACATAAGTATTCAAGTGGGGGATTCAGGTCTGCACCATCAGTTAAACATTGCTGAGAGCTTCTATTTCACACACAGGTGGTCACTTCCAAATGCCTGCAGGATAACCTCTCTTCCTTGCCCACCTCTCAGCCCTTGCCATCAAAAACATCCCTTTTGTCCCACCTGTGGGTGAGCGTACAGCCCAGGGCTGAGCAGCAGGGCAGAGCCTGCGACGCTGCAGTTTTTCTGCCACGTTAGGTAGTTCACAACATGTGAGGTGGGGAGCCAAGCAAAGCATGGGAGAGGTTACCATTTCCCTCTTTCAGGATGCTGGGGTACTTATACAAATACATAAAAATATGAGATAGAGCAGAGGGAAAAGATTTGTGTAGAAATACCAGTAATAATTCTATTGAACTCAATAGGAGTTTATGCCTTGATCTTCAGTTTTGCTCTACACCTAACCTTTAATATACCTAATCAATCTTCTCATTGCTCAAGGACCTCATCAAAGTTTGATTAGCCCTTTTAAGGAAAACAGTTTATTGCTGAGTAACAATGAATCGAATCCTTCAGATTAAATTAAAAGTCATGAAGAGCCCAGAACCAAACAAGGCAGTAAGCTCGCTGACCTCTGGAAGAAGCCCTGGAAAGGCTGTTACTGAAGGAACCTTCTCTGCTCATCCACACAAGCTCCTGCAGCAGGACTCCCAGACCAGTGGTACTCTTTGGAGTACACCTTGGCAGGACAAACTTATCTGAGAAAGAGGATGTAAGTACAGGAAGATCCCCGTTTAGTGCTGAGGTCACAGGAGTATTATCAGCTGATTTGGATTCTGTCCCCGATTCTCCTCTTGCCCTGCTGTGAGAGACTGGATTGTTCACTTAACCTGCCTGCACTTTGCATCTTTCAGATAGAAAACTATTTTTATTTATTTCTTTGAGATCTCTATAAAAAGGATGCTATGTATCATCCTCACTCTTTACAGACAGCTAGAGGCAAATCATATAAAAGCTCTGTAAGTGCAACACATTTTGGCCTGACAGGTCTTTAATGACCATTTCACTGGGACACCTTAATAGCTGCAAGAACTGAAATGGAATGTCCTCCTCTTTCATATTCAGAAAGGCACTTCAGAGAAGTGTCTGCCTAGGCCATTGTCCAGCACAGAGTGTGCTGGGAGAGCACATGCCCACATGAGGTTTAGTCAGAGTGTGGGATTTCATTTCTGCCATACCACCTGCAAATAGTGGCAGCCATGTGACAAATGAGGCAGGAGTCTTTTGCCTGTTTTCTGAGACTTTCCCATAGGATCAAAGAAATTGTCCATTTTAATTTTCAGATCAGTGCTTATATTATTAATTAATGAAGAGGGGAGATAAAGAGTTCTGTTGGCTTTGCCTCTCTTTAATGTTTATCAGGGGAAAAATTATACCTTGAAGAACTGTTTATTTTAAGATTTTTCGTCTGCTAACAGCTGACGATGTTTACCACTGACCTCCCCAGCACTGGCTGGAGTGTCTTTGGCTCTGAGCCTGTGCAGGAAGAATAAGGGAATAATAAGCTGAAGGGTTGTTTTTAGGGGATTTTTGACTGTTGTTTGTTTTCTTCATTGTGTGTTTGGGGCTTGTCTCCATGAGAAAACTCTAGGAACCATGGAACTGAGGAAATTCTAGTATCTTGGGAACTGAGGAGTGAAAGATGAGGAATATGATGCAGGCAGATTTGCAGGCAAGAAACTGTTTATGTTTTTACAGAACATTCAGCATTTGCCTGCAGTGCTTTGGCTGCAGTGTGGGGCTTTTTGTAGACCACCCCAACGGAATCTAAGAATAAATTAGATATTAGAGAACATTTTAAAATAATACTTTTACAGTCACATCCCTACTCTGGCTATAAATATCCATCATGAAAGCAGTGTAATATCTTTATGTAGTGTTTTACTGTAATGTTTGTGTTTGTCTTCCTTCCTTCTCTCATTCTCACTCTGTGATGAGTGTGAGAAGTCTTAGCACTGACAGGACAAGATGACACTTCCCCTCCAGCACAAGTTACTACCACTCTTCTTCTACCTCTCTCCTTCTGGAGCCACTTAGGAGACACCTGCAGCAGTGGAAAGTTCTTCCCCCAAAGGTAGAGTCAAGAAATACTGCTAGATTTACACTTTCTCTCTGTTAAACAACGCTGAGTATTAAGCAGAGGGTCTTTTCAGTGGGCCACATTCCAGTGGCAAGATTGTAAATTCTTATTTGGTATAATTTTTAGAAATTCCATCCTCAGAAGTATCTGATTGGAAGGAAGTTCAGTGAAAATTGAAATTCTTGAAGCCAAACAGTTCAGAAAAATAAGCCCTAAGCAGCTCTGCTCAAGATTACATAAGGAACCAGCTTTTAATCCATCCCCCTGGTGTTTTTTCATATTTCATCTATCAACTACAAAATCCTCAGCCACCTTCTGAACACCTCATCCAGGAAAGGACCCTCATAATTCAGTGGAGTCCAGTGATTTTGTGACCTAAAATATCCTCCAGTTTATTCAAAAGTTTTCCTTAATTCCATGAAGTTTCTAGAGAATTCATAATTTTCAAGTAGTTGTAGAGAAGGAAACGTGCTGATCAAGATACAGAAACAGTTATTTGCTTTAACTGCCCAGATAGGGCTTCTTGAATTTTCCAGTCAAGCTTCAGAACTACTGGTATTTATTCAAGTAAGATGATGAGATGACTTATTTTCAGTTGGCCATTCGTACATTGGCTTTAGGGGATGAAAACTGTGTTACATGAGAAACAAGAACAATAACATCAACAAAAGATTTTAATCTGTTCCTTGTGCCAGTCTGTGTTGTGTTTAAACCTGTAATTCTCCACTGCCTTACCATCAACCATGTCTGGAATCTGGGGTGTGCCTGTGGTGTGGAGTGACTTGCCTTTGCTAGCTCCTCGTTGAGCTTGTTTCGGAGAACAGCTTGGGAAGCTGAAGGGTTGCTGAGCCTGCCAAGATCCATTCTAGGGAATCCATGGCACTGTCACTACTGGAGCTTTGCACTTTTGACTTTGGAATGAGGTTAACCATTTATTGGACACCCTGCAGATTTTTAATACCAGTCTTTGCTTCAGAAGTTCCCATCATGGGGATTTCAAGGGAGATCCAAGCAAGTGAAGCCATGATTGCAATTTTCTAGAGTAAGTGCAGTGCTAAGGAAGAGGTATGTGGACACACAATATGTATGTGGATTGTTTTAACTCCTCTTTAACCCTTTAGGTTTGGGAGTGGAAATAACACCACTTTTTTTTTCTTCCTGTTTCTTGGATGGAGGAAAAAAAGAAGAAATTATCTCTGCCCTTCTGTGTCTTTCTTGCAGAGAGCTTGTGAGGTAGTAGGAAATCTCTCAGTTAATGTGCTTCCTGTTTCTTCAAAAATGGGGCTCTTCCTTGAGGTTGTCCAGATTTGATTTGACTGATGCATATGATGAGTAGAGTTAAAGCATTCTCTTGACAGTTAATAAACAGCCAGGAAACAAACTCAACTGAGGATCCCTGTGAAAGGGGCACAAAATATGAGGACTACAGAGTCATATTTTCAGAAATCAGAAATTAATTATCAATTTAATATTTCAGAAATCTGAGTTAACTCAGCCAAAAGACAGACATGTAAACACAAAGGCTTTGTTCATTATTGATGTTAAGATATCAAACACACATTCTGTGAGACTTTATTTAAAGTGGAACTTACCTGTGTTTTCTAGAAAGGACAAAATATCTGATGAAAGTTTGCATATGATATCCTGAGTCTCGCTTTGAACTTCTCTCTGGAGAGTCCAGTCCTCAGCTGCTTTTTACTTAACTCTGAGGCTTAAATTAGGAATGGAGTGAAGTTTTGCCTCTTTTGAAATCAGGACAGTCTTAATTTTGAATCCAGGTAAGCATATAGGTTTCATACTCTTTTTAAAGAATTTGAGGCACAGTTTTCAATTTTCTATTTGGGATTTGTTCTGATTCTCAATGACAGAGTCAAGTTGCAAATCAATGTATATGCCATTTGTGCTTGCAAGAAATTACAGCTGTAATTGCACACAAAATTAGAAGCAATTTTAGGAAAAAAAAGTCTAATTTTAAGAACTCTTAAGTAATTTGTCCGAAGTGTTTTAACACATATGAACAAGGACTGTTCATTTCCTTTTGTTGCATGTGCAAAGTTTGAATAAGGTGCTTATGGAGTGCAAGTAGTTACCAAGGAGATAGATTTCTATTGCTCGACTAGTTTGTGAAATACATTTTATGTCATGAAGCACCGATTACCTAAATTAAAAATCCCAGACAATGCTGTTGTCTCATTTGGTAGGAAGCAGAGACTGTATGGACAACTGAAAGCTTGCTTAAAGGCAATCTGTGACCCACTCCTTACTATTCTTATGCTAATGTGCGAATGGGTATCCTGGGCACCATCTGCTGTCCCTGAGGTCCTGGCCTTGGGCATTCAAAACTGGTTTGCTTTATTAATGCAAGGCCATCCAGAACAGCAGCGGTGCATTTGTTATAGTGTATGAAATCAGAAGTTCCAATTGTAATTATACATATCACTTTTAATAGTACACTCAAACATGATAGCCAGCACTTTTTCCAACCTCTCAGGCAGAGATGCCATCTTTCAAGGTAGAGTTACCTTCAGCAGATCCAGCAAAGGCCTCTCTGGCTTTTCAGGGTGATGAGGATTTACTTCCTTGGAAGGTCATTTCATTATGTACTGGATGGATTTATCGGCTGGCTCTGCATTTTAACTTCTGTAAATGCTCCCTAGAGAAACAGAAGAGTATCTTGATATGAATCAAAATTAATAAATGGGACATACAATGTGATTATTTTTAGAGGGGATAAAGGGTTGGGTTATCAAATATCCTCAACTAGTCTATTTAAACCAGTTGAGATTTAAAGGACACCATGCATCAATTTTGCCAAGGCTTATTGTCAGGACAAATGGCTACAGTCTCAGTTGTAAGTAATAATAAAGTGTAATTGAATGATGATTCTGTTTGTGCTTATTAGCTATATGGTTCTTCCTTTGGTGTGCATGGCTAATTAGAAAACAATTCTTGTAAGTACGTTGCTCATTGTCAAGTGTGCCAGGTACAAGTAAAGATAGTTCAATGGTAGCCAGCAAGCCATGTGCTCCTGCCCTGCTGCTTGGGCCTGTAGTCTCGAAAGAGGCAGAGCACACAAAGCTCAGAACCTGCACATCT
The DNA here is from genome assembly GCA_013397845.1 of Melanocharis versteri. NCBI lineage: Eukaryota > Metazoa > Chordata > Aves > Passeriformes > Melanocharitidae > Melanocharis > Melanocharis versteri. Next base: position 113,076 of record VZTG01007032.1, read on the forward strand.
CCTGCTTAATCCCTGCCAGGGATGTAGGGCAGTTCCTGAGTTGACACCCAGTCCACAGCCTTCTGTAGGAAACAGAATCTTGGCTTCCTTCCATTTTCCAGGTGAGGGAAGTGGGGCATGGCTAATGCTGTGCCCTGTGTCCCCAGGCCTGCACCAGCTCTGGGAACATTGGGACTATGCCAGATTCAGCTCCAAACTGCCCACAGTGGGGATACAGGGGGAACTGGAGGTGTTCGGGGTGTGGGGAGGCAGTGAGGCCATGGTGAACAATGTGACAGGCTCTGGTCTCAGCTAATGTCAGGCTTTTTGTGGTGTCTCAGTGAAAGAGCGTTTTATGGCAGAACGGGCATGGAACACAGGTCCCCCAAGGCTGTTGGGTGATCCAGTGGGAGTATAACTTTGGGGGTTGGAGTCTAACTCTCCTGATTGCTCCATTTCAACTTGATCTGTATGCAGAATTTATTTACTATGACCTCTGTGATGAAAAAAATTAGCCAGTTACCTAATAAGTAATACAGCCAACAGGGAGAACAACTTTCAACAGCTGCTTTTGTCCCCTCCCTTGCCTCTAGAGCTTTCTGTTGTTTCTTTCAGTTAGGGCTGAAGGAGACAAGCACTCCAGGGCCAGGGAAAATGAGAGTTAATTGCACTGTGGAAGGAGATTGTTGCACAGTGCTCGTTCTTTACCATCCCTGTCTCAGGTGCTTGAGAGTACAGCAGAGCCAGCAGAGTTCTTCAGTACTATCCTTTGCTTATTTTGGAAGCATTGGAAATACAAAGCTGGACCTCTTTCTCTTAAATTAAGACAATGAGGAGTAGGCTTCTTTTTGGTGTCAGCATTCATGTAAGTCGTGCCAAGATCAAGTGCATTCAGCAGAGGTGCATCTCGTATTATGTGTATATTTTAGAAAGGAGAGTAATAGTGTGTGTTTGCACTCCATAAAGTTTCTGGGTGAATCTGTATTTCAACAGTTTTTGCTGTAAAATCTAGATGGAAGTCCTTGAGACATACATAGAGGAGAAAATATTTGTATCTTGAGGAATAAGTTGAACATTTGGATATGGAAGGTTGTCCTAGAAATCACTCTGGGTAATAGAATCACAGAATCCATCTTCCTTACTTTCTGAATTCCTGTTTAAGAGACTGTCTTAGTGGTATGCTGGTGTAAAACAGAGGTGAAGAAAGGGGAGATGTGGCATTCTACAGAATAATGAGGGAAAAGCTGACAACTATGTCCCCTTTGTCTCTTCTCAGCTAAAGTGCTGAACTTGGGCAGAGATCTGAGTACATAAGACATGCTTGCAGATAGTGGTTACTCTTCAATTTCTCAGTGATTGAGGATGATCAAATCCTTGTGTAGTAGAGCTTTTACTGACCAGAGGAGCATTGCCAAGCTGTTACAGGGGCTGCTGCTCTGCTGCTCTGCCAGCTGCACACATGGAAGTTGTTCAGCACGTAGATGCATGTGCTTATGAATGTGGTCCTATAGACACATGCAGAGCTAGTGCAAGCACCGAACCAGGTATGAGAGGTTCAAAGTCCCTCAACTGTCAGGACAATTTTGTCTCACATCAGGGACTAGTGTTTGAATCTGTCACATCTCAGCTTAGTACAATAATCACTGGGTTTCTGTGTCCTGATTGGAAAGACTCTCATTTAAATGTGGATGATGCTTCAGAATGATTGTGCTGCATAAAAATACCAGAATAAGTTTGTTTACACTCATTGTAGAAGTCACTGAATTACTGAAACTTCAAAAAGTGCCATGAAGCAAATAGTTGTCTTCTTATCAGGTCTTGTATGTAATTACCTTCAGTTCACACAAGCTGGGACAGAAGAGTATCTGTAGGGTGTGTGTAGATGCACAGCAGAGAGGACTTAAAGAAATGTTTATCATCTGGGATGCCAATCTCTTCTGGTTGTTGGCCAAAAAAATCTGCTCTGCTTGTGCCTTGCCTGTACACCCTGATAATTATAGCAGTACATGGTGTGAAACAGTAAACCTTTCAAGTTAAGTCCTGGTGTTCCTACTTGGTTCTTCTCTTGACAGGTATGATACTGACAGGGTTGATTGAACACTTTTGAAATACATTTTTAGTTTCTTCCCTGGAAATAGCATGTGTCACTCCATTGGAAGACAACTGACATCAACAACTAGGTTCTGATGAGTGAGGGAAATCAGAAATGGCCAGAAGCAACTATTGTTAGAAATTAGGAGTTGATGTCTGCACATGTCAGTGCAGTGTTCCTTATGTTTTCATTGTTGACTGGTTAGGAAAAACAGTCCTGTTAGCATGCTGGTGCTTACATGAGGTGTAGGGATATCTGTCAAAATCTATTGAGGTGCTTTGAAAAGTTGTGAAATAACGTCTCTGCAGAGGACACATAAGCTCTTCCAGAGACTGCAGCAGTGCTAGACAACCTTCCAAGCCTTTATCACAGCCTGGAAGTCTCCATCTTCAAAAAGGCCCTGTTTATACGTGGACACAAACAACAGCAAGGGAAAGTTTGTGTTCCAAGAAGTTAAAAATAAATTGTGAAGAGAGATATATTCAGAGATGACAGGACTGCAATGAGCAAGTCTTGGTTCTTCTGTGCAAGACTCTCTAGAGTGACAACTTTAGTTAAGGGAGAGTGTAATTATTTGCTTTTGGAATGCCTAATATTGTTTCCTTCAAGCTGATTTAATTAAACTTACTGCCACAGTATATTCCATTTGTTCCCTTGTCAGCAGATACTGGTTGTCTTCTGTTCCTGTTGTTTTAGGAAGGACAGTTGGGGAGTCCAGAGGACAGAGATGTCTCTCAGAGACACTGAATGTTGACAGTGGCTCAGTTTTGCTTAAAATTATTTTTGTATCTCTGACTTGATCTAAGCTGAACAAGGTATTTGGTTCCTAGGTAGGTATTTTGATATCCTGAGATATCAGTGTTACACAAATATTTTGGAAAACTGTCCTTCTCTCCTTCTCTCTAAACACAGTGATATTTGCTGCTGCTTGGTGAAATGTCAAAGCCTCATGGTTAATCAGGAACTGGCACTAGGAAGTTGGAGTTTGTTCTTGCACCCTTTTTCAGACATCATATAGAGCTAGATACAGTGGGTGGGCTTTGGAAGCTACTAATTATAATGGCAGTGGCAGTGCCTTCCTCCCACCTTGCAAAAACAGTGCTTCCAGTTGAGCACCTGAGCTGAGTGTACCTGGACATGTTGGGATGACTGTTGGCTGGAAAACGAGAGCTACACTATGTGCTCCCAATCACCAGCTTCTCCTTTCCCAGAATTCTCATGAGTACTCACCTTATACCTGCAGATTAAAACATATTTAAACCTTAAGAAACATCTTGTGTTGTGATTTATATTCTTGCATTTGTGCACAGTCATGGTTCCTTTCTAAGCAGAAAAGGTCCTAGCAGAATACAGGCAAGGAAGAAAGCTGAATAAAACAGTAATAGCAAAGGAGCTGGGAAGAGCAGGACTGCTGGTTACCTCCTGCTGGTTCTGTTCATCTCCTGGTGCTGCTGGGACACCTTCCACTGACAGGTTCATACTGCATGTGCTCAACAAGGGTTCTTCCTCACTCTGTGTATGAGGCAGTTCATTTGCAAGGACTCATTTAAACTGGTAGATCAAAACGCTTGCAGCTCTGCATATGCCTCCTCAGGAGAAAGGAATGTTTTCTCATTCCTGTCCTACTTCATATTTCACAGCTGCAATTTGTCTTGTTTTCTCCCTGCCTAAGGCCCAGCAAGTGCTGCAATGCACAAGGGTTTAAAGGATTATTTATTTTAGGGCATTGATGCCTTCTTTGAAAAGCTGTGTGTGTTTAGTTTGTTTTACTAGGGACTCTTATTAGAGCAGCATGGAGAGTTTGCAGGGAGGAAAGGGAGGCAGTGAGTGTGCATATCTCTTCCCAAACCAGGTTACATAAAGGTAGGCCTCTTAAATTATCTTAAGCAGGATGGATTGTGATTATCTTTGCTCATGCATTTATTTTTCTTCCAGAGTGGCTGTACATCCCATTTTCTCCACCTTTGTATAACTCCATCACTGATTCCAGCTGAATGTCCTTAAGTTATCCAACACAGGTGAAAATGGTGGGGAAATTAACTTCCATTAACTTCAGTAGGAACAGGATTAGTCCTTAGCTATACCACCTCCAGCCAAAACTGACTCTGGTTATAGTGTTGGAAGTGAAGCATTTAGAAAGAGTTGTGAAGTCCTGATTGCTGGCCTGTGGGCCTCTGCATCACCATGGTAATGGTATGTGATCCTAGCAGAGATCCTACACAAGTCTGCTCTCCACCAGCTCCAGGAGTGAGAGGAAAATCTCTTGTGTGACTAATGTAGTCCAACTGACAGGGCTTCTGTTAAATTACTTACTCTGCTCAATTATGATGATTCAGTTGTCCTTTGCCCCTGCTGGTCCAGACTATTTCCTGACAAGGTAAGAAGCCTTGCTGATAAGCCCTGGGCACTTAAGAGCACAATGAAGGAATTTACCTGATGCTCCCAATCTCCACAGGGGATATTGCCTCTTGGTGTCCTTTATCAGTGACTTCTTCTGGTGACACAATCAGGGAGCTGCTTGTATTGAAGTATTATTAGTAACACTGAGAGCTATCAGATCACTTTGGGTAGATTTGCTCTCTCTCCTCTCTCACTCTATGTAGGAGAGGCAAGGCAAACCCTGCATTTCCAGGGAAACAAAAGGTATTGCACTTCCAATAAAGCTTCTTTTTGAAATGAACCATGATAAATTAGCAAACTGCTGAGTGGGGTTGTTTGTGCTATGGAAGCAAAGCATTGATCCCCCCCAAGACTGACCTTTTTTTTTGCCCATTTCAGCAATACAATTGGGAATGGATTAAACTGTGATTTAGTTTAACCTTTTGTTTGTAGTAATGTTGCTATGGGAAATCCAAATGAGAAGAAAATGAAAATCAGTATGTAGAGTCTCAGAAAAATGTGACAAATTAATTACAGTTTGCTAATTTTTCATATTTTTATTGCCTGCTTTTAAAGCTTGCAGAGAAGTAGAGAAGAAGCTCTGAAGAATCTCATTGGAAAACCTGATCAGTTCTTTCCTTCTCTGTTTTATCTTGAGAAAGAAAGTGGAAATTCAAACTGAAAAGTGTGCCATGAGTAACAATGGAAAGACCTTGTTGTATACAAGGGGCTGGACTATAAGAATTATCTGCCAAGAGGCATTTTCAAGGAGAACCACATAGTGGGATTTGAGGACACAGTACAGTTTTACCAGTGCTAATAGCTTTGGCAGCTTGGAAGCAAAGACAATGTGGAGGGCAGTCAGTTGTGAGGCGTGTAGGCTGCAGCATCTGCTATTTGAGAGGTTCTCCTTTTGCACAGAATCCTTCTGCATGGGGATAAGAGGTGTAGTAGGGGGGCAGGACAGGCCTCTGTCTGCCCAGAGACTTCAGAGCTTCTTGGAAGTGGCACTGAAGTAACCAAGAGCGTGGCAGATCATCTTCCTCTGTGCTGCATTAGCTGTTGAAAGAAATTGTACATGTCGTTTAATTAATTAAGTTTCCAAGCTGTATAATAGCATGTTTGCTGAAGAGAAACTTTAATGGCACCACAAAGTGTCCTTGAGCAAATCAAAAGATACTACTTTCAAAGGTAACTGCTCTGAGCCACACAGGGACTTCTGGGAAATGCCTGGGATGTCTCAAGCAGAAAGATATGTCTTTGTTATCAGGAGGATAGTCAATGCTTCTGGGCATCCACAGGAGAACCTTCTAATGAGGCTTCTGGTGAGGAATTCTGCCCCCAGCCCTCCAGCTGGGAAATGGGTGAAGTTCTGAGATCTGACAGCAATCCTGCTCACACCCTCAGGGAAACCCATCTGTGAGCTGCCTTGTGAACCTGAACCCTGCAAACCCAGTGAGAGGATTCCCACTGCTCTTGTAGCTTTGGAGTGGGCCATAAATGCTTTGTTGCCATATTGAAGGGTTTTGGGGACAGCAAACTGAGGTGGAGAGTATAAAATGTCAGTCATGCATCCCATGTCTCCCTTCTTCCCATCTTTCTGTGTTTTATTCTCGTTTTACTTTCATTTTCCTTTGTCGAGGTACTTGTTTTCTGGTCACTTGACCTCCTGCAAACCCCCTCTGGTCAGTGGGGTGAGGGGAAGTTCCCAGACCAACTCCCCAGGGTTGTGGATTTTTCAGTCATGGCATCAGAAGAGCTGCTGAAGCAGCCTGGGCCCAAACAGCTCCTCTCACACCTCGATGCCACACCAGTACAGGGTATGGGGCCTGACTTTGGGTGTTCATTTGGATCTGAATTTGCCTGTGTAGAAAAGCACCAGGATCAGGCCTTCAGTTCAAAACTCCCTGAGGATGAAGCTGTAGGCTGCTCCTAGAGCCAAGGGGGGTTTGGCTGAGGCAGTGGATACTTTGGATCAGCCCAGGGGTGGAGTGTGAAGCTCCAGGAGATGCTGGCAGTGTATGCTGGGACAAACTAAAGCTCATTTCTTTCTGCTTGGTCTTCTGCTGCCTTTCTGGAGACTGTTGTGCTGCAGCAGAGGCAGGAAAAGTGGGGGCGTCTTCACTCTTCAATCAATCCTCTTCTGGGAAAGAGGGACCTGGCAAGAGGTGAGATGTGTGAACAGGGGGAGCAATGAGGGGATGAGGGTTGCCTTGGGCTTGCCACATTACAAACAAATGCTTATTGGAATCCTGGCTTTTGGTTTTCATTTTCAGCTCTCCCTGTTGGATGCTTCACTTGGCAAGGCTTTGGATTTTGTACCTTGCTCTCTGTGTGTGCTGGAGGGAGGTTTCCCACACAAGGCTGTTTTGCTTGGAAGCGTCTGGGACATGACCCAGGTGTGGGGCCAGCCCTGCCCTGCCCCTTGCTACTGGGGGCTGAGTGTGTGCCCTGATTATGACATGAATCCCAGGATGTCTCCATACCGACTTTCATTTAGCTGCTGTGTTTTGTGCACTCTGCCAGGTGAATTCCCATTCCTGATTGTCCTTTAGCAGGCGTGGTTCTGCCCTCCTGAGGCCTCCTCACTGATGGAGAGGGCGTCACAGGACCTGCACCTCCTGGGGAATGCACATTTATTGCTGAAGTGTTTAGGGTTTTAGAAATTACTCTTTGATTCTGCAGCTGACAAATTCCCCTAACACCAACAACTTTCCCCCTCCTTTCCTGGCCGCTGAATTTTCCTTTGATGAAAGCAAGCAGCACGTGTGCTCAGAGTGCTGGTGAAAGGGAATTTCCTAACTCGAGGTGAACTGTTAGGGCATGTGTGGGCTCCTTTAGGAAAGTGAGTATGTTTGTAATAAAATTTTTCCTGTGTAGAACAGGACTTTCTGATCTAAAAGTTCAGTCTGCTTTTTGGCTTCCATTATGGCTCCCTGGATTGTTTGAAAATCTTGACTTGGTTACAAAGTTATACAACCTGTGTGGACAGCAGTCCAGAGCAGAACTTACTGGTTATTTAATTGGAATTCAGGGACTTTGGGGGAAGATTGTTAATGCACTTGCCATATTTTCACTGTGTGTAGTGATCTCACTGATCAGTCCTATATGCCTGAGAAGGACAGGGATATTTGCAGTTCATTAGTCCCGTGATTTTCACAAGATACAGGAAAACTGGAGGCACTCTCTAGCCAGGAGTGCACTGGACAGACATTCAACATATTACACAGTAGACAGCCATGGCAATGGCACACCAGGCACCTTTCATGAGGCATGTGAAGCAGCTGTGCTTCAAAAAAGCAGAATGAAAATTACTTTTTATTACCCCCCAAAAGGTTTTGGTAGAAAATTATGCATAATTGAAATAAAATACTTTGCTGTTCTTTGATAGAGAGATGGAAAGCAATCAAAACTCCTAGTTTTATTTTGAAAGAAAGCATTTCTTTTGTGTTTGACTTTTTTTTCCCTTACTTTGGGTCTTCTTGAATGCTCCTTTCCACCACCCCCAGAATTTCTGAACTCCTAATACAATTACATGAATAAAGCTTAGGATCATTTTAGGGATAATTTCTTTTGCATTTTCCTTTCCCTGCTCATTGGAGAAAAAACCCCCAAAACCAAAGAAACCCATTCTGTGTAAAATTTCCAAAGTGAACCTGAGAAGAAGGAGGCAGTGTAATTTTGTCACTCTGTAACTCTGCGAAAATTAGATAGGTTTGGAAAGGTAGAAAATAAAAAGGAGGGGACAATAAAAAGCAAGAAACTCAATCTCCTTACTCCTATTTTTTGTAACTCGGAACAGCAAAGAGAAGAAGCTTTGAAAAATTTTCATTATAGCAATGTTAACGTCCACTCTCCTCCCTCCCCCTGTCTGCCCATGTGCTTTTCATATGTTTTGTATTCCAGATGCTTTCAGAGAGGAAGGCTGGAAGACAAGAGAAGGGTGTGAGTTTCAGGAAGCTCTAATGAGAAGCACCTTGGGTGTTTTTGTCTCCTGGGAGAGCAGCTTGCTGTGTGTTTTTGCCTTGGCTCCTCCAGCAGCGCCAAGGGGAAGTGGAGCATCCAGGCTGGTGATGCCACTGGGGAAGAGGCTGCTGGGATTTCACCTGAGTGCTGGACCTGAGTGACAAACAGTGGTTAACCAGAGCTAAAGAGAGCATTGCAGGCATAGTTGAGCTGAAGGAGAAACAACATGAATCTAATTTCACTGGGTTGCTAATTACAAGGCTTTTTTTCAGACTCTTTCTGAATCATTACAGGGTGGAGGGGTGTAAAAGCTGGGTGAAGAGTTTCTCAAGGAACAAAAGTCCCTTCTGCTTAGGGCTGTTTGTTCACTGTTGCAAGATGTGGGAAGGGTTCAAGATGCACCTGGATTGCTTGGTGCAAAAGAGATATTCAAATAAATGTTCAAACTTTGCAAGAGATCAGTGCAAATTAATTTCTGTTTCTTAATGCTGGGCAGAGGCAACCACCATGGGGAGTCATTACACTCCTCTTTCAAGGTCTTGCTATATTTTGTGATATGATCTACACCCCATACACCCCAGACTGTTAAGCATTTCCTTATAATGCATGAAGAGATTTGTAATTTCTTTTGGGATTCTCCTAGGCCTTTTACAAATCACAGCAGGCAAAGCACTAGCAGGAATGGGGGCTCCCTGCTGAGCTTCCTGGCTGGTGTTTTTAAATTTAGTACACTTACGATGTGGAATGTAAATTTACTTTAAATAGGTAGAACAAGAATGGTTAATCTAGGTTCTGTCCATTGCTTATCAACAAGATTTGCCTGTCACATACTAAGCTGTGACTGGAGCAAGTGAGCAAGGTGGACATCTCTTGTGGAACTCTTATTTAAGAAATGAGTTCTCCATTCTCTTTTTTTTGTTTGTTTTTCCTGTTTCTGTTGGGTGATTTTCCTCAATTTTATTTTTTTAAAAGCGTGGTGAAGTTATACCTTGTGACAAATTCGTAAGGATTTGTAATCTGAACATCCATTTTTTTTAAAAGAAGGTTTAGTTTGATGATCAGCTTGACTGTATCTGTCCAGTTCTGTGTAATTTGGATAGTAACAGTTGCCATCATGTGTGGTTTTGATCCATGAGAGGCTATTTCTTGTTCCATCCTACTGATTTCAGGAAAAAGAACTAATGTTGCCAGCTTCTTGTACTGAAAGCTGCAGAAACAAAGTCCAAATAGATTGGCTGAGCAGATTCCTTTGGCCTAGCAACACTTTGTTTTCACCCCATTAATTGGATGAAAATGGCTTCTGGAATTAGTTCTGCAGGGGAATGCTCATCTTTGCAAATGCAACACTTACTCTCTGATTGTTTTACAATCTGGTTTCAGCAAACATTCCAGTTTTCTGGTTTCAGCAGGCTGGGTTTTTTTGGCAAGGAATATAATTTGCCAGGGAACATAAGCAAGGGGAAGGTGAAAGGAACATGAGCACAGCCGAAGCAAGGTATTGGTGTGGACATCTGTGAGCCATGTTTTGTTCTGAAGGTACTGAAACCAGGCTCTGGATTCAACGTTGCTCTCGCGATACCAGTTCTGCTTTGGTTTGGGGTGATTTACTGTGTGGTGCATTTGTAAGCAGGATATGCCAAAATTAGAACCATTTATCTGCCTGCCATTTCCTTCCCTCAAATGTACCACTTTCACCAACAGGGCCTTGATCAAAACCAGTTCTGATTTTTGTCCTTTTCTGGTAAGAAGGGCAGAAGAACAGGGTGAATAGTTGTGGTTTTCCTTTATCTCACTTTGGTTGTTTTTTTTTTTTTCTGGTATAGCTTTGTTTTGCAGATTGGAATTCGAAACTCAGAGTTGACTTTTCTGTCCCAGGAACTAGCAGAAGAGTCCCAGCACAAGCTGACCTTGTAATGACCATGGCTGCAGAAAGCTGTTCTGTTGTGATAGAGTTGAGTTGTATGTATGGCCATCCCATGCAGGCTCAGGGAGTGTGGGTGATGAAGAAAAGAGGTGGACTTACTTTGTCCTTTTGAGCAAAACCCCAAAAGCGGGAGCAAAGCAGGTGCACCCTTGCCACAGAGAGGTGAGGTGTTGTGGTAACTTGGCATCCTCTTTGGGTGAACTGCACATGAATCCACCATGGAAATCAGCCTTGTCAGGGACTAAATGTGCACCTCGCTAACTTACAGTATATCCAGACTGACAGGGTTTTCCCAGTTTATTAGGCTCATTTGAAGAGGAAGCTGGATGCATTTTGCTAGCACAGCATTTTGGACACCTCTGTGATCTTCAGCCACACTCCTAAACCTGAAAGTAAATTCTCATTTAATGTAGGGCTTACTTTTCCTTTCCCAAGTAAGTACAGTACAGTACCCAGCTATCTTGGACTCTGAGGCTGCCTTGTAATTTCCACAGATGTAAGGGTTTCACAGGGTGCCCTTCCCTCAAGCCCCAACCGCAGCTGCTCACTTCTCCTGACCTCATGTTTCATAAGCAGCCTCCTGAGTGGACCTGCGAGCCACCCACCCAGTTCCCCTATGGACCTGTGAGCCACCAGCCTAGCCAGTTCATCAGGAGAGAAGGTGCTGTAAACTAGGAATGAGATCTCACAGAGCCATGTGTTCAGATGAGTCCCACTAGAAGGCAGCCCTGCCCCAACAGCTCCCAACAAGGGGCAAAGGTGGTCACCTCCTCAGGGAAGGCTTTTTATGGCATGTAGAACAGGATAGTGGGTCAAATCTGTGCTCTTGAACACTGCTGCTGGACAGATGGTGAAATGTTCTGGTTTGCTTCTTGCATGTACAGGACAGTGAGATAAATAGCTGCTGCTTTGGAAGGGTGTGATGGGCAGTGATGCAGTGGAGGAGAAGTCTCCTTTACCTTTACCCATCTAAAGTCTGCATGACAGCAGAAATAATTTGACCCTAAATTCTGGCGTAAAATTCCCAAAGACTCAAGGTGAGTTATTTTGGGCTGCCTACTTGCTCTGTCTGTGGAGGAGGTTATCTGAATAGATCTGTCCAGACACTTCAAGAGTTTCTCTTTCCCTGGCTGTGCTGTGCATGGTACTCAGCTTGGCTGTTCACAGCTGACTAAATCCTTTTAAGAATGAGTCACTCCTAAATGAGAGGTGACAATGGATATGCAGACAGTGAGAAGTCAAGAGTGAGATAATTAATATTAGAGAAAGGCTAAACTAAATGGGGAATGAGCAGTATAAACTTGCAGCTCTTTTAAATAGCACTGCACTGAAAGGATTGGTTTTATTTAGAAATGTAGTTCCCAGGGAGAATTTAGATTTCCTGACCCATAAGTTTGCATCTGTGAACTTGTCCTTCCTTCCAAGCTGTTAAAAGAGAGACAAGTTGGAACAGGTTAATATTCACCAGGGAGATTCCAGAGACAACATCCCCTTCCACATTCATTGAAGTCGTGGCATTAATGTCTGATGAAATGATGCTCCTCCCTGTCAGTCAGCCTTGCCAGCCTGTGGAGCAGAGGAAAATGGATGGGATGCGACTACTTGTCCCAGGCTCTCAGTGTTACATCTTGTGTGGTGAAATCCCCCAGTGGCTTATGGCTAAACGGTGCACTCCTGCTGTGTGTTCTGGCCAGAGTGGCTGCTTTCATTCTAGAGGTGACTGTACCTCAGCAGAGATGTAAGTCACCCTGGACTTTGTTTTACATATTAGTTTGGGGTGGACATTGGCACAAGGTCATTGCTTAAGGCAGAGATTTGCAAAGAGCTGTAGGGAATTAATTGTCCAGATCCCATTAAAATGCAATATAATTATAAAATCTCATTAAAATGCCATATAATTATATAGCTTTATTTTATTTTCGTTATTTATATTTTATACAATGCACAGTGCTTTTTGTGCATGCATCTCTGTTAGAAGCACTCAGCAAGATGAATGTCCCTCTTGGTACTGAAAATTAACTGTTTACTTTTTCTAATTTAACAGTATAAAAAGGAATTGTTTGATTATTTAAGAAAGGTAGTGTCTCAACACTTCGTTTATCTCTACTTACATTAAAAATCTCTGACATGACTAAAAAGACACATTATTGCTTTTGTCTTAAAATAAACAAATCAGACTGTGAGGCAGAAAGGAATCCTGAAGTAAAATGAGAAAAGGACCTTATGGATTAAATTGTGGCAGAGAAGTGGAAGATTATCTAGTGGAGTTGTCATATCAGCTTCCTGTGGCTTTCACTCATAATTGAATTAAATGTAGTTTAGCTGTACATAGATAACACAAGCAGAAGAGTGTCTGAACATTGTCTAGTAGTTATGGGAAAAGCAGTGAAGGAACTGAGAAAATTTTGCCCATTAATAAATAAAATGGATTGTGGGGATTGGGTTTTTTAATTTCTTCTCCATGGAAATCTGAAGCCAGAAGCAGAAGGGTGGCGGGAGGAAAAGAGGTGTGTGTGAAAGCCATTGGGACTTCAAATGATAATTTGGGCTAAAGGTTGTCCTGGGGCATTTTTTGGATCTTTGGTGAAAAGTAATTTTCAAATTGGCCATAGACAGAACTTCATAACACTGTGAAATATCACCTTTGCAGAACATCTTCCCTTTGGGAGTGATTCATTGTGGCAGCTGGGATTTTCTGTTTAAGTTTGGTTACTTGTTTTTTTGGTTTTGGTAGTGGTATTTTTATCTCTACTTTCAAAAGTTTAGGAAAAAATGAGCTGCTGGTAAGAAAGAGGGAGAGAGGAAGTACTGAGAAAAGGTGTTTGCCCCCTTTGCAAAAAACTGGTTTGCGGCATGAAGATTTATTAGTTTAGGAAAATATGTGGTATTAAAAGGATATAGCAGAGCTCAATTTCCTCACATGCTCTGATCTCACTGACCTCAAAGTAAATGGCTTTAGTTTTCTATGCTAATAATGGGGTTTTATCTCAGTGAAGATAGAGCTTTAGAGTTACCTGAATCAGTGATACTGTCTTAGACTAAATTATGGTCTGTGCTTGGATTATCTTCAGACATTTTTTTAGTTTGATGTTTGTCTCAAGTGCATCTAGAGTATATGGAGAGGCTGCTGCTGGTTTGGTTTGGCTTGTTGGGGTTTTTTTTTAGGTGAGGTACAAGTAAAGTTCTCCCATCCACATCTCTATCTTCTCTCTCAGCTCCCTGTATCATCCTTCCCAGAGAGCAATGAAAGTTGTCAAATCTTATTTTGCCTCACTTCTCTTGGTACTGCAGACATCACCTCTCCAGACTGATGGCTGCATTTCCTCCTCTCTGAAGATCTCTCTACTGTCCTTCACCTTCTCCCTCCTGTCAGACACGAACTGTTCATCTTCCTTTCCCTGATTCCTACTGGCACACCCTCCTGAAGCTGCTTCTAGCCACCCTGCCCAACACCAGGCAGTAGCTCATCCACTCTGGAAGGCAGTGGCAGCTGGGAAGGGGTAAGGAGCCACTTCACTCCCATTATCTCACTTGAACTAACCATAAAGGCTGTTTAGCCTGTTGGGGGGTCTTTGACCACTGACCTTTGGACTTTCACTCTCATGGGGGGAAGTTGTTCATCCAAGATCCCAGCAGAACTTCATTTTCTTCCTTCTTATCCTGCCTCAAAATTCTGTCTTCCACAGCAGCATTTATTAAAGAGTATTCTTTAGCTTCTTTTGACAGTGGGCAGCACTGTTCCCATGTTTGACCCAAATCCTCCTGTTATTTCCTTATGCATCCTTAGCTGTACCCACATGTTCCTTCATGCTCTCTGGGGAAGGCTGCTTGTCCTCATTTGGTCCTCAGTCCCGGCCTTGGAAGGTGGGTCTTGCAGGCCCCACTGCAATACTGATGATAAGGTTTATTTTAGGGTTGGCTGACAAAGGCAGTGAACTCTTCAGTTACTAAGGACACTCAGCTAAATGCTGGTTCCTTTTGTGCAGCAGCATCTCGGCACTTTTGGAATAGGCACTTGCTGCTGTTGGATCACACTTGCATGTTCTGCACTGTTAATTTCCCCCTGCTACAATCAATCTCTTTAATATTAAGAGACATTAAATATTGACCCATATTTCAGATCACTTCTGTAAAATCACTGAGCAAATGTGACCCACAGGGTAGATCTTTAAATGGTACAAATGGGCAGAAGTGCCCTGCATCCCTTTAGAATCTTTTGACATTGGGACTAGAGGACAGCTCATGGGACATCTCACTGAAGCAAAAGTGACCTGAGAAATGGAGGCAGAGGGAACTTCTTACTGTATGGAACATGCACTGCTAGTGCTGTTGTCCCTTACAGGTCTTGCTGAATCATGAAACAAGGAAACGTGGGGCAGGGGAGAAGAGGTGGATCCTCATGAAGGCAAAGCAGGGTTTCTATGAATTTCTGTAAATATTAGTGCCAACTGCTTTTGCTGTGTGTTTCAGTTCCTTCAGGAGAGGGGCAGCAGCACTGGGGAGAGGAGAGAGAGGCTTATGTAGGACCATACTAACCTTCTGACACTCCATTTTTCCCTGTTTTGTACCTAAGGAGTTGGATGCATAACACATGCAGTGGAGTCAGGTGAGTCTGTGGTGTCACTGTGCATAGAAGAGGAGTCTTCATTTATTTTAACCTGATTGAAGCAGTCCCTCAAGCAAACCAAAAAGCCACCCACTTTTCATTTGTTGTTGTAGAATATTCTTAACACAGCCACCAGTACCCATTGTATGCAAGGCCGCAGTTCATCTGCTGCACAAGAGCAACACAATCCCAGTGTTGGCAGCATTCAATCCATCAACTCCGTGTGTCTTGAGCCAACTGCTGACATAAGGTGCTTTCCACCCCTTTCAGTGCCCTTTGTAAAATGTTTTTAAACTTGTTCAGAAGCTTGATAAAATAAATATCCTCTGCTCTGTGGGTGGAAGGTCCTTGGAGCTGGGCTGTTTTGACCAGGAGTGAGCCATGAGCATGTGGGTTGATGACCTGGAATGCGTTTGCAGTCTGAACTGGGCAGAGTAGTAGTCTGCATGTATGCTACAGACACTGGGCTATATGTAAAATTAGGGTAGTTCAGAGCCCAGACTCAAACAAGGGACCTGGGCACTGCACTGGAAAGCAGGAATATTCTCAGTCTGCCCAGCCTACAGACCTTTTCCTTGTAATAAGATTGAGGCAATGTGAACAGTTCCGTTGGCCTCAGTGGCACTGACAGTGCAGGGACATAAATGTCCACCATGTGAACCCTTACATTTTCTTACCACTTCTTTGTTGCTCATTTTCAAAACTTTATTATTAGTATTAGGTAGTGACCTGTGATAGGTTGTTGAAAATATTTACTTATGCATGTCTTAATCTAGATTTGCACATTTGTCTTTGTGCTTACGTGATTGGGAATTCAAATTTTGGGATATTTCTGCTTAGCAGCCAGTATTGTATCTAAGTCCTGTTTAATCTCCCCCACATGGTGAAGAGCAAAAGGCCAGAGCTGTGCTGCCCAGTGGCATAGGAAAGGTCCTGTCCTGCTTGGAAGTGATTAGAGAGTCCTGCTGTTGTCAGCTTTTGAAATGAAGTGTTGCCAGGTTACTTGACCAGTCAATAATGAATGCTCATTAATCTGTTTTCTGCTTCTTGATGACAGGTGTTTGATAGCCTGATCAATTTATGATTGCCATTTGTGTGATGGCCTCCTGCTGCTTTACTCTGTCCTTTTGTTTTATAAAAGAGGAGAGCAAAAGTCTGAGAGCCTGTGTTTTCTTGAGCTTTGGGGATGAGGTGGAAATACCAGATTTTTTTAAAATTTACATCAGTATTCAAGATCAAAATCTCTTGCAGTGCTTTCTGTGGCAACACTGAAAGTATAAATATAGAAATCACAGACAGTTCCCTGGAGACTGAAGGCCTAATATGTGAATAATCTCACCTCCTACTTCATAACAATATCATAGGGGAAAAAAGGTGTATTATGCATATCTGCAGCTCTGCTTCCACAGTGTCTAGTCTGGTGTGTGAAGTGTGTGTGTAAATATTTGAAGGATAGATCTCAAGTCCCCAGTGTGGGAGAAAGACTACACAAATAAGGTGCTATAACTTTGTGCTAGCACTTAGTAGGGTTTTGAATCTGCCCTGTAGCCAGGAGCCGAAGCACACTGGTTCTGGGCTTGCAGCTCGTGCAGTTAATGCAAGGCACAAGTCTCACCACAGTTCATCAGTATTGAGGTGTTTCACATGCTGATAGTCATGCAGTCCTCTTAAAAAGCACAAGTTATCTAATCAATTGTATTTAAAATGACACTCTACTTCTGCTTTGTCCTCAGCAAGCATCTCTGGATCGTAAAATCATTCTGAAAGTGGCAAAATCCAGCTAGATTGCCAAATTGTTAAAATAATTATGGAATTGAAAGGGGTTGTTCCAGACTACAGAGGCTGAGGCTTTGGGAGTAAGGGAAGGAACAACCAAACACTCTGGGTTTGAAAAAGTCTCTGACTAAAGCACTTCACCATTCATACTATTTCAGTTTCAGTTCATGTTCACTGTTATGTCCAGAATCTATGTCTCTTTCTCTCTCTCTCTCTCTCTCTCTCTCTCTCTCTCTCTCTATCTCTGTATGTGTGTGTATATATACATATACACAGATTTATGAACACAGTGTACACATATATGTATATATAAATGTGTATTTGTGTGTGTGTTTGTATAAATCGTACAACAGTCGGAGCACTGTTGAGTGGTAATTGTATTTCTCCCAGTCTGGGCAGGGTGATGAAGGGAACAAAGATGCTTTTGTGAGGACAGCAGAGGCAGTGGTTGTGCCCTTGTCACTGCCCGGGGTGTGCCATGAGCTCTGGGTCTATCTGGCATGGAGGGATGCATCCTGCTCGGCTGCAAGATGCAGCTGTGTCCAGCCTTGGGAAAGGCCTGTTGTTGCCTGTTCTGTGGTGGCCGAGGCTTCCCCTCTCTGGAGCATTCCCTCTGACATCTCCTGCTGGCACAAATCTCTCCCATGTGTGCTTAAGCTAAAGAGAAAACAAACCCCACCAAATGCCTTTCAGAGTCAGTCCTAATTTTCTGGTGCTGCTTGTCCATCTAGTACAGACAGGACTTTGCAAGTGGCTTCCTGAGCAG
Source organism: Melanocharis versteri (assembly GCA_013397845.1). Taxonomy (NCBI): domain Eukaryota; kingdom Metazoa; phylum Chordata; class Aves; order Passeriformes; family Melanocharitidae; genus Melanocharis; species Melanocharis versteri. The sequence continues at coordinate 130,564 of VZTG01007032.1, forward strand.
CACTGGGTGTGTTGCTGTGTATAGGAATTTTATAAGAAGTATTTGCATCAGTGTAACAGCATTTTAGAAAGTATCTCCTTTAGATCAATTCAAATGCTGCTGAAATAAATGGATGCACAGGTCAGACTGATTCTGTCACTGTCAATGCTAATCAGCTCCATGTCTGCTGAACTGCAGATTACTCCAGTATTGCTTTCTCAGTGCCACACTCCCACAGGAAAGCTGAAACAGAATCTTGGTCAAACAGGACAGGCAGGAGTTTTTCCTGTGAAAAGCAGTAGCAGCCAAGGCCTAACTGTTGAGAAAGGAGGGGTTTTTGAAGATGGAAACCTAGTAAGGCACATCTGGCTCTTATATTTTGGATTCTGACTAACTTGGAATGCTTTTGCAATGGAGAAGTTACCAGCTTTGCGCAAGAAATCAAACTTCTTGGTTTATGGGAGGGGGAAATAGAGAATTTTTCAAGTCTGTGAGATGTAATACAGAGACAGCCAAGGTGCTTTAGATCTGAGTCTTAAGCCATCTGTAGATGCTGGAAGACTGAACAATCACTGAGATCAGAAGTCATGCCTGAAGAGCAAATCACTCCTCTAGAGCATTTGTCATCAATTTATCTCAAAGTGCTTCTTAAATGAGGCCACTTTCCTAATTTCCCATTCACAGTTGAGCAGACAGGCATGGAGAATAACATGGGGGACAGGCTGACCAGAGTGGAGCCAGGACCTGAAGTCATTCATCCTGAGATGCAGGATGAAAGTTGTCCTTGGAGTCTCCCTGCCCTCGAGGTCCCTGTTCTGGAGCTATGGAAATGGTCCAGTAAAGATGCTGGACTAGTTGTGGTGTGTGCCTGTGTGCTGGCTCTCTTCAGCCTCTCTGCTGTGCAGTTCTCCAAAATTGTACCAATACATCAAAGGCTGAATGGTTTTCTGATTCTCTTTCTAGGAGCTCTTTAGAATAGATTAGAATAGAATTGAATCAAATGTCACCTTGAAGGAGACCTCAGCTTCTTCTTGTGGCTCTCTGTGGTGGCCAGGATCCCTGACTGCCTTGCAGTGCAGGCATGAGTAGTATTTAACACCCTGTGCTCTTCTGAGATATTTTTCCTCAGGATTCAACCCTCAGGGGGACATGCTCTCATCTCACTTTCATGCATGGAAGCATGGGACTGAGGAATTGTGGAACAAGACAGGAGAGCGGATCTCATGCTAAGTTTGGGTTCCAGTTTGTGCAGGGAGTCCCAGAGCTGGGCACTGACCCCATTTGCCCAGCCTAACCAAACCATCACTCCACACTGTAAGCCTGCCTGGTTCTGCCTCCAAGACTTGATTCATGGCCCTGGCCCCTCTAGTCTGGGATTTAGTGCTGTCATTTCCAAAAGTTTTGATTGATGGAAGGCCAGAAAGTGATTAGAAGATCTTGCAATGTGTTTACAGATCACTCACAAATGAATGTTGATTTATCTGCAATACAAATCACCCTAAATGAAATGGTCTGATTTATCCAACTTACTTGTAGCAGGAGGGACTGATTTAGTGATGCTGAGCCCAGCCATTAATGTACCGTGTTCACAAATTGCAGTGGGCATGTGTTAAACTGGGATTTATAAACCCAGTCAGACCTTCTGACTTCACCCTGTAGCTTTGATATTGGGCACCTTGAAAGTTCTGTCAGCTGAGAAGTATTGCCAGACAGAGGACACTATTGACACGACCTTAGAGGGATTTCCTCTCTTGGAGCCTGGGGATCCTCTGCTCTTTTGTATTTGGAGATCAGATCAATAATCTTTTGCTTTCCCTTTTTCACTCCCAAGTCAGCAGAAAGAAGAGACATGGGAGAGTCCTTGGGCACATGGAGGAGAAGGGAGGGTGGGGCTTTATGCATCTATCTGTGGTAATAGCTGGTTCATTTATTGCCTGCTGCTTTATGTTTAGTAGAGTCCCTGGAGATCAGTGTGGGGAAGAGGGAGACAGGATTTAAAGTGAGAAGGAATTGCTACTGTACTTCAGGCTGACTTCCTGAATTATTCAAGATTTGGTGTTTCATCTTGTAATTCTCACGCTGAGGGTAATAGCTTTGTAACTGAACCTGGCAATTGTGCAGAGAACCAAGGATCCTCCCCTAGCCTCATCCCAAAAGTTTACTTTCAATTCTGTGCTGCACAGAATAGGTTTTGTGAAGTATGAAATACAGCTGTGGTTTTGCCCTGCAAAGCTGTGAGCTTTCCGTCTTTATAAATTTTTATTTTACAGTAGTACTGGGCTATAGGAAGCCATAATTAGCCAACTCTGTGATAAAGATGTGTAATTCATATTTTTCCACCAGGATATCCAAGGTGCAGGAGTTTCTTGTATGTAGCAGTTGCTTTTAAATGAAAGTACTTATTTCATAATTGCAGGGAGGCAAAACTGGACCGGTTGACTGAGTTTCTGTGACTTAACGATCCAGTTTCTCCCTTGCCTGTGGTCTGATCCTGAGTATGCGATGCTCAGCAGGAGGGGTGGCTGTACAGCCCCTAACTGGGAGTGAATACAGATGAACTTTCCATTCCCCTGAACAGGAGGGTTCTTTGCCAAAAGGGTGTACTATTTGCCTGTTCCTTGGACTTGGTGCTTGCTCCTGCACCAGCCAGGCATGGCAGCCCTGCCATGGAGGAGGTTTGCTGAGCTCTCTGAAGCAGCAGGTTTTGACAGACTGAGGACCTTTCCCAGGTCTCAGGGTTAGTGTTCAGGCTCCCTGCTGCAGTGTGACCACCTGAACAGCTTTCAGATTGCAGAGGGCCAGTGCAAGCCCAGACAGAAATTTTGTAAATTAAAGGCTGTAGATGTAAAAAATTGTGATTGTGAGAAAGACTTCTGTGAACAATAAACAGTGTCTGTCACTGAACACTCTTGCAATTTCTAGCATTTACTGGGAACATCCAGTGCCACAGAGAAATATTAATTCTCCTTTTTTTCCCTCCAATTATCATTATCACCGCAAGCAGCACTGTTTACAGTTTTGCTTTTGTCTTTAGAACTGATAATTCTCTTGTTTAACAACTGTTGGGAAACCTGGGGCAGTCCCATTTTTGCTTAGTGACACTCAGAGCACTAAATATTGCAGTGATATCCCAGTTCTCTTGCAATCAATAGCAACATTTTTGCTGACATCAGAAGAGACAATGTGCGTTTGTGTATGTTTTCAGGTTTTTCCTGGGAAAGCCAAAATAAGGCTAATCTGATTTCAACTGATGTAATTTAAACTGAATAATTATTATATGGTGGTTCTGAGATCCCTGAGCAGATAAGATCATCATGTAAAGAAAGGGCTGCACAAGGCAGTATCAGACTCTGCTCCACAGATGTTATGGTCCTGGCCACAAGTCAGGAGATGCTTAATGTGTGTTTAACGTCTGAACTCACAAGTAGCTCCTGTGACTTCAGAGAGAGGACTTGCATGCCTAACCTTCAGGAAGTGCTGAAATTCCCAAACCATGCCTAAATTAAGATCTAATACACAGACGGCCTTTCTTGAATTTTAGGTTTCTCTGCCTGCCAGCTCTGACCTTCTGCAAGCCTGTGGAGGGCTGATAACTGTGTTTTTGTAGATAGTCCCAGCCATTTCAGTTAATCTAGCAATGAAGGTGACTTCAAAATTCAAAATACGGAAGATCCTTAAACTGCATGGACTGTGCTTTCTTACTTCTGGGAATTTAAAGAGGGACAATGCTGTTAAGAGGAGCAGTACGTGTGACTGTAAAATGTAACTACAGCACAATAAACCTTGATCACTTATTAACATATTTAGCAAATCCAGAGCAGAATGGAGGATCTGATAGAGCCGTCCAAAAGTACCCTGGGCACATTGGGGTGTGCGGGGCTGTTCTTGGCATTGTACCTTGCCAGCTCTCAGGAGTCACCTGCTCATGTCTGGGGAGGCAGAGGTGAAGCAGTGTGGGGAGAGAAGGTGGATGCTCTCTTCCAGAGAGCTTTTTTTTTTTTTTTCTTTGATTTCTTCTTGTTTTGTTGCTTAGATCAGTGTTGTTGAGATCAAAGGCATTCCGATGGGACTGACAAACACCTTTTTTTTCTGTGGGAAAGAAGAAAGAGAAATCCAATATGTTATTTTGCACAACTTTCTACTGTACCAGCCATGTTAATTGAGTTTGCTCCTGTGATTAAACTAAAATAGATGTTGATCATATTTTTGGACAGGCTTTTGGCTTCTCCCCTGTGAAAACTGCCTCCGTCAAGTGAGAGTTTGGTCTTTAGGGCTCTTCCCCAGGCAGCGTCTCCTAAGGAGTCTCACCTATGACTGTATCAAGATGTTACCATTCTTTCTGCTCTGTCAGTCCCAAGAGACCCACTTGCTGATTCTCTGGTCACAACCTGTGCCTCTGAAAAACTCGCCAAATGTGAGGTAACCACCATGCTGGTTTTCCTTTGATACTTCCTTGAAACCCCTCTCAGCTGGGAAGCAGATACATAGCACTTACCTGGCATGGGGCAGACAGGAACTGAGGCTTAGTTTCTGTGCTCTCCATTGCTTCAGCTCTCTGTCCTTTCACCTCCTTTACATGTGTGCTGCCAGTAACGGGGGCTGTAAGTAGTGTAGGACAGGGGCAGGCATCCTTCCTGCTTGTCCATGCAGAATGGTGCTATGATCCCTCAGTGAGTGCCTGGAAACTAATATATTGATTAATTTCTTCTTGGGGTGGTAGTAGTAGGAATGAGCTACAGATGCCTTCAGAGGATCTGTTCCATTGCTGACCAGTGTGCTTTGAACAGTAGGTTCCTTTCAGCTGTGTCTCTCCTCACATATGTTTTATCCATTTTCTTGATCCCTTCTCTCCTTTCATTTTCCTTTTATATTTCTACCTCATGAGGCAAGTAAGGAGATCATCACAAGCTCCATGCCTGCAAGGAGACAAGGATGAGTTCACTATTGTTTTGGTCATGATAAATAGTCATTCAGTGGCACTACCAGGCTTTCAGAGGAGAAGAGATCTACAGACAGAGATTACCATTTCCTTAATGAGAATGTCTGCATAAACCATCATACAATCTAGCAGAGATCCTTCTCATTTTCCTCTCTAACAGTTTGTTTCACTGCAGGAGAGTCCTTTTGGGTAGTTATTCCATAGCATTTACAGTTTCCTGATGCCTCCCTGTAGATATGCTACAGGAAAATCCCCACTGGCAATTCGTGCTGGAAAGCAAGCATGGGGCAAGTGTCTGTGATGGAGAGGCACAAATTACCAGGGAGCCTGAATTTGGCAAGATGTCATTTTTCTCCTCTGGGCATTTCTTCTTGCACAGCTTGCTGTATTTGTGGCCTAGTTTAAAAGAGAGATTTTTGACAATAGTTGTGAATGTTGACATTTTCCTCTATTTTTTTTTTTTTTCTTATTTGGGTTTGAGCTGAGCACACGCTGGAGTGAGGAAGCTCAAGGGTGCTAGATTGAGTTCTACTGACAGCAGGTATCATGTCCTAGAGTCTGCTTTATAAATGCCTGAAGATGGTTAAATGTTTCTTTCCCCCATTATTTCTATTGAAAAGTAGATTCTGCCTCATCCTTCTGGGCATAGAAGCATTAAATTTTCAAATTCAAATTTGCTCATGGCCTTTTTATTCTTCTTTGGTTATTTCTACTCACTGATCTTGACTAGCTATTTTTCTTCCTTGGTGATTGTCTTTGAGTTATTTCTGGATTGCAGTGATGACCCTTCTCAGCCTCTGTTTGGTTAAGCTAAAAAAAGCTGGCTACTCCAGTCTCCCTGAGAGGAATGTGCCTTATTCTGATTATCCTACCAAGTCTTCGTCAGTCTCTGGCATTTTTTTACAATACACACATACTGAAGATCAGCATGAAGAGGGGCCCACACAACACCCTCTGTGTCCTGGCTGGTTCCCCCAGGTTCTGGACTGTTTTAAATAGCTTTGCTCATCACGAGAGTCACATGTGATTTTCAGTAAATACATGTTTTTGTTTTTTAAACCGAAATCCCAACCACCATTCACTGAATGCAAAAGCAAATTCTTGTCTGTGCAGAGTAAGGAATGGTGTGTAATTCTTTGGTGAGTTAAAGGATGGAATTTTTGCTTTGACAGTCCAGGTGCTGAAAGTGTTTAAATAGTTTGATTCCCTTGCTCAGTGAGAGCAGGACAGTTATTGCCATGAGTACTTTACTCTTGTCTGCTCTACTTTAAGTTTCAATCTCTGCTTCTCTAGGCAGGATCCTGATCTGTTGTAACAAATGGAACATTTGTATACAGTAATTACAGGTTGTATCTGAACTCTCTGATTATTTGCAAATCACCGCAAAAGCTCCCAAACCCGATGCAATAAAGTCCACATCAGAGTAAGTTTTGCCAAGCAGGCCAGGGTGACCACTGTGAGCCTGATGCAGTGAGGTCTGAGAAAATCGGTCTCTGATCTGCAAAAATTAGTAAGTGGAGTTATTGTGCCATTTGAAAGTATGAGAGGTACAGGTAGGAAGTAAGAGCTTCAATGTAGTTGTAAACCATAGATCAAAATTTCAGTCAGGGTAACAGAGGAATTGATGGCACCATATGCTTTCTGCCAGCTGAAGATTGGGCCTAATATTTGTTTTCCCAAGTAAAAGAGTCCAATCTATCAGGCAGCCTGCCTGGAGAACAAAGGAGCAAAACAGATTTTAATTGCCCGATGGCCATTCTTTCAGCACAGATCTGTGTTTATATGCCAGAATAATTTGGGTTTGTGTCTGACACAGGAGATCTGACTTGTGGAGGTTCTTCTGTCTGGGCTGTTATTCTTGGAGGACTGGGGAAATGATGGCGTATCTTCCCTGCCCTTAGAGTATGCACCTGAAGACACCTTTCAGGTAGGAGTTGTTTTCTCTTGGTGGCCAGAATGGTGATTGATGTGCAAGCTTTCTTTAAAGTAATGTGAGAGGGGAAGGGAGAGAGAGAGAGAGAGAGAGAGAGAGAAGAGACAGAAAGGTCTTGAAGGGTTTTCTTCAGCTTTGGCTTAATTTGACACTTCATATGTCCATTTAAATTAAGCCATTTCAAAGAGCACCCACGCCAGAGCCTCTGATGCACTCTTAAGACACGAAGTGTGGGGCACGTTGGGTGACTGACACAGTTGAGGACAGAGAGGGAGGGAGCAGCAGGGGGAGCTGAGATGAAGTGTTTCATGGCAGGGCTGCTTTGTCCCCTGCCATGTGTGATCACATGTAATCACCAGGCTGCAGTTCACCCCTGTTTCCTTTATCACATCTTTGGGCCTAGTGTTCTGGCATGTTAAGTTTAGGTATCTCATACTTAGGTCATGGTTTTCCGCAGCCCTTCTGATCTGAGTAAGGTTTAAATACGAGTCTAGTCTGGATGTTGAACAGTTAATGTTCTATAAATCTAACACCTGCACCTGCAGCCTTGTCCCTCCTATGCAACTGAATAGCATTTCATGATGGCAGGGAAATAATTCAGTACAACCAGGCCCTGCTCTCTGGGCAATGAATAAACTCAAGTGAAGTAGAGGTCACTCATGTTAATCAGAAGTGAATAGGATTGTGGGACTGGGGAAAGAGGGTGAACCCCATTTTATGTACAAATTCTGTAGCTCAGAGGCTTAGGAAACACTTAATAGTAAACATTTGCAAAGAATCCATGCCATTAACCTTTTCCAAGAGGAGAGACAAATGGTTTTCCTGCTTCATTTTGTGCAGGTCTGACATTATGGTATGTATGCAAATCATGCTGGGAGGCAGTGTCTCATACAGATCAGCCTGAAATGCAGAGGCAGCCATGCAAGCAAAATGGCTTGTCTTTCCCTGCAGCTGCAATGAGACTTCTAGCACAGGAGAACCAGGCAGGGAGGGAGCCTGATTTGTAAGGAAGCATCAGGAAGAGAGAAGAATATCAAAAATCCTCCTAAAATGCTGTCCCACTAGCAGAAAGTTTTGTGTCCATGCTACAGTGCTGCCCTGTGTTTTCGATGGTCTGAAGAGTATCCATCACTGTTTTATTTTTTTTTGGGTTTTGTGGTGTCCTTATCCTGACTTCTCAAGGCAAGGAAATATATGATCAACTCATGGCTGTGCAGAAATGGAGGGGTGATGTTTGGGAAGAAGAGATGAACAGCACTTTTTCGAGATCAGGACTGAAATGGGCATGGAAGATAACACATATGTGAAATATAAGCAGGCACCTTTGCAGGAGTATTGACTGCCTGTTGTAAACACAGTGTGTGGGGGCTGGGCATTACATTGTGCTGCTGCTGTTCTCTGTCCCAGATCCTTTGTGGATCTGTGAATCAGGTTTTTTCATGCTGTTTAACAGTAGCTACTGATACACCTGCATAGAATCATCCTAATTATAAATCTAATGTGTCTCCAACCCTTTTGCAATATTTCTTTTATGAGTTGGGTAGGCATCAGGCATTTACATTTCCAGGAATGACTCCCCCATTCTCTCCCTCTTATACTGTGTTTTTCCATCAAGTGTACCAAGAGGAAGTACCCAGCAGGGTGGACTGAGTTTAACTCTCTGAGTCTGAAGGGGAAAGGGAATGGAAGCTGATCAAAGTTCATAAAGACATGTACTTCCCTGGCTTTTTTTTTTTTCNGACCTTTCTGGAGTTGTGACCCTGCTGTGCTGGAGTGAGCCAGCAGTGATGCTGGGCTAGATTGTGGGGGGCTCTGAGTAAGTGTCTGCAGAGCACTCCAGCAAGCAGGGAAAGGGGCTGCTTGGCATTACCAGCTTCTCCTCTGTGTAGGTGCAGACACTCCTTGCATTCAGGGGGGTGAGATGTGAGAGAACAGTGATGTGGCTGCAGCTTCTCACCGTGCCTTGCTGGATTGGTTCCCGCTTGCTCTTTGATATTTTTTCACACTGAGTAACAGGCAGCATGACTGCAATGTCATGCTCTGGCTGCAGACTGCATTGTCTTGTTGAAAAATGAATTGCCTCAGAGCCTTCAGTCTATCTCCTGAGCTATTTCCTGTTACAACTAGGAAAGCTGGGATTTCCACGTGATTTTGAAGCTCAGAGTTCTGATATACAGTAAAATCCTGGCTCTATGTTCATTCATTGCTGCTTCTGATCCCTTCTTTTCTCTTCCATTATCTCAAATGCTTTTGGAAACTTCATTTTCAATGCACTGTATCGTCTCACATGAGTTCCCTTCTGTGGGCATCATGGTTTGGTAGGAAATGCAATGCTGGTTTGAAATGTTTGCAGACAAGACAGGGAAAAATACATCTGTGAGTTATTAGGGGTGAGAGTAATGTCTTTTACCTTTGGAGCTTATGTATGTTTTTTGCCTTTTCATCTGCCAAATACTTACACTTTCCAGCACTGTCTGCATCTGGAGGGTGTGTCTTGGCAGGGAATTGTGTTGGACGTGCAGCCTGGGTGAAGCTGCCTTGGGCATCCCCTGAGCGCTCTGGCTCTGTGGCTCAGCCCTTCCGCGTGCTTGTATCGGTTTTAGCATTCCACCTCCGGTCACTCGTGAACTGAGTCTGTAGTGGGAGACTTTGGTATTTTATTTTGTAACTGTTCATCCTCACATGAACTGCAGGTTTCCATGAGAACCTGGGCTGCCCTCTTCCCTTGGTACCTGAACACATCTTTTCCCCAGCAGTGACAACCTGTGTTTGTGACACGTCTGCCTCTGCAGAGTGGTGGCAACAGTTGGGTTTTTCCAGTTCGTTCCTGATCAGACCCTTAAAACTTGCTGGAGATTAAGCAAGTTAAATCCAGCTTTTTCGTTGACCAGACCATTGCCCTCTAAAAACGATCTTTAGACAACCCCCCCTTTTTAAATAGTGGTAGAGTTGTACCATTTGTGAAGCATTGTGTGTGGAGGTCAAATCTTTGGTTAATACTTTGTTTCCATGGCCTTTTGTAAATTGTGTACATTCCATTCCTACCATGTTCCTGGCAGAAAGGGAGGAAAGATACCATAATACAAGTAATGCCCTCATTTCTCCAGCTTCACTATGATACAGAGATATGTGGTTGTCACTTGTTTTTGCAGTTTTTGGCAGTAGTCTTTAACTTCAGCCATTAAAAGCATATTGGACTCATGTTGGTTATAATTGCTAGGGTGCAGGAGCTGCTTTCTAGAGGTGCCAGACACCTCAGAACTTCATTTGAAATGGCAAGTGTTTAGTGCTTCTAAAACCAAGTTTACTGTGGAAGGGAGCACTAGGAGGAGCCTATTGTATTTTCATTTCTCTCCCTCTGCCTTGCAGGCATCTATATCCAGTGGTGCTTTCCATGAGCACAGTTGGTGCCACACTGCACATTGCTGGGTTTCCAGCCCCATCATAGGGCTGTTTCACTCTCTCCAAGGTTAGAAGGTGTTTCCTAGCTTGCAGCTTAAACTTAAGGGCAACCTGTACCTGCTGCCAACATCATCAAGGAAGAAAGGCAAGATGCAAAGGCTGTATTTTAATTAGGCCCCAGTCTAATTAACTCACCTGTGAACACACACTGTGATTTTCTTGCTCATTCCCACCTCTTTGGGGATTTGTTACCAATCTTTCTCTCTCTGTGGGAAGAACCTGGAAGCCAGGAGTTTTGAGCTCTGTTTCTGGCAGTGCTATTGATTCACTTGTGATTTTGTGCACGTCTCTTTGGGTTTTGTTTCTGGGGCCTTACAAACATAGGAGAGAGACGAACACACTTCCTTCACTTCTCAGCATTGATTGTGAGCTCTAATTAACACTTAGAAAGGAAGGGGCTTTAGACTACAGTGTGCTGCAGACGTATGCACATATGGTACAAGAGTTCCCACACTACATATTCCAATGGTTTATTTTCATTATTTGTTTACTGCATATAGTCTATATCAGTCATACTATATATCTCCTTAATTTTTCATTACTGCTTGAGAAAAACCTGGGTAGGAAATACTAATATTTTCCCTCCCAAAGTGCTGATTTAATGGTACTGTGATCCCAGGTAAGGGAAACTCTTAAAGTGTCCTGCTGTTCTTTGGTTGCTACTTCTCAGATTCCAGCTCTCCCATCATGGCCCTGGTCACAAGAGAATGGGACAGTTCTAACCAGATAGTCTGACCTGCCATGCAAAATGGATCACAAACTTCTATCCAAAGATTTCAACTTCAAGCTCAATAATTTCTGCTTAGGCTAGAGCAGGTCATTTAGACAGACATCCAAGTGGGCATGCAGAAACTGAAAGTCACTCATGGCAGAGCAATTCTTTCTGGCCCTCTGCACACTCTGCAGGATACCTGGCTTTCTGAGTCTTGGGGCTTCTCAGGGTTCTCTTTGCAGCTGCAGTCCTTAGACACTGAGGTTCCAGAGGGCCAGGCAGTCTTTTGAGGAGGAAGCCAGTACATGTATATTTTGGGTGGGTATTTTTTGTGTTGATGTCTTGTTATCCAGATAGTGGAAGCATCACTAAGAATATCTTGAGGTCTCAAGTATTTCCTTAACTCTTATCCTTACCCTACCAGGGAAACATTTTCATTTTACTTAAACAATTAGTGTAGCAGATTACAGACTGGATCTACCTGATTTATTTCCAGCAGCTGGTGAGATCAGAAAATTTGGGATTTTGGAGAAAGCACAGAATTTTTCCCCTCCCAGTAAGATGACAGGAGCCAATGGTACCCATGTGCTCTGGATCTGGAGAGCTCCACACGCCACTAAGTGGCTTTGGAAAGGTTAATGAAGGGAGAAGGTGCCAGCAGATGGCACTCATGAATACACAACATTGTCTCTGGGCTTTGGAGGGCCCCAATCACTTCTGGCATGTGTAGCAAAAAGTGCAGAATAAGGCAGCATTCACCCGCTGAACTCAGACACTGTAGGGCAGGTGGCCAGTGCTGCAGTAAGCAGAGAGCCTTGGGTTGGTGAGACCCTCTTTCCATTCAGAGCAGGTCATCTTTCCAGGCCTGGTGGGTACAAGGGCACTGGAGGGATGTTGTGATGCAGCCCTGCTAGTTCAGTGACGACTGGTGTCACCACCAATATTTGGGGTTTTTTGACAACAGGATGGCCTACATGGCACCAGGCATGCTGGCATAAGATAAGGGGGCATGTTCCTGCCCAGTGCCCCTCTCCTGGGACAGACAGTCCAACTGCTGTCTGGTGCAAGAAGTGGCTAGAATTGGGGCTTCATGCTTCTGGCATTTGTTCCTGGTGGGGTGAGCAGTTACATTCAGCTTTCATTAGAAGACAAAAATGGCATACCAGGACATCTGAGGGCACATTTTCAACAGTCAGTGAAGGCAAAGTACGGGTTCTGTTTCTGAGCCAGAAGAGCAGTCTGTTCCTGGTCCACAGGACTTGTCAGCCTAGCAAAGATTAGTGAGGCAAAAGCAAAGGCTGTAAAGCTCCTCCTGCCCAGCACTGGTGAGAGAAAGTGATAAGGGATTCATTGTACAACCAGGAGATAATTGGCAGCAGTAGTATGAAGCAATGCCAGTCTTTTTGCCATAGCAATTGTCCAGACATTTTGTTCACAGCTGTGATTCACCTTGCTGTGCAGTCAATCTGTTCTGGACCATGCAGTGTTTCAAAAAGAGCATGGCTGCCACATAAAATCACGTGGGATTGCCCAAGACTCTGTGCAGGACTGAGAGTGAAAATCCATTTTGCTGGTGCAGGGCTTGGGGAAGGCAGGCGGTGAAGGGACTGGACCTCTGAAGGGTGAGTCAGCCTCCTCTTCCCTCACTGCAGACACCAGTAAGTGTAGCTAAGGCTGTACAGTCAGGTATCTCCTTGGAGGAAGTGGAGCTGGGTTTCATGTGCATCAGCATGAGCTGACAGATCAAATCTCCTATGGGACGTGGAGCCCATGTCTTGTGTGATAACAAGCTTGAAGGAGCAGGGGTGGGTCTCTGTGGTGATGTGTGTGTGGAAAAGTGAACAGAGAGATTTTGGCCTAGCCGAAATGCATAGTGCTTGTCTTACCTTCTTCTGTGCCTCATACTGCAGCCTAGGCTTGAAGCGTCTGCCCTGTGCACAGGGAGAGTGGGATGAGGCTGTCTGCTGGTAGCTCCAACTGTAGCTTGTCCTGCAGGTGTCAGCTCCAAGGAGACACTGTGGTCAATGTGACTGGGCTTGGCTAAGGTGGTCCCCTGGGAGCTTCAGTCCAAGTCAATGGAAGCTGAAATGTTGGTGATGGATAAGCCCATCCTGTTCAGCAATATATGTCTCTACTGGCCAGCTTTGAGTCTGTGGCCATGTGTCAGTTTGTCCTGTAAAGAGTGAGTGTGCTCTGAAGTTGCCCAGCCCCGTAGCTCTGCCCCAGGGAGCTGCTCTGTTCAGAAATCACTCCTTACCTGCATTTGCAGGGCTCTGCACAGCCCTCTGAGATGTAACAAAGACAGCATGTGCCAGAAGGATGGTGTTTCTCTTCCTCTGGTGATGAGGAATTTATCTGGCATTTCCTCCCTTGCCTTGTTGAAACTTTCTGAGTTTACGGGATTTCCTCCCCTCACCATGGGACAGCAGTTGTTCCCACTGGGGCAAGCACCCCTCTCCTCCTGGAGCAGTGGCTCTCCCCTGGGCTGTGCAAGATAATTGGGCTGTTCCCCTTGTATGGAACCAACAGCTGTGCAAGGCCACTAACAAGAAGGAGCCAGGGTAGCAACAGGATTAAAAAGATGTATGAGCAAACATTTTGTTTTGACTGCAAGGATGCACTGAAGCATGAGAGTCTGGGTCCCACAGGAAGCCAGAGACAGAGTGGATTGCCATTCAGAATGGCAGCTGCACAGTAAAGCCACACTGGTAGCATGGGAAAGGGAGGGCAGGAGCCCAGTCTTATTTACACTGGTGTAAGCTGGAGTAATGTCATGGAATCACCTATTACATTTCACTGCATCCCGTTGACTGAAGTCCAGTGTGGATACGTGGCATCAGAAGAGCAGGTGGGATACCACCAAATCCAGTACTGGCCTCTGGCTCTGTTCCTCTCTGACAGTGGCCTCCATATGGGATGGGACCTATCATTTAAAAGATTGTTTGTATGGAATCATTGCCTGCTCCATACAATATTGGGAGGTGAACAGCGAGTGTGATGCCCCATCCTGGTGGGCTCCATGGGGCACTGGCAGAAGCTAAGTGTGACCATCAGTGGAGGTGTCACAGTGACACAGAGGTGGAGTGGGTACTCCAGTGGAACATGCTTCTTTTTCCTTCATGAAAAAATAAAGATATTTAATTTTAATTTCTATTTTAAGGGTGATTGCTCTTGGCTGGGTTAGGGCCCTGTAAAACTTCACAAAGTCATTTCAGATAGTTGAAAGCTGCCAATGCACCCCAGTCATTTTCCTCTTATTCAGTGAAGGATTTTCTGGGGAGGAAGGTTTATGACATATCTTTGCATTGAAGAGCTCAGACTGGCAGGGAGACTTACCAGCTGACTGCAAAGGCACTTCCATGACAAGGAATGCTGTCTTGGTACCTTGGCTGAAGAGATGAAGGCCTGATGTGAGATCTCTTACAAGAGAAATTAACACGGAAGGAGATGGTTTCTCTGTTAATATACTGGGTTTACCAGGGATCATAAATCCTTGAGCTTTGAATTTTATGGGTACCAAAAGAAGGAAATATCTCATGGAACATGGAGGTTAGCAGAATAATTGGGCAACCATGCATGTTTGTAGCCTTTGTGATGCATGAGAGCACCCAGACACTATTGCTGGGACAGGGATTCTCTGAGCCCATGGGAGCTTACTGGATTCCCAGATATCAGCAGGCCTGGGGTGGAAGAAGAGTCTGACCTGGCATTGCAGAGAACAGGTCCAAAGCTTCAATCAGTCTCAGTCTCCAGTGGCATTGATGGCACATGTTTATCTTGGAAATCAGACCCTCCAGCCCCATCTCATGTATTAGCAATTGCAATAGAAGTAATAATTTGATTCAGTCCATTGCATTTAACATTTTATTGTCAGCTGAGGATTTCTTTCTGATCCCAGCTCTTGATTAGGTGACATCTTTGAGCACCAGATTAATAAGACTGACTGTATTCTCTGAACATCCAACTTTCACGGTCAGAGGTGAGGGCTGAAATGTACTGTCATGCTTTACACACTTAACTCAAGCTGGCCAAAAGGTCATACATACAATTTTTGAAATATTTTTTCTTACTACGTTTGGTTTCAAGACATATTGGATGGAGAATAAAACTTTCATAGATTTTCCATGAATTGTGTTCTCCCACCCTGTGGATGCATGCTGAAATCGGTGCTTCCTTGAGCTCCTTAAAGAAGCTGGTCACTGAAAGTGTTTTGAAAAAGTGTCCAACAGGCCTTACCCTCTTCCTGTCATGTGGCCAGGGTGTCATGAACATATCTTTCCTTAATCTTGGGGTTCAAAACTCTTCTACTGTTCAGGTAAGACTTGTCAAACCTGGGTTGTTTTGTACACTGAAGTGCATAATTCAAAAATCATGAGAAGAAAAAACCCACTGTTTTGTCAGAAAACTCATGCTGCACTGCTTTCTGGACCCTGAAATTATGATAAAAGGATTATTTGTGGGATAGTAGCCTTCTGTCTTCAAACTAATATTTGGTTCCATCTATGCTATGTCAGAGCAGACTGTAGCTGTCCCAATGACATGGAAGATAAATCTATGGAGTGAACTTCTCCTTGGTGTTTGTACCTGCACACATGCTTAGCCTTCAGTATTACTTATGAAGTTCTCTCTTCATGGCCAAACAATACCAAGAGTTTGGAGACAAACAGTAGAAATACTGCTTGGCACAAACAAATCTTGCACATTTTACTGGCTGTGTCCTGATGTATAGTGAGCTGCAAGTGTGTGCAGGGGAGAAAGGGGAGGAGGATGCTGGAGAGTTCACAGTGAAGAGAAGAAGGGGATATTCTTCTCTAAAGAAGTAAGTGCACTGAGGTGGGCTGTACATGTAAGTTTGGTTTTTGGCACATTCTCCATTTACTATCATGATGTGGTCAGTCTCGCAAAGTCAATAGTCTTTCCTCTGGACCAGCTTCCTGAAATCCTGTTTGAAGTGTCTCACTTAATCAGGTTTCAGAGGAATCTTTCTCTTCAGCTGTTGGAAATGGTTCATATCATGAAAACAGTCTCGGTCCTGCTGCTGTAGCTGGTATTGGGCACACTGAAGAAGAGAGGGGCACTTCAGACAGTGCAGTTGGAGCCTGTGTGCTACAGCAGAGAGCCTTGAATCTTTAGTCCAATATCAACCACTTTGCCTGGTCAGCAGCTGGAGAGTTTCTTGCATTTTAATTTTCTAGGTCACACCTAAGCTGCGCCAAGGGAAATTTAAGTTGGATGTTAGGAAAAAGTTTTTTACTGAAAGAGTGATAAAGTACTGGAATTGTCTGCCCAGGGAGGTGATGGAGTCACCATTCCTGGATGTGTTTAAAAAAAGACTGGATGTGGCACTGAGTGCCATGGTTTAGTTGAGGTGATGTTAGGGCATGGGTTGGACTTGATGATCTTGGAGGTCTCTTCCAACATAGTGATTCTGTGTGTGTTCTGTGTGTGTGTGTTCAAACAACCCCAGTAAGCTTGGGAAGGGTATTTTCTAAGTCAAGGCACACATTCTCTATCATGCTTTTTCTAATTGTAAGGCTTCAAGTCTTGCAGGCTGGTGTGGAAGTGCACAGACAACCCTTGTTTCTGGTTTTCTAGTGCTGGGAGGGCACTGCCCTGAGCCGGCCTGGTAGTAAACTCTAACTGTCATGGGATACTCTCCAGGCAATGAAGCCTTCATTTGTGGAAAGGGAATCACATAAAGACCTTTTTCTTCTCCAGGCCCTGTGGGCTGATGTTATCCTGATGCCTATGGTACCTTTGCATTGCAGCATACTGGGAACCTGTATTCTCCAGCCCTCACAAGCCATCATGCAGAGCCGTGTGTTTGCCATCCACAGCACCTTTGTTCATATTCACCCATGACACCAGTGGAGCTGTGAAATCAGAGTTCATACTGATCTATTATAAGGTTAATTCTCAGATTCACAACATTTGTTGTGGGAAAAGTGGATTTTCAAGAGAGAGCTGAATGAGCAGGAGGAGGAACATGGACATAAGAATCTACTTTCATGTGTGGAAGGGGAAGGAACCACTAAAGATGAAAGCAGCCTCAGCTGTCCCATCTGCTTTGAAAGATTAACTCAGACCCTCCCCTGTGATACTGTAGCTGAAGGTCTAGGGTCTCTGAAGGGTGCAAACCTTTATGAGTTTGTCTGTGTACAGGCCAGCCAGAGGTAACTCAACCTAGGCTTGGAGTGTTTCTGACTGGGTTATCATGGAATGATGAATTGAAAATAAGGTAGAGCCTTTCCTCTTCAGCTTGTCGGTTTCTGGATGTAAGTCTGTATCTTCACCCTGTTTTGTAGAGCCTTGCTGCTTCCTTCCCAGGTTGGCTCCCTTCCTGCTCCCATGGAGCCTGTCTTAGGGCTCATAGGGAAATCGTGGACTTCAGTGGCATCAGACTTTTCTGCTTTCACCAGAATACCCTGAAGACAGCAGGAGGTGAGGTATGGCGAAGTTTTCCTAGCAGCTGCTTGACACTGCTTCCCTTCCACAGCAAACAGCACTCTAGTATCTTCAGTCCAGAATCATCCCCATGTGAAATCGTTTGGTGATAGAGTGCAAAAAAGAGGTCTGAATCCCCACCTAAGCCCTTTCTGCTCCTAAAGCACAAGTGCATTCAGTGGAAAAGAGCCAGAAAGCAAGATTTTTTTACTGCGAACATGTCTGGCCAAGAAACAGGCATTAAAAAGATTCAGTAGTGGTCCCACTGTAAAAACTGTTAATTCCACTTCATTTTCTAACAGCCTTATTGGCTTGAATCAGTTCATTTTCCTAGCTTCCCTTTGGATGTTACCTTCATGTGGTTTTGGTCTGGGATGTTGAAATGTACTGGACAGCCACAGACTAAATACTGGCCTTTGTATTCAGCATTTCTAACAGCCTAGAATGTCAGGTACCACTAATTGTTTACCCTTTTCAAGTCTGTATGTCAAGGTGGGAGTTCAGCAGGTCTCCCACTGACAGAGTTGAGCTCAGGCGTCAAGAGCTGAGGGCTGTGCAGGTAGGGCTGCTTCACACTTACTCCACCTCAGTGCTTCAGTAATTTGTCTTAATGATTACATCAAGGTGAATGTAAATTAAAACCTCAGATCCAGACACTGCCACAGTATGGCTACGGCTAAGCCTGAACTGCCACAGTGTGGCAGCCTGTAAAATGGTGACATTTCACCTCTTGAGCCTCTCTATTTTGATGTCTCCTGGCAGGCACAAGAATTGGGATCATTCCTGCTCACAAGTAGTTGGGGAGAAAATGGAGAATGACTTGTGTAAAAATCTAGTATATTGGCAAATGCTTTTCATATTAAAACAAAGATAAACAGCCTGGAGAATGGTTTTTATATGTCTCACCCACCTCTAGACATTTTGCAAGCTGAAAACAGAGGCACAGTGATGTGTAGCTGTTCCAACGAAGAACCACTGTTGAATGACAACTATTTTTGGAGAAGATAAATTTGCTGCACTCGCCCATCTTGCTGTGGTGGTTTCACTGTCAGATTGTGCCTTTAAAGTGTCCTGCACCATAGTCATGTATAGCTGTTCCAACAGGAGAAGGGATCTCTCACTTCTGCAGAAATTCTCTAGTGCAGGGGGTTAGGCATGGCTATGAATTGGTAAATCTGGTGTTTGTGCTGGGTTGTGACAACTTGGCCACATTCCTCTGGGTGAAGAATCTTATGCTCTGGTGCCAGGAAGGACTGGAACCATTCTGTGCTGTTTGGATAGATAGAGTGGATCTTGGCTTTCTCAATCCTGAGAGCAGATTGAATTCAACATCTTGAGCAGATAAAATTCAGCAGGCAGGTGGGTCATCTTTGCTTGTGTTCAGTCAAATGGGATGTTCCCCATGAAGGAGCATGGCTGATGTTTAAGCGCAAACCAGACAGGATTGGACTTTACAGAGATTCTCCTGAAAAATTCTGAATCCCACTGGTGTTTCTGCAGGAAGCTGTGATGTGTTCTGTTTATAAACTGTGTTAAGGTATGGCTTGATACATTCACGCTGTTAGTCCTGCTACTCCTGTTGGAAGGTGATTTAAATTGCAATTTCAAAAAANAGGGGGGGGGGGGCCTGGGAGTGACACTAGGGATCTGTGGGAGGCAAAGCTACTAGGAGGTCACTGTACAGCTGCCACTGAGCTGCTGCCCAGCCTGAGCTGCTCTTTGCCTCAGTTTCCCCTCTGCCAAAACTGGAGGAGCAATGCTGCTGGGCTTTAGAGCTTCTCGTGGGGAAGAATCACTGAAGACAGCTCAGGTGGGATTGCAGAGCACAGGTATGAGCAGTATCAGCTCATATTGTTTGCCTCTTGCAAAACCCTCTTCCAGGTTGGGGATCTCCTTGCAGACATTCCTGTCCTTTCTGAGAGAGGCAGGATTTGTGAACCTGATGGCTACTATTAATCTGAGAGTATTTCTGTTATGTGTAATCAACTGTATCTTTGTCTTAGCTTTGAATTTTTTATCACACACCTCCCCAGAGTAGGAAAGCACTACATTCAGTTTTACTAGCTCTTGGAGGTGGATTATATCCCACTTGATTGTTTACAACAGTTGTGAAGATTCAGCACCATTTTAATGAGGTATAGCAGTAGTATATTAAAAAATGTATCAATTAAATGCAGTCTTTAGTAGTTGATTAGTATTTAATTGATATGTGTTAATAGTTCTATTACATTTCACTTAAATCCACAGTTGAAGCACTAATTTTTAACCGGGAGATTATGGCTTGAGGTAAAAATTGTACTAAAAGTACAGCAGCTTTTATTTTAAAGCTTTATTACTAAATAAAGTGTTAAGTGTATTAATAAAGTCTTATACTGACTTTAGCAAGTGTTTACACTTAGTAGATATTTGTAAGATGGATGAAAATTACATAAAAGACACCTTCTGTCAATTACTGCTGGAAGATTCATAAGGACTTATCTATGGAGGTAATTTCTGTCTCCTCTTAGGAAAGAGGACTTCATTGTTTTACAGGAAAGTTTTTTTAAAAAGTGTGTTATATGACATGAAGGTGGGCATTCTTCTCCAGGAACCTGGTCCTGGGGATCAGTAGCCTGGCAACTGAGCTTCTCCAAGCTGTGGTGTTATTGCCATCCATGAAGGTTTCGGACTGCAGCACCTCAATCCACTGTTACTGCAGCCACAGGGAGGTACCTCGCGGGTCTCTTGAGTACAGAGTGAATGAAACCCATGTTTCACAAGGACAAGGTGAAGGACAGAGAGTTTCCAGGGGTGAGAAGACAGTGCATGGGTAGATCCCAGGGGAAGATAAGGTGTTTGGTGCCTTGCATGATCCCACAGTTCATGTTTCAGTTCAGTTTTCAGTCTTCAGGGGACATCTCTGTCCTGTCTTGGCACCTGAGCTGAGAGGGGTCCTCAGGACAGCAGAGTCATGCATGAATCCTCTTTGAATGAGCTGCATTGCTGTTAGTCTGTGCCCTGCCCTGGGCGAGATTTGCAGGACAGGAGTGGGAAGTATTCTAACCATTCACAGACGCTATCTGCAAATGGAGTTAACTAAGGCACAGAGTCTTTCAGTGCGTTACCTCCCAAGAGGCAGTACATGAGAGCAGCAGCACGGTGGGAAGGCCTCTGTGTGCCAGCCTCACTGTGTCACTTGTCCCAGGCTGTGTTACTGCCCCATGCCCACATGAGCCCTGGGCACTTTCACTGCTCAGCAACTTGAATCATTCTCAGGCAGCACCTGTGTGTCCTCCTTGCTCCGTCTTTGGCCAGTCTCAGCGTATCCCATCTCCCACAGCTGAGCAGTTGGGAGCCCTTGCTGCTGGCAGGCAGCCTGCCTGTTCCCATCGCTACGTGTTGGGAGGTAGCTCCTGTCTAATGAAGGTCCTTTTCAAGGGAGGCTGTTGACATGCTCTAGCATTGCCAGGTGGTCCCCTTACCTCTTCTTCTCTCACGCTCCCTCGGAAACATTAATGATCCCTAAACCTCTCTGATGGAGGGGCTTCTGTTTGTGACAACCTCATTACGTGGTTATCAGAAGCTGCCACTGTCCAGGTTGTCAGGACAACCAGCCTGATTCAGAGCCGCTGGGAAAGGTCTGAACCTCAGGGAAATAACTATCCCCAGCTCCCAGCAGATGGTCTCTTGCAGCCAGTCACTGGGGCGGTGGGAAGCCATGACATCATGGGCCAAGCAGGCCCCCAAATATAATTGTTAGCTTTCAGTGTCGCTCTGTGTCCCCTCCCCCCGGTGCTCCCCACATCAGCCCCTGGCACAGTTAATCAAGTGCTGCTGTGGTGCCATTTCAGACCCCCTGGAGCTGCCTGGGCTTGGCAGGGCTAGTGGAGGGGCTCCCACAGTCCCCAGTGTAATGCAGCCTCGGGGAGGAGTGGGACTGTGGGGCCAAGTGCTTGTGCCTCGTGCTGATGCCTCAGCAGCCTGGCATGGGGGAAAACTGCAGGGGATTGTAATACCCACAGCTCTTAGGGGACGGAATAGGTTGCTTCTTATTGGGGTTTTGTTGATGGGGATGGATTGATGGTCAGACTTAATTTTATCTGTAAGACAAGCTCTCTGGCAGCTACCACTGAGTGTGGGAGATTATTGGGATCCTTAATGGGATACCTTCTTCCCATGAAAACCTACTGATACCCCATCAGCAGTCACACTATATTGCTCAGATTGTATCAAGGTGTGATAAATGTGGCAGAACCAGTTCTGGTGTGGATGAAGGCTGTGTCCACCTTCCTGCCCTGCTGAAGCAGAGGAGTTTACTCCATACCCTTGTACCTTCACTAGGGCATATCTGAGCCACCTCTGGAACCATGTATCCCATTAAGGTTACATCCTACATAGCACTGACCAAGGCATCCTGCAGATACGTATCTGCAGAGCTTTCCTGAATTCCTGCCCTGCTTGAGCGCATTCCCTGTGAAAGCAGGATCAGGCAGCGCTTTGAAAGGATTCCTCTTTTTGCTCAAGAAAGACTTTTTAAACTCACTGGCCATCCCAACTAAGTGTATCTTTGATTTCTGAAAATGCTGGTGCTTGGTGTCCTTTGCTGAGACATTCAGCCTTGCACATCCCTCTGGCACAGGGAAGGGTACTGGTCAGGCAGTGTAAGGCTGCAGCTCTGCAGTCAGTTTGGGAGGTTCTATCTGATTAAAGAGGTGAGGTTACCTGGCATTGGACCTTTGAAGTCCTCAGGCATGTTTTGGAGGCTACAAGAGGGCTATTTGTTGCTCAGAGCTAAAATTTCTTCTTCTTGCTTTGCTAGGTGTTGGCTACCTGGCCCTGAATTTCCATGGGGTTGCATCTTCAGGAAGGAGTTGCCCCTGAGCAACTCCTGGCTGGGAATGCCCCAAGGAGGGGCTGGGAAGCTTGTGCATAGCCCATCACAGAGACACTCCAGCATAGATGGTTGTGATATAGCCAGTCCTGCCTGTTTTGGTACACAAGAAAGGAGCTGTTGGGCTTGGCGATGCACCTGGTCCAGCCAGGTCCTTCGTCCTGCTTCTCAGACACCTAAAGCATTGGGCATTGGGGCTCAAATTAGGGCACCTTCTGTTGTCCTCTGCTATGAAGGC
>VZTG01007052.1:0-129131 GCA_013397845.1 Melanocharis versteri
AGAGGGGTGTGAAGTGTAAATTTGTCATCACTTCATTATGGTATTTACATGAAAACAATGCGTGTGGTAGTGCTTTTGGTTTGACTTGGTTTGGGTTTTCCTATATTATACAAGAAAAAGCTATTTATTTTGGGACAATGTGTGTTTTTTTGGAAAACAACTGTTTCACCAGCAAATTTTATTGATTTTTTTTTTGTCTTTAATTAGCTTCCAACTGAAATGTGAACATTTAGTTGCTAGAAAGCAAACAACAGAGCTCTTAATTTTCAGCTTTTTAGTGGAAAACATTTCACAATTGCTCCTAGTGCTGTCATGCTGCCTCTGCTCATAAACTGCTTCTTTCTCTTAATTCCAAGGATAGCATTTGCAAATAAAACTGTGGGAGAACTGCTCAGCTGGATCAGGCAGCAGTCCCTCTCACCCAACATTCAGTCTCTGCGAGGAGAATGTAATAGATGTTGAAGGAAACAGCATCAGAAACAAGGCAAGTATAGATTAACATTACTCTCTGTATAAATCAGAGATTTACACCTGCTCAAGAAGCTGATGGAGTCTGAGTCACCAGATTTCACAACTCCTGAATCACCTTTTCTCTGTGAATTGGTCCTAACCCTTTCTGAGTCTCTGTATACACTTGCCTTACATAACAGCCTCTGATGATGAATTCCAGAACTGAATGATGCATCTCATGTAAAACTGTGTAAATTATTCATTTTATGTAAAACTGCGTGAAATTCTTTCATTTCTTTCAAGTCTGCTGCCTGATCCCTTAGGAATTTATGCCAAAGTGAGGTAGAAACTTGCACAGAAAAGAAGGGGAGCTATGTCCAAGTACATGCAGAAATGCCTGATGATTATTGCAATTGCAAGATCTGCACTGGGATTTCCTATGAGTGTGTGTACAGTGCTGTGCACGACGTGTGTTTAAAATTAGGATTTTCTGTCATGCTTGCTCACCCACTCTTTTGTCTTGGTGCCATCCCTCTGCATTCTCAGAAAATTCCAGGAAACCTAGAAATGATCTGTTGAGCTCTATAACCTCCCTTTTGTGAACCAATACATCAGCTCCAATAGTTAAATATTTCTAACCTTCAGCAGTTCTTTGCCCATCAACCTTCATTTTCCTATGGTTCATATCAGAAGCCTTTGGACAACTCTCTCAGGCACAGGGAGGGACTTTTGGGACTGTCCTGTGCAGGGGCAGGGTTTGGACTAAATGATCCATGTGAGTCCCGTGCAATTCATGATATCCTATGATTCTATGACTTTATACACCTCCATTGCATGGAGTTGGACTAGACAATCCTTAAATGTCTCTTCCTACCCAAACCATTCTGTAATTTTATGTTGTTCTTGTAATGTCTTAACCTCATTCTGGCATATCAATGGGATTTTTAGTCAGCAGAGTTTACACAGTTTGCCTGGGCAAACAAAGTAATATTAATCTGCCAAATTATGCACCTTCAGCTCATCAGAGTGAGGATGCTGCAGGTTTTCCATGCACAGAGAGGTGCTGCTCAAGGCAAGATCGCACTGGATGAACGGGCACCCTGGTGAATCTGGAAGGGTTGTAAATATTGAAAAGATCCTGAGGATTATTTGACGCCCCTGAGGCTTCCCTAACTTTTTATAATGAACTTATGAATGTTGTCTGCAATACCTTAATTTTCCAGGCAATTTTAGGCATGCGTTGTTGTTTAACTTTATAGTTCAATATTAATTATATTCTTATGCAACTGTGGAAATGCAAATATGAGGTTCCTGACACTCTGAGGATTAGCCAGCCTGTCTGCTGTATAAATAGAAGCATCTGGGGAACTGTTTTGTCTTATGCTTTTTTGGTAAATGGCTCGTAAAAAACCAAAGTGCCAAAGGTTTCTCCTGGACTTATGGATCCTGAAGGGATCCCTTGGTGTCTGCAAAACGTTCAGTAAATGGAGCAATTTCTTTCTGAGCAGGGACATTAACAATTCTCTCTCTTTCATTAGGCTATTTCCAGAAAGTGCTTAAGAATATAATGTTTGTGACTTCTGCCTCTCTGTTAAATTTGTCTGAAATTGGCCCATATTGCAAATATGGCTGAAGTGGGTATAAACAGCTTTATTTACAGATTACACTGGCTTGAAAATGAAGGAGGGCAGGTTCTGATTAGATATTAGGAAGAAATTCCTCCCTGTGAGGGTGGGGAGGCCCTGGCCCAGGTTTCCCAGAGAAGCTGAGGCTGCCCCATCCCTGGAAGTGTTCCAGGCCAGGTTGAATGGGGTGGGAGCAACCTGGGATAGTGGAAGGTGTCCCTGCCCAATTCAGGGGACAGAATGAGAAGATCTTTAAGGTCTCATCCAACTCAAAACATTCTGTAATTCTTATTTTGAGACTGAGCTCCTGGTCCATGTCAGGGCACAATAAATTAAGAATCTGAGTTGGTCTATCTGCCCTGAATTCAATAAAATTCACTGGGAATCAGCACAGTGCAGATCTTTTCTCACATCGTGCAATGTGCTGCTATATCAGTAACAGCACTGGAAACTATTCCTCTTCCCCCCTGAAATCCATACCCCAAAACTGGATAGTTTTAAATGGAAAGAATGGCTTGGCAACCTTACACACATAGGACAAAAAGATGAAAAGGAGAAGGAAAACCAGCCACGAGTAAAATTGACAAGACAATTTTTCAGCTGAAAGTGCAATTTAATCTAAACACTTCAAAGAAATGTGCCCTATTTCTGTGGCATTTTTAACATGAAAATGATAAAATGAACCATCATCACTTCATCTTATAGTTCTGACAAAGTCAAAATGTTTTCCTTTCAATAAAGAAAACACTCCTTTAAATTTCCCTGTAAATGAATATCTTAACATTACCATTGTATGGAGTCCTTTCTATTGTGCAGAAAGTATTGAATAAAATATACTTCACACTAATGAAACATAACTGATAATACTAGACAGCATATTTTTATCTCATGTGGAAAAATCTAAGGGGTTTTTTTTATTTTTTTTTTTTTTAATCAAACTTTCCCATGTTGAAATTCTGGAGAAAAATACTTGGGGTTTGATCTTCTGGTGGTGCTAAACAGGTATGAACCAACATGCTGCTGAAGAGGATGGATGCCTCTTCTACCAGGTGACAAGTGGCAGGATGAGAGGAAGTGGCCTCAAATTGCACCAGGGGAGGTTTGGACTGGATTTCAGGACAAACTTCAAAGATCGGAACAGGCTGTCCAGAGAAGTGGTGGAGTCACCATCACTGAAAGTGTTCAGAAAATGTGTAGATACAGCAATTAGTGCTGTGTTCACTTGGATTTTGTCTTAAAGGTCTTTTCCAACCTTACTGATTCTATGATTCCGTGCCAGAGGTGCTTTTCCTCCCGTGGAAGGAGCAGAAGGTTCAATCAGCAGCACTACAAGGTTAATGCAACATGTGCTGGCCTCCTCTGCTTCTCATGGAAAACGAGAGAGCAAAGACATTTCACCTCAGTCTTTTAAAAGTGCTCCCAGACTGTTCTCCAGCCCTCTCCTTTCCTTCTGCTCCTAATAGCCAATGCAATTAAAATATGACCCCTGCTAAAACATTCTTGGAAGTTAAAGGAGGAAAATTAAGCAGCAAGGACAGGTTTTGCTGGTTGAACAGCAAAGCCATGTCTTCAAAAATAAAATAATTCAGCCTCAAGCTGTTTATCTGAACGTGATCGGAGCCAGGGGATTTATATGGATACCCCCAGTTATAAATAAATGCACTGAGTTTTCAACACACATCAGATTTTGTAGTCGTATAATTGATGTCTCTGAGATAAGAGGGATGTTCTGATAACCACGGCTCTCTTTGTATTCTCAATTTTGGCCCTCATTATTTTTAGAGAAAATCCAAAGGAGACAATTGCAATAAATGTGATGAAAAGACCATTGAGTTATAGCAGTGAAACCAACCTTGGAGTAGGCTAGGCATTTAACTCCTGCTGCAAGTCATAACTGCCAACAGTGAGCTGGGTGACAACTTGGGCATAATTGCTGGGAATTATGATTTTTTTAAAGAGGTTTGACAGGACTGGCATGCAGAGTTCTGCTTTCACGGTGTGCAGACCCTGCCTTGCAGTCTCAGAGCTGCCTGGCCAGCTGCCAAAAATAAGTGCTATCATAAGAGATACTTCTTTACATATTTCTACTTATGAAGGAGAAAAATGAAGAGTTGACTGCCACGGTTTAATCCTAGCCACAAGTACCAGGCAGCCACTTGCTCACTTTCTCTCTGAGTTGGATGAGGAGAAGCAGAAAAAGGGAAGGAATTGAGATAAGAACGGTTTAAAAATTGATAATAATAATAATAATAATAATAGCACTTCCTCAGGCTCTGACTCTTCCAAATAACAGTTTGGGTACTTGAGGTGCACCCAGAGGAATGGATTGAGCCTGCAAGTTCTGAAATTCCTATTTTTACATCCCCATCCAAACTTGCTCTTCAACATTATTTACTAACTATTTTAGTTCTTACTCTGGGTTTTAAAAGTGTGTAAGAATACAAGAAAAAGTCTTGAAAAAATGCATCCAAATGATGTAAGGGAGTATGGATTTTTTAACCTGCTCTCAGGGGAATAGATGAGGGACTCTGACACTCTCAATCATTTCTCTCTTCTTCCACAAAATAATCAGAAGGTTTTTCCCTTTAGCATTGCATTCATCTTAGACTAGGTATCCATCTTCCATTTCACTGCAGAACTGTGCTACTGTGTGGAGGAAAAAAGGGTTTATTTCAGTAATCAGTGGGAAGAAGGAAGACTCAAACACACAAAGACACAAACATGCAAAGCTCCAGGAGGGAGAATCAATTCGTGCTGAAGACCATTTGCTCATCCATCTATGTTTGCCAGGTAATTTAGGCCTGGGAAGCAGTACTGTTAGCAAACTGAAACTGCATTACTTGCTACTGTTCAAGGTGAATAATGTGGCCTTCTAAGGCCGGGGTCATTATCTCCCTGAGCCTGCTTGTGGCAAGGCAGAGGGAAGAAATATAGTGTCTATCTAAGAGGACCAATATTTTCAATTCAGATGTGGTTCATATGAAACAGAAGCTCAGTATTTTATGGGGTATGTCATCATTTCCAGCACGTCTTTTATATTTGCTTGGGGCTGGCAGAAAAACTGATACTGTTGAGCCAAACCCTAGAATTGGAAAAGTTAATCACAGCAGCGGTTACACCTTTCCATATTAATCACAGGATGTCCACCAAGGATAACAGGCAATAACAAAAACAAAGGAGCCCAATATCAGCAGGCCAGAGCCGGGATGGTGGTGTTAGAGCTGAGCTCCCCGTGTCACCATCGCTCAGCAGGAGATATTCAAAGTGCCTGAATTCCATCTTAACAGGATTCATCCACATTCAATTCAGATGCCTACAGTGTAGGTGTCTGTGCTGAACCAAGTTATCTGAGATTCTGCTGCAGCTGGAGAACATCGAGTCCCCAGAAATGGCAGGAGCACAATTCCTCTGATTCACTTCCTACGTTAGGAAGACTTGAGTTACACATTAAGTCTATCGATTCTATTGCCTATAACCTCAACAAAGGCAGCTCAACAAAGACATCAGTGCAGCTGGAGATTCCTGGAATATCCCTTTGGGAGTCTATTTGGTGGTCCAAAGGACCTTGGGTCTCTTAAAGGCCTGGTGTTTTATCAATCTGAGGTCTCGGGTACCTTAAGGAATTATTACCAGATGCCAGTGCTTCCACAGCTGATTTAAACTCCAGCTCCTCAGAGGCAATAAATGTCACTGTGGGTGATTTGTTCAGATGTAGAAAGGTTTCAAAAAATGGATTCCACCTTCTCCTTCCTCAGAGTATTGTCACATCTTTCATCAACACGCAGCTGAAGTTTTTGTATCTCCCGCTTCCCACAGTGATGTCACTTTCTCTCCAATCTGTCAAAGAAGAAAAAAACATGGAAGCTAAATGTGCCACCTAAAAAGAATAATGGATATTTTCCTATATTTACTATGGGGTGAAGTTGACAAAATTACTATTCTTCCGTAATTATTTTAATAAAATGCCTACTGCTCTCTCCCATTCTCTTTCCTCTGCAGGGAGCCAAAGCTTGTCTGTCTTAATTATCAAGACAGCCTGATTTACTCACCACCTTCCTCTTATATCATTTCTGTAACCATCATTCAGTTGAATGGTAATTTAAATGTGGCCCAAAGCCATTTTGGCCAATGAGATTTTGATTTTTCCACTGGTGGTTTATAAAGAGTAATTGTTTCCCTCTTTGCTGGACAGTAAAACAGTTGGGACTTCTGCAGGAGAAAAAATCCAAAGAGCAGAATTATCCCTCTTGAATATGAGTCAGGATAAAAGATCCAGGAACAGTCATAGGTTCCTCTGTTTCCAACTTTTTCTAGAAAGCACTGGAGAGAGTGAACCAACATCGTGACTGCGTTGTTGAGGAAATCATAAAACCAATTCAGAAGAGAAAAATACTATAGCAGCACTGCTAATTGGGGTACTCATAGATACTAAATCCCTGACTATTGACCTTGACATTGCTTTACAATGGGGCTACTACAAATTTTTTTTTTATTAAAAAAAAAATTAAAAAAAAATTTAAAAAAAAAAATTACAAGTATTTAAAACATTGCGGATGTCATCTTCAGTTTTTAGATACATCCAAGGCTGGGGCAGTCACAGCTTCTCTGGGCAACCTGTGCCAGGGTCTCACCACCCTCACAGGGAAGAATTTCTTTTTAACATCTGATCTAAACATAATCTCTTTCAGTTTGAAGCGATTCCCTTGTCTTGTCACTGCTGCTCCTCATGAAACTTATTGGGAGCTACTCCAGGCGCATCTCTCCCAGACTCTTCCAGTCTTCTTCTGCCTTTACACCTGTCTTACCTCAAGGTTATCTCCTCTAATTTTCTCCTAATACCTGAAGACTTATAATTTAATTAATCCTTTGAGAAATGCAGGTAAATCTCTGACAGATGTGACCTGCTAGATTTCAAGTCCTCCCTCAAAACAGTGGAGGAACTAAAATATCTAAATCAAATCAGATCTATGCAAATCAGGTCATCCTGATATAATTTATTTCTTAACAGTGTTGCATTAGGATCCATAATCATGTTCTTAGGAAGAGATTATTTAATTGAATACATCAAAATTTCTATAGAAAGTGAAATAGAGGTTCCCAAATTGAGAAATCATAATTCTACGTGACGTTACTTGTTACCTGACTGAAATGAAATATATTAGCACTTGAGCTGTTCAAGTTCAACTCCTGAGACTGTCTCAAGTGCTGGAAAGGAGCTGATTGTTAATCCCAGTTCCCAGCTGTCAGAAAAACTAAGCCAACAAAGGATCTGATGTTGTGGACATGGTTTATTTTTCTTGAGATTTTGCTGCACGCTCAAATCTTACCTAATCCCACTGGGGACTGCTGGGTTTGCAGGAAATCATTATCAGAGCCCATCTTAAAACCACTCCTGCAGCTGTTTCAGTCCTGAGCCCTCCTTCGTATGTGATACCTGACAAGTGGGTTTCATTCATATGATAATTTTGGTGTGTGGTTGCTAATGTCAGGAATATTAACTACTTTACCCCACAATTATGTCTCCATAGAAAAGTCATTATTATTGCAGCAGAGTTGGCTTCAGCTACAAAACTGGGTAATTTTGGATTTTTGGGGTGAGCCAACTATCTTCCTTGCCTCTCAACTGCCATTTTAATGCTCTATTGAGGTGGAAAAGGGCTGAAAAAGCCTGTGTGATTTTATCCCCCTTCCCCAGAGCGTGCACTGCACACCAAAACTCACTTTGCATTCAGCTCCAACGTGTCACTCTGAAAGGACTGTGTCAGCAGCCTTAATTGCTTGGCTGGTGCCACAAGGCTGATGGATTGTAGGCTCCTGCTTTTCTAGAGGAAGGATGAGAACAGATGGGATTTTGCTAATTTAAACTTCTTTACATGTTTAATGTCCTATTTATCTCTTCCAGTGAGCCTGAAATGGTAATAAATGAAGTAGATTTTTACTGAAATCTGTTAATGTCGTGAGAAGTGTTTGTGAAGAACAAAAAGCTCTATTAGCCTACATTGACCTGCAAATAAACAACAGGCTGTGAGGAGTGGTTTCCCACTTTCTAATTTGCTTAATGGCCTTTTAATGAGTGGGCTCGTGACTGTACAGTAAATACACTGGTCCAGCACCCTAGAGGCCTCTATTCAGGCTATTTCCTGGAACTCTGAGACACCTCCTGTTATTTCTGTCCCTCTATTTTTCACTCAGATAAGCCTATAACAATACACCCAACTAACCCTTGAACTGTTTTTGGGGCTGGAATACAAATAAGAACACCAAGACATTCCTGTTACAAGTCTAAGACCCTCAGTGGCCCATTCAGTGCTACCACATTGGTTTTCCTTATCTAAATCTCAAATCTAAATCTCTGTCTAATGAACCTAAATGTACCTAAAGTGGATTTCACTCTTCATATAGAAATGCAGCCCATTTTTGCCATGTAGAGGTTATGATGTACTAAATGTCTTTGAAGGATTCAGAGCTGGGAAAACCATGATGTAATGGAATCACTGTTGTCTGTCTGCACACCAGGAAGAAAAGGATGGGAGCAGTTTGGGTAGATTTAAATTTGCCAGCTGAATCTGTAACACACATTAATTTTAGCACGGAAACCTTCTAAAGGTGTTTGTTTATTCTGCCAGAAATCCCTTGGGTGTGGAAATCACAACAGAGTTATAATTCTGACACTACTGGGTAAGGTATTCACGGGAAACCACCCCACTGTTTGGTCCGTAAGAACATCTTCAAGGATCCTAAACTCAATTACATCTAACAGGGAAAAATAACAGGAGAAAACAGCTTTACATCAGTTTTACAAAACTGAAAAAGTTTGGATGGATTCCAGATTAAGTTTTTAGTGATAGAAATGTTTTTGAACTTGGGCATGTTTATTAGCAAAGTGTTACTCATCTTGTAGGTTTTAGGGTTTTAGGAAAGAATTACAGCTCTTGGCGCCCTGACTTTATATACTATAGGCACACACAGAGACATAAAAATCACACCATTGGCCTCCCTTCCTGCAAGTTACACTTTTTTTTCAGGATTAATTACTTTTTAACTGAAGTAAGAGCAGCAGTATTTGAACTCCTGAAACAACAAAGCTCTTTTTACATACTTTGATTTCATGCAAATTAGAAAATGTAGGCTCAAATAATTTATCTGAGACCACACAGTCAAACACTGACACTTTCAGGAGTAGGTAAATCTCCTAAAAGCCCCAGCTTAGTCCATTCTCCTACACACAAATAAAAAGCATTAAAAAATAGCATTCAAATTACCTCAACAGGTAATTTGTTCCTCCAGGCCTTACTGAGCACATTTGTTAATGATTTAGTTCCAGAACACTAAACCAAAAACACTTAGCAAGAGCAAAAAGTCTGCAAGTAAATTAAAGAATAGCAAGTTCCAGTTAGTCTCCTAATAGAGTTGATGATTAAATGGTTCCTATTTAAGCAGCAACAATACCAAACCCTTTTATGTAAAATTGTAAAGGCTGCTAGATTCAACAGGATTCAGACAAAAGAGAGAAAAGGAAGAAAGGAAGTATTTTCTCAGCTTATATAAAGCACATTTCAAACACCTACGTACAAAAGCTTTTATTTAAAGGATGGTGATGCCATGGCACGGATTGTCCAGAGAAGTTTGGATCCCCATAGATGTACACAGAAATAAATGTTTCAACGTTTCCTTCAGTGGTTTGTTGTCTCATCTGAAATTCATCATTAATTTCTGTTTCCTATTTGTCTTCAAATTACAAATTTTGGACCTTGTGAGATCAAACACAATGCATCGAGTGAAAAGTGGGCAAGAAGATTGACCCAAAGGCCACGTTATCACCTTATGACCAGCAACATCTCAGAAAAGTGCCTGAGTGTCTAAGATGAAGCCATTCAGGAGTGAAAATGACCAGTGCAATTAGAGCCACGGCAGAGCAGAAAAGTCCATTTGTGTTTGTATGAGTTCAGTGACACTGCTAAAAGTGGAGAGACTTCAGAGATACATCAGGCAATCCTGTCGTCTGAGAAGTGCCTTCACAGGCACAAGAACAGAGTGTCTAATCTTAATATAAGAAGAGTTAACATAGTAAAAAATACGTGTAATATTGCCATTAACTGTAAGCATCCACCAGAATATATTTTACATAGTTAAATGGAAATATACTGCTACTAAATTTAAAAGAAAAGATAAAACCTGGAGTTGGAATTCACTCCATGTAACTTTAACCCATATAACTTTATTTGCACTAATTATTTTCACATTCAGACAGAACACCTGAAGAGTTGGACTGTTCAGATGATTGATAACATGTCATGAGACAGACAAATCACTCACTCTGCTTTAGATAGTGACTGTAAAATATTGGAATAATCCTTTACTCTCTAGTGAATAATGAAGAACGAAAACAAATTAAAGGGGATTTTATGACCAACAGCAAGATAACTTTACCACAGATTGTTTCATCAGTTGGCAGGAAAGGCTTTGCAGCAAATAGGTTCATTTTTTAATATGAAATTAGAGGAGAACACAAAGAAACATGTAAGTAACTGGAAGTGACAGAAGAATAGATTAGATCTCAATCCCCAGATTTCACAAATAGTCCTTAGAGTGGAGAACAAGTTTTCCTGATGTCCAAACTTCAGACATCAGATTGAATAATGAAGTTGTTTGGTTGGAGGGGATTTTTGCCACATTAATGGTGTACTCTAGGAGCATCTGTGTAAATACATGGATATTTGTAGTTCTGTTCATCAGCTGGAGAAACTTATTTCCTGAAATTGCATCTGTTTGTGCAAGTTTTGCAGGCCCTTTTCTGGGGTAATTAAGCGTTGGCTGCTGAATAACAGTGAGGTTTAATGTTGTAAAGTGTCTCTGCTCCCTGTTATGCCTGTGAAGCATAGAGTTTTAAACATTTAAAATATTAAGATTTTAGTCAAAAGTTAGCTTTGCTAAAATTATTTGCTAAAATAAATTTAATAAGCAAACCCAGCTGGAGTTAATTAAGAAAGTTAATAATTAGCTAAGGAGTTAAGCTTAGAATAAGATTGAGAATACAAGTAACTGATAGCCTGTCATGTTAAGTTTATTCAGCTGCACTTGTAATAAGGAACAAACTTCACCAGTTAAAAGATATAAAGACAATTAAACAATTGCTATTCAAGAGTANGAGTTCCTGATTACACCTTGGGATGCAAATTTGTCTCAACCACCAGCCTGAGTTCGCTCTCTCTACTTGTGTGAAATGATACAAAGTTTAAAAATTTTTTTATGTCACTTTACTCAGTTTTGTTCGCCTTTGCCTCGGGGAAGGGAATTGAAGTTTCTTTTCAGGGGAGCTTTCCACCAGGTGAGGTCTGATGAGCTGAACATCTCGGCAGACTGGGAGTAGCACAGAAGATACAAAAAATAACAACCATTAACGACCATTAACGAACATCAACTCCAAACATCACCCCTGGCATGGCCAGACACCTGGTCTGGAAACAGAGAGATAAGAATGAGAACCTAATTAACACCAGAGGCAAAGAAATCCATATCCAATAGGAACCCATATACTAAGAACTGTGTAACTTGGGACCAATGTGCATTGAACCAATGAATTTCTATGGGTTTTTTTCTGTATAAGTATGTGAAAAATCCAGTAAAAATTACGTGTGATGGAATGATTTTTTCTGCACAACCTGGGCAATGTGTGGACGAAACGATTTCTGTTGCACATCCTGGCCGGAACAACATCCTGGTCAGAATAAAGTAATGCCCTGATTCTCTAAAACTAAAAATGTTGTTGCAGAGTTTCCGTGACATACTTATTTCAGTCCCTTTGTGCCTCTGAAGAGGCATAATGTGTCTGCTGAGTAATTCATCCCACTTATGTTAGACATCCAGCTCAGACTGGGATGAATCAGCCTCTGGAACTACCAATGCCTCCTGTGTGATGGCTGAGGAGGTTTAAACAACTGGTTGGGAATTGTTGTCTACCTGAAGGGGAACTTTTATGGGCTGCAGCCATATGTGTGTTATCCTACTACTGCCTGCAATCCTTCCAGGCTCAAAGGGATTACAGCAGATGGAAAGATCTGTGTTTTCCCCTCTTCTCTCTCATCCTCTCCTTAGAAATAAACTGACCATGGACATGTCTGATAGCACCTGACAGCTCACCAGGAAGGGAACCAGCAGATCCTGTTTCAGTGTTTTCCCAAAGAGGTAAAAACTACCAGATATCTTCAGTAAATAAGGATTTACCAGCCCTACAGCTGATCTCAATTAACTTTCTCCTTTCTGTGTTCTTGGAAGAAAATTGGAAATCCTGCAGAAAGTGTTTTCTAAAAAGCCTCTCAATAATTCCCTTTGTGCAACAGAAATCAAACCTCCCATTTATGCCCCACCAAAGTGTCTGAGCCTGTCTGGACAAAGTTCACAAAAATTCAGTACCATTTCCACAGTTAGGATTTCACCTATGTGCTGAGACTACCAACAAGAGGATAATTAGGTGCCAATTTACAGTTGCAGCTTTTGTGTTGGGAATATTTCTCCTGCAGGTCCTAGTTTTGTTTCAGTGAAAAAGCTGATGTATGATAAATATTCTGAGTCTGCCTAGGTCTAGGCTGGGCTTGAATCAGATGCCTCTGATGAAATTTCCTGCCTCTCAACTAAAGTTCAGTAAATGTTGCCCACAGCATCAATATGATTACAATAAATGACACGAGTAAGTGCCCACAAGCACCACCAAGAAAAAAAGCAGCTGTTCCTTAGAAAATTCTAAAAATATTTCAGTTAATCTTAAGGACAAATCAAGCTCTAGAGGAACAAACTCTTAATTTAAGTTGTAACTCACTGTAGAAAATGACTAACTGGTCACCCATGACTCAGACTTACGAGATATTCCACTTCACAC
Source organism: Melanocharis versteri (assembly GCA_013397845.1). Classification (NCBI taxonomy): domain Eukaryota; kingdom Metazoa; phylum Chordata; class Aves; order Passeriformes; family Melanocharitidae; genus Melanocharis; species Melanocharis versteri. The sequence continues at coordinate 12,952 of VZTG01007052.1, forward strand.
TAAGTTTATTAGATTGTTTTCCATCTCCTCTGATTTTAAGTGTTTAAGCCTAAAATCATTTGTCACGCTTTTGTTTAATCAAGACAACTTGAGGTTGACTAAATACTTTTACAGCCTGGCATCATTTTGTCCTTTAGAGATAATGACAATGACACTCTTATGTCCATCCTGAAATATGCTTCTATTTCACCTTAATATGAAGCTCAATTAAGAAATAAATATGACTAAAACAGTTATAATGAAATATTCTGAGCCTACGTCTATCCCCAAGATTTAAGTAGGAAAGAGCACTAATTTAAGACAATAAATTATTTATACATTTGACATGGTTTCCTATTAATCAGCATCAGAACTAGAGCAATTTGCAAAATTCCTGTGGCATCTATTAAATATTTTCTTCTAAGTAAGTAAATGAAAGAGATTTACTAATTCCAGTAGAAGTTTCACTGGTATTGGGTGAGAGATGCTAAACACAGAGGGATATATTAAGTCTGTACAAAATGCTAAATACTCCTCAGATCTCTGTTAAATTCATTTAATCCCTTTTTGCATGTTTTAAAGCCCATCAGATTTTGTAAACATTGATAAAATATAGTGAAAGGCAACTATTTACAAATAAAGGACAAAAGTCACAGAGAAGTAGCATGACATCAGTGTCTCATTAGAGTTTGAATTTGTGATGTTCTTCCTCTTCACGTGACCCCAAATCAGCATCTCAAGGCTATTTTAACTGAATACTCTATTCTGGTGTGGGAGATAGTGCCTATTTTAGAAATACCTGGGATTTGAACAGCTTTTTTCTGTCACAATAATCTCTATGAATTTATGGATACCCGAAAGAAATCCATTCAGACAAGATTTAGACAATGTCTCTGAGCTGAGAAGCACCATTGAGCAGTGGTTTAAAAGACAATATCCCATCTTTTTGGACCATCATCATAAATGATCAAATTTCCTGCTGGATCAAGATGAACTTTTGACATAAAATGTTAAATTAATGAACTTGCTAATATTTCTACTCCGTCATGTCATAGTACCATGGAATCACAGAATCATGGAATGGCTTTTGTTGGAAAGCACCTTAAAGATGATCTAATTTCAACTCCCTTCCATGGGCAGAGACACCTTCCACTAGACCAGTTTGTTCAAAGCCTCATCCAGCCTGGCCTTGAACACTTCCAGGGATGGGGCATCCAGAATTTCTCTGGGTAACCTATTCTAGTGCCTCATCGCCCTCACAGCAAAGATTTTCTCCCTATAAATCAATAATTAATTAATATCCAGTAAAGCCCGTGCAGAACACACATCAGGGCCTCCCTCAGCTACAATGAGGAGTGCCTTCATCCATGCTCTTCCCTGTCTGTGCCTTTGATGTGCCCTGGGGAAGCCAGCTTTGTCCTTTTGGTTTAGAAATGTACCTTCAGTCGCTGGTCTTGCTTTGCTGACCTCCCTTTGCTCTCTCCGTGAGCTCTCATTTTGCCAGGAAGAAAAGCTCATTCTGTCCCATTATTAGATGTTCACATGTTCTTCAGGGAGACAGATAAAATCTTTATGAAAGCCATGTTTTGGGACATGCCCACTTCAGGAACTTTGCAAAACTGCCTTAAAATGCATGGAAACAACCAGATCTGGGTTCTACACAACATTGTGGTTCTACTCAACAATTCCCACAGATTTTCATTCAGTTCCAAATTTATTAGGAAACACGGTGGAGTTTACAGTCCTCCTGACTAGGAAAACTGCTCCAAAATTAAACTCCGTGTACATTTGGGCCAATTTCTGACTTCAACACAGATCACAGAATCACAGATTTGTTAATGTTGGAAGGGACCTCTGGAGGTCCTTCAGTCCAATCCACCAGCCAAGGCAGGAGATGGAGATGAAAAGTTAATTCCTGCAAAGATAGTGAGTTTATTCCTGCACAAAACAAATGGAATAAAAGAAAAGTTGAGTTGCATCTTGGCTAGAGGAAGGTGGGAATGTTTCTTCCAGCTGCCTCCTTGCCTTTTCCTCCATCCCAGTGGATGGATAGCTGAGTTAATGGTGAGCCTGAACTGCCACTAGCCATAGCACAGAAATTCCACACAATCCAAAATCAGAGGAGGTTTTCCTGGAGTTCTTGCTGGCATCTGAAGCCACTTAGAAATGACTGAGCTGCCCTGCAGGAAGGGAGGGAAGGATGGTTGAGCAAGGGCTGTTTTCCATCAGCCATGCTATGGTCTGACTCCCTGCTTGCCAGACAGAACAGGACCTTCACATCACTGTGTGGGAATGACCATGCACTGCTTTAGGGAAATGCTAACCTTGGGGAAACAAGAAAACCAACAAAAAAACCCTAACAAAAGTCTGTTTTCCCTTTGCTCATAGCCTCCCAGACTTATTTAGCTCTATCTAGCAAGAAATGGACCAAGTGTAAAATTCAGTATTGCTTCATGGTTCTCTTATTTGTTTTAATCAGCTACACAGCCCTGTGGTTCCAAGGCATCATCCCAACTTATGCATTATTTACTAGTTAATATCTCAAAGCAGATGTCTCTAAATAAAATAATTTTCTTCCTCTTGCTTGTCGTGCCTGAGGGCCAAGTCAGAGGAACAGAACACCTCCCTGATAATGTGCAGTGCACTCAAATCATGACATCAGGGTCACCGAGCCTCTGTCAGAGCTGGGGCCTGGGACACTGGGAAATTTGTAGCAGCTTGTGTCTGTCTGAATCAGGGTCAGTGTTTCTCTGTTGAGGGCTCTCTCATGTCTCTGCCTTTCAAACAGCTGTTTCAGCCCTGCACCCCTATGGATTTCAAGGTTCATATATTCTTTGCAGATCTCTGTGGCAAGAAAGTCCACGTGTCAAGGGATGGTCTGGCTGGGTCAAAAATCAATATTCCCTGGAAGCAGGCAAGTTTCCACAAGAACAGGCACAACTCTGCAACAATCCAAGTGCTACATGCATTTAGCCAATGTATTTAATAATTTATTTGGCACATTTGCCTTATCTCTGTGTTTTTCAAGCTGGTGCTCAAGAGTCCATAAAATATTAGGGTGGGATCTTTATGGTTTTTTTTTTCCTCTGTGGTATCAAGGTTCAACTCCAGACTACAACTAAGCACCAGCAACTCCTGATTCCCTCCCTCAATCCCGTTTGGGGGGGATGGGAAAGGAGAATCAGAAAAAGGTAAAACCCGAGTGAGTTAAGAACAGTTTAATAATTGGAGTTAAATAAAATGATGATGATGATGATGATGATGATGATGATGATGATGATGATGATAAAGATGAAAAGAGATATTAAAGAAAGAGGTAAACATAAAAGTCAATAAAAAAAGTGACCAGATGTTGGACAATACAATTGCTCATCACCTCAAGCAGCAGTTGACCCCTTTATGCCAACTGCCCCAGACTTTATATACTGGGAATGGTGTGGTGTGGAACATCCCCTTGGCCAGCTCAGGCCAGCTGTCCTGGACATCCTTCCTCCCAGCTCCCTGTGCAACTCCTCACTGGCAGAACACAGGAAACTGAACAGTCTTTGAGAGTAAACAGCTTAACAACAATTAAATTATCAGTGTGTTATCAACATTGTTCTCATCCAACACAAATGATGTGTGTCTAAGTGTCTGTCAAACACATGAAGTGTGTCTAAGCCTTTGTCTCTGCAGGGAAACAAGTCCTCAGCTGACAGGGGCTGATTCTCTGCAGGACTTTGATGTTCAGGAACAAAGTCACAAATGGGGTTGGCATTTCACTGGACCCAAAACACATTTGAGCAGTGCCTTCATTGTACTGAGGAAGGGAGAAAGGACAGATCAGTGAATTATGGTAATCAGACTTTGTCCACAGTTGGAGGCTTTTCCCTCAGCTTCAATGAACTCCGAGAATCACATATGTAAGGCAGGACTCTGTAGTTGTCCATGAGATCTGGACTTTCTCTCCAGATATGAATTGAAATGCACAGTTTCAGGGAGTCCCTGAAGGGTGCCATATACAATTTAAGACTGGTCTTTGGTAACTTGATTGAAGGTCTTGATTTTTCATGGATTGATTAAAAACTGAAAGTCAGTCTGGGGGAGATGAGACCCAGAAGACCTGATTTTCATTTTTTTCCCATTTATCTTTTCTTTTTTTTTTTTTTTAATCACCTGTTTTATATTCACATAGTCTTCACAGGGAAAGTGGGGGTTTTGATAGTCTTAAGTGAGTAAACAGAAAAAGGGTAAATGAGTGTAGTAGGAGAAAGGTTACGTTTCTTCAGCAAAGGATCAACCTACCAAACTCTCTAATTTTATCTAAGTGAAGATTGAGATCTTATAAGATATTTTCACTTACATAACAGATTTTAATCTGTGCAAGGTTTGGTAACCATACACAGTAAAGAGGACTCCCAGCCTGAGAGGGTTGAAATTTACGGAAAAGAAGGTCATGAGTGGAACAAACCAAGTAATCCTGTCTCCATTTTTTAGGATGAGGCCCAAGGGAGTAGGCACAGGAAGGCCACGGCCACTCATACGGCCTTTGCAGGAGAAAGAGGATGTATTGAGTGCCTGTGAGGAGTGTAGAAAATACTACACTGATTTAGGTGGTGGTAGGAGGACAGGGTTTATAATCTGGGTACTAAAAAGGGGAAAAGACAGGAAACTACTGAATAAAAGAGGATGGAAATAAGATAAAGACAGTGGAGACAGCTTAGACAAATATATACTTTACGATCTACTGCTTTGGGTACAGAGGACAGCCTGGAGTGATGTGCCAATAATCACAGAGCAGAGAGGAAGCAAGGTTAGGGCTGATGCCCTGCTGAGTCCACGGCCAGAGCTGTATCCACGCAGCCGTGCGCTCCCAGCCACGCTCTGCATCCCACCATTTGCATAACTTCCCCGGAGATTTGCTTGCCTCTGCAACACCTGGCAGAGCACACACTCTAAATTTTATGGAAATTCGCACCAGAAGCAAAACTCGGCCATTTCAGAGTTTAATAGCTTGCTGGAAAGGGTGGGAAAATGTTAAAAAAAATAAATAAAAACAATTTTCGAGGTACCTAGTCACTAATAGCAAAATATATTATTATAAAGGACACAAGACAAAAATTAACTAACTTTTCACAAATTTCTCATCCATACCCTCACCAGATTCTAATGTATGTGCACCTCCAGCAATCACCTGGCAGTTTTCCACAGCATTCACAGAATTAAGCAAATTACAAATGGGCCCAGGATGGGCAGAATATGCCAGTCTCGGCTCTCCAGCGAGCCACATAATGCTCTGCAGCATTTGGCTTCTCTCAGCAGGTCCATTAGTCAGGGTGGATGAACCTCATCAGCTGGAGGGACTGCACACCAGGAAGCATGCTTGGAAGAGTGGAGATATTTGACTTTCATGAGAGATGAGGAGAAGCAGAACTCTGGCTGCTGTGCTTTGGCCTCTCTCCCCTCCAGTGGCATCTATGCAAATGCAATCCTGTCTTCAGTCCCATCCAGAGTGATGTCATCTCCCCAGGCTTCTGTCTTTGCCTCTGTTGTGCACGTCCAGAGTAGGCAAAGGCTCCTGGAAGGGACCTGAAGCAGAGTAAGGAAAGTACCTACCTTGCATCTTGTAAAAGAACTGCTGGAACTTCAGAGGATGTTGCTGTTGTCAGTGTTCACTCAGATAGAGGGAGAAATGGTCATAAGTACTGGGGGAAAAAACCTCACAACTTAATAAAGCAAGATGGAAATGTCTATGTTTCAAGGACTGGGTTTCAACATCCAGTCTCTCCCGAGTCAGTTCAGCCTGATCTGCCTCTAGATGCCACATCTGTTTTTTCCTGAGTCGCTGGTTAAAGATGCCTGTGGGAAACGTGACTGTCTGATGCTTTTGGTCTCTTTTGAGAGTTGTGTTACTCTTTTTTGGCCTTGCTGGAGGTCCCTTCCTGTTGCCTTTCCTTTGTCCAGAAGACCCAACACCACAGAGAGAGGAGACAGATCAATTTCTGCCTCTAGCCCAACTGAAAAAACCCTTATACTATTTCTGACAATACATCTCACCTTATCACTCAGTCTTGGGTGGCCATACTTCACACTAGAGAATTCTCCACTTTGACATTTCATGCACACTGATGTATTTATTTACCCTTTATGAACACTTGTCCTTTACCAGAATGATTTAGGAATGGTCACCAGCAAGTACTGACTTTTAATTGCACTGGTTATTATTAAAATCCACTGTTAATTACAGGTGGAGACAAAAAAAGAAAAGGTATTTGTATCTTTATGTCATGTGGAAAACATGGGATAATGTATTGAGAACTTCAGAGAGACAGAGAGAACATATTCAGCAGTTGCTGGATGATTTTTCTACAACATTCTGCACCAATAACTATGTTGTCATTTCGTCATCAATTAAAATCAACCAGATATTAATGTGAGATATTGTAATCCCTGAGGTTACGTAGATCTGTTTGCCAGGAGTGTTCTGAATTGTTCAGAGAGCAAAAAGGCTGTTATTCATCTCTGGGGATAGATAATTTAGTCATTCTGAACACCAAAACATTTCTGACTGGTCTTCGCAGGAAAATGTATGGGTTGTCAGTATCCAAAAAATATGAATTTTAATTATACTCAGAACTTTCACCTGAATCAATGCAAAAAATGTAAGGAAGAAGAAAGTTCATATGAGAAACCCTTATATCTGCAGGGTGGAGTCCATATCATCTATTCTATTTTTCTTTCTGTCTCAAAGTTAGGTGTTTACTCTTACTTGTCAGGCAGAATCCTTCTCTGGTCAATAGAGATGAATAGGCACCTACAGAGGCTGAGTCACCCAATCTATCTTAAGAAGGGATGAATCACCCACTAGAAGTGCATTTTTTCTCCATCTTCAGTTTCAGATCTGAAGAGAAGCATGAGAAACTGAACGATGTGTTTAGGTTTTTCCAACTGTACAAAATGCCATAATGAAAATATTACCTCTCCTCACAAACTCTGTCTTGCTTATGTCTCCAAACCAGCATGATGGCAGTGATAATGTTCTGCTCTGGAGGGAGAATTCAGTTTAACTTAGAGATGTGTTGACCTGGTTGATAAAGTTAAGTGACATGAATCCCATGGAAACTGTTCCCAAAATTTTGTCTAAAAGTTACACATACTTTTTCAAAGGCTATGAAGGTTGCTTTGAACACTTTTAAGTGTTTTTCTGATATAGCAAATGTTTATCTGCTTAGTTCTCTTTCTGGGAAAGTTGTCTAGGCTACATTAAAATTTCTTATCAAGCTTTGCATATGATTGCCATGAGATTCAATCCGATTAAAAATAAAATGTTTTGAAATGCCTTTGCTTTGTTGTTTTTTTTCACCCTTCCCCCACAGAACGGAAATTGTTTTCTGTCTGGTTTTGAGTAAACAGCATAAGAAAATCAGGGGGGAAAAATTGTTAAAAAACATATCCTTTAATTCATTATCAACTCAAACAAACTCAGAAGAAAACTGGGATTACATGTTTCTAATATGAAAGTAGTCCTCAGAATGTTTAGCATACACTGTCTAACTGTGTCCAATATTCCTCAAGACCCTCCAGTTCCACTCCACTCCCTGCTGTGGGAAGGGACACCTTTCACTAGACCAGATTGCCCAGAGTTCCATCCAACCCGGCCTTGAACACTTCCAGGGATGGAACAACCACAACTTCCCTGCACAGCCTGTTCCAGGGCCTCACCACCCTCTGAGTAAATAATTTCATCCCAATATCTAATCTACACCGACTCTCTTTCAATTTGAAGCCATTGTCCCTTGTCCTGTCACTACAGGTTCTTGCAAATAGTCTCTCTCTCTCTTTCCTGTGATCTCCTTCAGGTACTGGAAGGCCACAATTAGGTCAACCCAAAGCTTCTCTTCTCCGGGCTGAACAATCCCAATTCTCTCACAGCAGAGCTGCTCCATCCCTCTGATCACCTTGGTGCCTCTTCTGGGCTCATTCCAACATCTCCACATCCTCCCTGTGCTGGGACCCCAGAGCTGGAGGCAGCTCTGCAGGTGGGGTCCCACGAGATCAAAGTTTCAGATCTTTCTTTAAAGATAAGCAGAGGAAGAGGAACTGCACAACACAAGTGCAAAGCAATTCATTGTAAAGTTATGAACCTACTTCTTTGTGTTTTTTTTTTTTTCCTATCATTAGGCAAAAATGAAGACAGTGTGAACTCGAAGTACAGCTGAGTTCTTTGAGACTTGTTAATGAAAAGCACGACAAGGTTCAGCTGGTGAAAAGTGACATATTTCAACTGGCTCCGTGGGTGTCACGTCAACATGTACCATCTGAGATCCTGGCACAAAGAACAGAGATATTAAGATATGGCCTGTTCTTTCATGCCTAAAGCCAGGATGCCAAACCAATGAAAAACCATGGAAAAGCCATTAAAAAGCATTTTAGCACTTTGGAAACCAAGAGACCACATTAGAAAGTTTAAGTGGACTAATTACTTGAATTACATTACGTTACAAACCTAAGCTGGGTTTTTACAGCCCTGTATTTCAGTCCTTGCTGTTTCTTGCTAATGAAGTTAGCAATAAAATAAACAGGATGATGCTCTGGTTTTTACTGACCTGCCAAACATAAAGACTTTTTATGGCTCAGAGCAGGGGCAGAATGCAGGGGATGAGGACTGGAGTTAACAAGCTCTGTGAAAACTCGTGTTCTCCAAGCTGTGGGGAGAAGCAATACTTGTGCATATCACAAAAATTTGGCTCAGCTCACAGTCAAACACGTCTGTCCCCCAATCCAGCAAATATGCAAGTCATGTTTTGGCACTTGTCCTGATGCCAGATGGTTACATGTGTGACAACACTAAAAGCAGGATTGATGTGATCTCTTAGCAGTCAGCATAAAGAAGGTTTAGTAGGATGAAGAGCTGGGGCATTTGAGTTCACTGTGTCTGATAGAACAGACCGGGGAAGGGAGCTCTCTTTATCTGCAGCAGCAATCCTGTGATATTACATTCTCACACAGCACTGTGCCTGGTCACAGGGTTGTGTAAATAGAGCTACAGTACTAAAATCTGCTCCTCAAAGCATAACTCCACTTATGTCCAGCAATGTCCTTCCAAATTCCAGGCAGCAAAATTCTTCTTAACATCATAAAGAGCAAAACTGCAGAGAGTGGGGGTCCTTTTGCTTGGAGCAAAGGATCTCATTTTTCAGGTTTGGAGGACTTTTAGAGATGCAGCTGCAGTGATCTTAACCTTCATCTATCAGATGTAAGAGGTGTAAAAATTCATTCTATCCATTAATGAGTTGATCACCACTGATGGGTATTTGCTACCCACAGCACTGAAATACAGGTTTCAAGAGTTGCAGGAGCTTCCTTCTCCAGTCTTCCCACAGAAAGGGTAAACCTGGTAATTACTGGGGTGGCATTTCTGTTCTACTCTGGCCAACAGGGTTCAACTTGATGATTAGAGTGATTAAAAAATAAAAAGCATCACCTCGTAGAATTGGCTACGATTATTAGAAGTGCTAGTGTGGCACAAAAGAAAACTGTAGAGTAAAATCTGACTGAACTGGGGTTCCCTAAAATAAATTCAAAGGTGATTATCTTATTGTGATTCATCTGATTTGGTCACAATTACATTTATTTAGCTAGTGTTTTTAAAAAGAGCTGAGGTAATTGCTGAGCCCATACTCGGTTCATCATACTTAGAGATTTTCTGTTCATTGGGGTGTTTCTTCTTTACAGAGAAATTTTGCTGGGACCTGTTCAAGGTTTGTTTTCAATGACACAGAGGTAGAACTGGGGTTCAGAGCACTTGCTTTTGTTCTCTTTTACTGATGTTAACCCTAAACTCTCCTGCTATTTGATAAAGCCCACATGAGATCGATGATTTAGGGCAAACTTAAAGAAAGTCATGGGAGAAACAATCACCAAAAGAGCTTGTCCTGAAGAAAGAAATGAACTTAGAAAGCAGTGATAATTGTTCATCTTCCAGTAAGACGGGGAATCGAGACCATGAAATTAAATCTTGAATTTATAGGCAGCCCAGATGAAAGTTCTAAATTGTTTATTAAAAATAAATAAAGAGAAATTTTATTTCACAGTCTCTCTGAATAGATGATTTCAGTTTGGGAAACTGTCCAAGACTTAATGCATCTTGCATTCTTTGTGAAAGGAAATTTGCTCAGGACAGGCCACTTATAGGAAGAGAAGCAAAGCAAGAGAATGGCCCTTGTAGAAGATTACATGAATGCTGGGCAGAAATTATCAGAGAGATTAATTCGTGGATGGCTGTAAAAAGGCATTCAAAATGCTATTTTTCTTCCTCGGACTGCAATGCATAGCATACACCAAACCAGCTGTGTTCTGGTGCTCATCATCTGCAGACAGTTAATTTAGTTCAAATGCAGGCAGTAAAAGTAACTCCAAAACTCTCCAGGCACAGAAAAAGAAGGAAAAAAATAAAAAAAATTTGTGTATTGTATACTCACCAATGAAGTAGATACCACCTGGAGCAATGTGGCTAAAAGCTCTTTGCTTCATGATCATGTCGGGGCTGGATTAGAAGGAGGTGTCTTTGGAAAGGTTTGCCAATTAAATAGATGGAATTTGCCTCAAGACATCTGTTTGATTATATTGATCACTGTAAATGTCCTAACAGGGGAAAATAAGACAGTAAAATGTCTTGGGTTAAATGCCACTGCATATCCTGCAGGGAATTCCCACTCCACCAGTGCTCAGCTGGGATGGGAGGGCACTGTTCGCATTCTGAGGCCTCTCCTCTGAACCCTTGTGAGTACAAAGTTCCCTGAGTGACAGTTTTGGCTCCAGGGCTGAACCAGCCTGTCCAGCCACACCACAGCTGTGTCTTGCCCTTGCTTTCAGGCAAGAGAAATTGATGCTCTTGTCTTGAATTCAGAATTTCTGAGTTCTCAAAAGCAATGACTTCCAAGAACATCTTTCTAGCATGAAATTACCAGGAGGGATGGTCTTTGGGATGCCATTCCTGGAAGTACCATTTTAATGAGTAGGTCATTTCAGGACTGGCACGATGCAGCCTGTTTGAAAAGAGAGTTGACCTAGACACTGAGAAGTTCAGAGGTTTAAGTTCAATTTCTAATTTTTGCAATCTTTTTATTCCAGGAAAGCAGCTGCCACTTAAACTCAGAAAATCAGCCCAACAACCTGATGATGTGTCTGAACAACACTTCAGAGAAATGTGAAAAAGAAATAAACACCTCAGAGTGAAAACATTTGCCCTGCAGGTAAAAAAATAAGAGTTGGATGAAACATAAGCTTTAAAGTTTTAGAGCTGATTAGTTTTTTCTCAATACCTTTCATTTAAGCATTAATTATTCTTTCCAACCCTTTCAATGTTAATCCATTATTAAATGGGTTAAAGAGGCACTGAAAAATTCGTGTCAGTCTTTGTAACTGTCAAAATAAGACTCTCAGAAAGTGTTTTTTAGGAGCAAGAAATCTAATTAGTTCATTGGTTAATGGAGTAAATCAAAGGAGATTGGCTATGGAACCAATCTCATTCACTGTTTTCACTAACTCCTAAGACAGGGTGAGATGTTTCTCTTCATGGCCTGGTTATAGATCCTGTGCAAAGCAAGAGGAAAAATGTAATTAGTGTCAGGGCTAATTGGTGGCACGTTTTGTGACAGGCTGCCCTGGCAGACACATTATGATGTAGCATAATGCTGGATTACCACAATCAGAGTATGACATAGTTCTTTATATTATGAGGGGAAAAGGAAGAAATGCTCGAGTTTCCATTGTATTCTGGTCACAAAAGGTTGCTGGAAGCGCTGTCCTAGGATCATGTGTGAAACCGTTTTCCTGTATCTGTGCTAAATTGATTTCTTTGTATGTATACTGCACATTTGCTGCCATTCTATATTTCTGATAATTAAGAGTTTGAACCAATCTGCAGGGTAAAAAATTTTCTCATCTGGGCAAGCTTAAAGATACAACAATGCAACTGAGTCCAAATGAGGGTGAAGTTCCATTTCATCTGCTTAAACAGTCCCTGTTCAGCCAGTGATCTCCCACTCCAGGAACTGGAACAGCCACCCACCTCCCCGGCAGCCATGACACAGAATTATGGGACAAATGGGTAGTGTCAGGACAAGGGGGAATGGCTTTAAACTGAAAGAGGTCAAGTTTAGATGAGATGTTATGAATAAATTCTTCCCTGTGAGGGTGGTGAAGCCCTGGCACAGGTTGCCCAGAGAAGCTGTGGCTGCCCCATCCCTGGAAGTGTCCAAGGCCAGGTTGGATGGGGCTTGGAGCAACCTGGGATGGTGGAAGATGTCCCTGCCCATGGCTGAGAGGGCTGGAACGAGATGATCTTTAAGATCCTTTCTAACCCAAACAATTCTGTGATTCTATGGTGATTCTATGGTTATGAATGCCTCGTACCTTTCTAGTGGAAAAGCTGCATGAGCTGATATCACTGATTTTGTCTTTCAGAGAACTGGGCTGTGGAAAAAGGGAATCAGGACTTAGCCAGAACCAGTTGCTACCTGGCACTGCACATATTCCAGTGGATGGCAGAGGAGGCCCAAGATGATGGATAAAATAGGCAGCTGTTTCACAGACTGATATGAACACAACACTTAAAAAGGTCTTTTGATCCCTGTTTAGCAGGTGATGCTTCCCAATCACTTGGAACAAAATCCTATCAAGCCTGAACCAAATTTTACTGCTGGGGAGCAAACCTTTATATCACGAGGTTGGAGTTTGGGTCTGAATATAGCCGTGGGTAGGATATTAGTGGGTAATTTTTATACAGAGATGACAAGTACACTGGAAATTTTGCAGCCTGGCCTCCAGAGAATTCATCAGATTTAAGTATTACTGCAGCATTGCATTTGAGTGAAAGGGCAAAGAGAGGGAGCATTTATCTTATCAGGATATTGACTTTCTTGCAATATTGTTGTTCTGCTTTCTGGGGATGTAATAACACCAAGGCATGTTTGCATAGCAACAAGGTAAAGGTTTCTCTTTTAAATGCGTGGTTCCACTCTGAAAAAAGAAAACCTAACACCATGGCAACACACAGTGATTCCTCCATCAAATATACTCTCAAAAAGTGCTTTGCTAGATTTAGGAATCATTATTAAAAAGAAGAGAGATATTAACAAGCTTGCTTCCAGGTTTTGGAGTGTTTTTTTGTTTTTTTTTTTTTTAACATATATATATATATATTCACAGGCATTATTACCTCCACCTTATTTATTAGCTAAGTATTTATATCTGCACAGACTCCCACAATATTCTTCCTGCTAACCCTCCTGCTCTTTTACCATCTGTCACTTCACTTCCAACAGCAAAACGGAATTAATTTTTTTTAAGCCTGCTAAAATACTGCTAAAAGCAGACAAGTTCCACCCATGTGAGCTTTTAGTTAAAAAGCGTGTGCAAGCCTTTATGAGCGTACCCAGGGATAAAGCAGACAGTATGTGCACATCTGCACCAGGAGCAGCAGTTTCTCCACTGGATCAGTAGGTGCTTCCCCTTCCCTTGCAGCCTGTGTGACTGCAGAGTCTGTGCCTCAGTTCGGGAGCTGGAGATAAGAGCTGCTGAGGAAAACCAGACCTTTCAAAAGCCTGGATCTCCCTCCGAGTGGCTGGCTTCAGAAGGTAGCAAGACCAGTGTTTTTCAGACACTTCCGATGAAAAAAATATTTCACAGAACTTTCGAATTAACAAAAAAAAACCTCCAAAAGAACAAAGAAAGCCCCAAACACCCACATATTAAAAAAAAAAAGGCAGATATTTATATTTTTTCTTCTTTTAATAAATTTAAAGAAAAATCCTTAAAAATACCTTACTTAGTTTAATAGCGAACTACTATCACATTCAACTAAAGAGGAGAGGCTTTTCTCTTATTTAGCATGCATTTCTCCTCTCTTTTTGCATGTGTGGGGAGCTGACTGAACCTCTTTATTTAAAGAGGTTCTGTTATTTAAAGGGGTTCTTGCTAATTAAAAACACCTCAGGAACCCTGAGCAACCTGGGCTAGTGGAAGGTGTCCCTTCCCATGGCAGTGGGGTTGGAATGAGACGATCTTTAAGGTCATCATGAGATAATTCTATGATTTATAGCCTGGCTGATTTTGGCTGCTGTGGTCTCCCTTTGAATGTCACTGGCTGGGTGTCACTAATTTTACATTTTGATCAGCTCTGATGGGGAATCAGACAGAAAAGTACAGAGCAGGACTGGTGAAGAGGGGTTTCAGCAGTGACCTCTCTGACTAATTCCTCAAAAATGTGATCTCCCTCCAAATGTTTGCCACAGTCTGGAGGTCAGAGCCTCCCTGATGGTGACAGGTCAGTCCCCAGCCAGGTTTTCATGATGATTTTGCAATCAGCTTCACAGCTGATGCTGCAATCAGATCCATCGTGTCTGCTGAATTTTGATCATTTTTACTGACAAGCAATAGGGGAGCAAAACCCAAAGGCAGCAAATAAGAAAAATGGCCCTGCTTAGAGCAGAATTTCCAGGCCTTTCAAAAGACAGAACCATGGTACTGAGCTTTCCTTTGCCTCCTTCTCCCTTCTCTGCCAGTCAGCTTTGAGCCACTGACAAGGAGGAGGGAAAAAGAAAAAAAAAAGAAGAAAAAAAAAAAAAAAAAAAAAGGAGGACCTAAAATACAACACNCTTAAACGCACAACCAAGCTGTCATGGTTTAGCAGATACTGTCTAAAACTTATTGAAAGGAGCTTGGAGACAAGTAGGGATTGGACTCTTCTCCCAGGTAACAGTGAGAGGCCTCACCTTGTGCCGGTGGAGGTTTAGTCCAGATATGATGAGAGAGTTCTTCACGGAAGGTGGCCAGGCACTGGCACAGGCTGCCCAGGGAAGTGGTGAAATCACCATCCCTTGAAGGGTCTGAAAGACCTGTGGATGTGGCACCTGGGGACAGTTTAGTGGTGAACATGGTGATGCTGAGCTCGATGATCTTAGAGGACTTTTCCAACCTTAATGATTCTATGATTTAAAAGTAACCGCGAGATAATGTGGACTTATTTATCCCATGGGAGAAATGGTTAAGATGGATCTTCCTGCCTTTGCCTGGCACTTTTAAAAAATATTTTTAAATATAATATTTCCCCCAAGAAAATTCAATTTCTCTGAAGCTAAGAAAGCCACTCAGGCAACATGTCATAAGAAGTGATCATGAATAACTCTGCTTGTTAATGTAATCCACCTAGAAAAACCTTTTATGGACCATTCATATTGTTGCTTGAGGCAATTGTTCTTCTGGTAGGTATAGCTATAAAATGCATATGTGGTGGAAGGAAAAGGACAGAATTATCTCTAATAATGAACATATTAATTGGCAGTTTCAGCCCCCATATATGTGTGTCATCTATACTTCCAGCCAAGATTGAGCTGACATGACTCAAATATCATTGCGCAAGGCCAGCCAGTGCTGGAATATCAGGTTTTGTACTCAGCTATTGTCAGCAATTCTGAAAAGTCGGAAGAAAACTCCTCTCCATATAAACTTGTCAAGCAGGAGGAAATTCCACAGCTTTACTCAAACCTGTATTAGCATTTGAATGCACTTTTTGCAACTGTGTAATGCCCCAGAATTCAGAGATTCCTTTAAAGTGAAAGATTTGCCACATTTCCAGAGGGAGTATTTCCGTAGGGATCAGATTAAAACACTGTTTAGTATAACACCTGGCCTTTTACTGCAAAGATGTTTGCATCAAAGTGCTGCATATTCAGTACATTTGTAATTTTTAATCATCGAGTTTTTCCTGTACTGAAAGTTTTATTCATCTAAAAGAAAAAACGAGCGTGGGAGTTATAAGGAGGATTTAGCCACTCTTCTGAGCCTCAGTTGGAAAATATCATTCGAGATTTTTAGGAGAAACTGCTCTTCCAGAAAGATTTAATTCTGTGATGTATTGCTTCATTTCCCTCCCTCTATCTTTAGGTATGAGCCATCTTCCTCTCCTCCACTTAAACCAAACGAGACAGTTTTGCTTTTATATATACATATATATATTATTATATACAGATATTTACGCTTGACCTAGTCATCCCAGGTTAATTTTATAAAGCAACAGAGAGAAATCTGCCTTTTCAGGGTGAAATTCAGCCCAACTCCTTTGCACAATGACTTTAAATCACTGCACCTTCGCAATGGTTACTTCAGTCAAAGTAACGTCCTGTAGGGATTGGTGGATTTTAGGCACGTTTTAAGACAGGTTTGGGATTAGGGTTAGGATTAGGGTTAGGTTTAGGGTTAGGATTAGGGTCCTGGGACAGGGATGGGCCAGGAAGGTCTCTGAGCAGTACTCCTGAAAAGTAGAACTGGCCTACACCAACCCATGTGTCCTACCCAAAGGGAAATGGCACAAGTCAAGGTGATTGAAGGGTTAACCAATACAGACCCGAATTTCTTTTCTTTCTACCTCAAACTAACACCTGGTTAACCCTAGGATATGTATTTCCTTTCAGGAGACACTGTGGATTCTTTGCTGTAAATCAATGCAACTTCTTCTTTCTTTCTTTCCACAAAATATAGAAGATAATTCCTTATTTCAGAGTAATTTATGGATGCTCTTAACTATCCTGCTTTGCCATGATAAATTACCTCCTTAAATCTTCTCTTCTTTCTACGTCAGTTGCCCATTCTCAAGACAGTATTGTGACTTTTTGGGTGCCACCGTTTCAAGGAGCTGTGTGCATTTCTCTCCTGAGAATGGAAGCGTGGCAGCTGCTTTAGCTGTTGCCATCTAGCAGCAGAATGTGTATTTATACATCTATAAATACACCAGTGGGTGCTAATAAAGCCCAGCAGAAACCCAGCTTCACAAGTTCTTTGGAAAAACAGGAAAACAAAACAAAACAAAATCAAGTCGTTCTTTCAAAGCACACAAAAATATAAGATTTCTGCATTTCTCTCCCAGTTTCAAACCCTGCTCCCATCCAAATGTGGTGCCTAAGTGTGGTGTAATCTGCCTGACACCCTGCAAATAAGCAGGGCACCTCTTTTCTGTATCTCTGTGCTACCAGGTTGTGCAGTTAGGCTCTGCCATGACCTGCCTTTTAATTTCCAGACAAACAAGGTCAACAAAGCTGGCAGCAGGTAGTTAAGTCGGTATAATAGGATTTTGATTGCTTTCCTACACCAGGGGTGTATGCAGGGAGACACGTACATTATATTTTCAAGTGAAACCACAAGACCTATTTCAAGGTTTCCATTAATTGCATTTGTCTTTAAAGACAGGAATACCAAGTGATGTTTAGGTAAATAATGAGACCTTAACTTCACACACTGGGATGCAATAAACAAGCAGCCAGCACTAGGGGCTGCTAAGGAGAGATTATTCTTTTTATTTTAATGGGGAGGTTGACTCGTGTATTTCTTCTGGACCCAAATATTGCAGAATAATGCCTTGCTTTGGCACTGTAATTAAACGTAAAGGTACACTACTCTGCAGGAGGGATTGGGAAGGCTCCCTCCCTGCCTACATCTGACTCCACACTTGGCATTGGCTACAATCCTATTTTAAACACGACTAGGAATACCCACAGGCTCCTTCTGAACAAAGCATTAATTCTTTAATCTAAATTCCTGAGCCCCAGTGACTCCCTCCAATTTTGTGATCTACAGCCAAATCATATCCATGTGGACATGAAGTGGCTTCATTTGCATTTATTCCACTTCATTCAATGCAAAACATCTGCTATGATGACTCTCCCATCCCTGGAAGTGTTCCAGGCCAGGCTGGACAGGGCTTGGAGAGACCTGGGATAGTGGAAGTTGTCCCTGCCCATGGCAGGGGATTGGAACTGGATGGTCTTTAAGGTTCATCCAACACATTCTGTGATTCTCAAATAAATATGATATAAATGAAATAAATAACAGTGATGGAGGAGCTTCCTGTGAGTGCTCAAAAAAAACCAAGCAGACACTTTGCAATACGGTTTAGTGCACATGTGGTATTTGATCAAAGGTTGGCCTTGATGATCTTGAAGGTCTTTTCCAACCTTAATGATTCAATGATCTCTTAACTTCTTTTGCTTCAAAAATTATTTTTTTCTCATCTTAAGCTTGCCTTAGGCTTTATTTCTGTATTTTTAAAGACTATGAGAACTATTCGAAAATCTTACTGAGTTGGTATTTATTGGCTTGAAGCTGTAACTCCCTTGAAAGTTGCAAGATGACAAAGAAATATGTAGGATCAGGCTCTGTTTTATTTTACACCATTCAAATTCCAAACTCTCCCACTGTTCATCTTTCAGCTGAATTCCTGCCTGATACTGAGTGGGGGATAAGTTGGAGGGCTGGAAAAGGCAGATTAAACAATTTCTGCTTTAGCTGTTGCTCCTTCCTTGCTTCATAACCTCGAGCAAAAGGTTTCAGCTCCCTGAGACTGTTTCTGCCCATTGTAGCACAAGTTCTGCAAGGGATGAACTATTTTCTGCATTTCTACAGCAGGCAGAGCAGTAATATCCCATTCCCACATCCAGCCTCCAGATATGACACCGTGGTGAATAATAGAGTGTGTGAGAGAAATCAGCTCCAAACCATCTTTTTAAAAAAAAAAGAAAAAAGCTCTAATACCTCCTTCTCATTTGTTTCTGCAGTTCAGGAAACATACGTTCCACAGTGCACTGAGCTATTTCTAATATGCCCAGCTGTGCAGGTTGATCGGCAAGAGATAAAAACATGCTGCTAATGAAAAACAGCTGCTCATTAGTCAGGAGAAAACTGGTTAGGGTGTTTAGAGATACAATTATTTTTACTGTTCTTGTCCCTTTTATGCTTATACAGAAATTATATTATTATCAAATCATGCTAGACGGCGTCTCAGGTTGAACATTTTAAAAATGAATGTGGTTCATTAACAACATGATGAATATTTAAGCAGGATTACAGAGCATAATGAACTTCCTTTAAATTTTTTTTCAAGTAGAAAAAGCCCAATACATTTGCTAATATTTCACTGCTTAATGTTGCAATTAGGTGTTCAGCTTTCTGAACATCTCTCTTTTAATGCTGACTCTGAATTTAAGTCTGAGACACAGGGCTGAAAAGCTGTAATTTTTTAATTTTGGACATTAATCAGGTTGATACCCGAAGTCACTCACATAAGCAGTCACTTCATCAGCAAGAAACACATGATAAAGGAAAGGAAATTAAGCTGAATGCTCAGTACCTAAAAAGTGAAACAAAACTGAAACCTCATCCTCTGAGTTACCATTTTTGTGATCTTATGTTCACAAAATCAATGACAATTTCTCAACTGCCCAAGACTTTAATCTTCAAGATTCTTCTAATTTGTTACAGAAAAAAAAAAAAAAAAGCTGAGAAGAACAAGTAGAAAGAAACAATTGAATATTGTTATTTCTAAATATTCCTTTAAAAATTCCTTTATAAATCTAATAATTTTGTTGCCAGAGCCACATTTACTTAGGGTCACAACCTTATCCCAAGAGACTGGTTGTGGAATTTGGAATCTTTCTCCCATAAGCAGAGTGGGCTTAGCACTTCTGAGCCTGCTCTGATCAATCTTCAGCTCAGTTTACTCAGCAAGAAAAAGCAGCAAGATGAAAGAAAAAGATAAAGGAGATTGATTGAAGATCTGCCCGAGAGCAGTGGTGGAGTCACAGCCCCTGGAGGGTTTTAAAAGATGTGTTTAGGTTGCACTTCAGGGACATGGTTTAGTGGCAGCTTGGCAGTGCTTGATGATCAAGTGGACTTGATAATCTTAGAGGGATTTTCCAACCTCAGTGATTCTATGATTCCAAAATTCTCCGTGGCCAAATATTTCTCTTATTCTCCCTCCCTCTCCAGATTTACAGATGAAAGGCAGGGATATCCCAAGACAGGATTTTACAGACTCAGATACCCACATTAGATGGCTCAGCAGAAAGCTCCTAAATGAGATAAGCCTGACTGAAAATATCCGTATGAAAACACTTCATTCCAACTTCTATTATTTTATGCCAAAAATGCCCCTTTTTTTCCCCATAAAATGATGAATTCAGGGAATTATTTCACTGAACCACCTTGAAGAGGAAAAAGAAGGTTCTTTCCAAGTTATCTCCAATAGCAAATCAACACATCAGGAAATATGCAGAGCTTCCCTCTTTGCTGTCAAGATCAGAACTGGAAACAGTTCCACTGTAATGTTAACTCATTTATCTGGAACACTTGGAATTTACCAATAAATGTCTGCTGTGGAGAAAGAGTGAGGAACTATATCATGAGCAAAGTTCACTGCTAATAAATGTCTTGAGGCAAATCCTTTTTTATCCCTTATGTTGCAGGTATAATAAACAAGAGAAATTATCTGCACTTACTCAATCCCAACCCTGGGACAAAGTCTTTGTGCAAGATGATCTACAATCATCAGTTGAAAAGAAAGTTACAGTCCTGGGAATTTAATAGACTGAGTAGTTAATAAAAGACAAATAAGTAGAGATGGAGACCAGGGAAGGATGAGAAGTCAATGTTTATCTGGAGACAAATGATTTATAATGTGCTGACAAGCTCCTCGTCAAAAAACTCAAGTTTTTTGAGTTTCATAAGAGTGAAGAATTTTGAAGCCTGAAGAAACTGTTTTTCAAGTGTGGAGGGAGAGTTATTTCCCTCAAATGAGGGCCCAAACAGTAGCAGAAACGAATTAGGGATGTAAAGTAGCATCTGCATGGCATTGTTGGGTTTTACCTTGGCTGTGGCTCACACGAGCTCTGTGCCCCCAAGTGGCTGATGCGTCCCTGGTATCTCTGGTGTGCCCTGGTTATGTGGCTGAATTTCTGGTCTTTGGGACCACCTCAGTAAAGTCCCGGGGCTCTTCCACAAATATCACCAGTGTGCTGTTTCAGGGTGGCTCATGGGACAATCCAGCTGCCCTGGGAGTGAAAATGAACATTCAAGGTCAATCCTCTCCATTATTACACAAACCTGCTCAGGTAGAAACACAGGTAATAATTGTTTGCATGTACATGTGCAGCACAAAAATCATCCACATCCACATCTGCTTTTGTTAAATATTTCTATCACACAGTAAAGGATGCCAAAAAAACCTCATTGGACTCACTCAACATTGCAGACCTCACCTGCACACCTCAGCTGAGAAGCTGGGACATTGCCCAGAGGAAACCACGCTGTGGTTGCTGTCAGTTTTCCCTCTGATTGTTGCCTCTGTTCTCTGCTCCCAGATCGGGTCTCAGGTGAGTTACTTAGTCTTTCACTCCATGTGCACAGCAGCCCCTCAGCCCAGGGCTGGCACCCCCCCCACCCCCACTGGAAAAAGAAATCCCACTGGCCAACAGCACATGGTGAATCAGACACCAGAGGATGCTTTGGATTGGGGTCACACAATAGTCAGAACAACAAAAAATAAATAGATGAGCATAGTTTTACATTATATCAGCATGAGCTACAATAGCTCAGAGTGGGGAGCTGATTATTGCTCTGCTACTTACTGAAAAATGTCAGGTTATGTATAGTGCTGAGTAAATAGTGAATTATAATAATCTACTTTGGGTCCATTCAGTGTGCTGCTCTCCAGGTGGTCTCCTCTTGTGTCCCTGTGCTGTAGCCTAGAGGAGTGGTCCATCACCACGCTGAAAACTTGGCACAGTCATGGCCAATTGGAAAAACAAAACAATTAATTTTGCTAACTCCTGGTCTCCATGGGGAAGGAGGCTCCAGCCTGGCTTTGCAGAATTATGCTGCTGAGCTGGGACAGGTTCTTTGCCCCTTTCAAATGAGAATGATAAACTTTGCAGCATTCAAGACAATTAATAGCATCATACTCTGATTAAACACCTCCAACAACTGAAACCACCTGATTAAAAACCAGAAGAGGGCTACAAGAACTCTGCGGAGGGACTTTTTACAAAGTCATGTAGTAATGGGACAAAGGGAGTGGCTTTAAGGTGAAGAGAGCAGGTTTAGATTAGATATTAAAGAGAAATTCTTCTCTGTGAGGGTGGAGAGGCCCTGGCACAGATTGTCCCGAGAAGCTGTGGCTGCCACATCCCTGGAAGTGTCCAAGGCCAGGTTGGACGGGGCTTGGAGCAGCCTGGGACAGTGGAAGGTGTCCCTGCCCATGACAGGGGAGTGGAACTGGATTTCATTAAGGTCCCTTCCAACCCAAACCATTCTGTGAATCCCCAGCACAAACATAATGTGGGTATATTTCAATATTTATTTTTGCCAATCTGTAACTTGATGAAGTAGGGGGCTGCAATTCTCTGTAGAGTTTCACTGCTGGTTTAGTTCTGGCACCTTCAGGAGTTTTTCAGATCAGCTGCTTTCCTCATTATCTGTTCTGCTGTTCCTCTGTCCCAGGTTTTACATCAGGGCTCTGTCTCAGTGCCTTGAGTCTATCTTGGAATAATATATTGACTCATCTAGACCTTAGCCAACTTTTAAATTACTCAAGTCATGTCTTGTCAGTGCTCTGAGGGCTGTAGTCAGTCCATCTCAAGCTGCAGCAAGCCTTTGGGGATGCAGAGGGTGCAGACTGAGAATGAAAGAGAAGTTACCAGGCTCTCTAATATTTCAGGGAAATCAGCAGTGAAAGATGGACAAAAATCCCGGAGAGGAAATAAATGTACCAAAAGTAGAAGGTGATAGTAGGAAAAATGATTAGACCCTGGAGAAAAGCTGGCAAAGCTCTGTTATTTGCACCCCTCTGTTTTGCCCTGCCAGAGATGAATTTTCATAGGTCATGAACGCTATCAGGAGGGAGAAAAAAATCTTAACTTAGGCCAAAATAACCTCAGAGAGCAGGTAATCTGGGATTTCACTCCATCAAGCAGCTAAAATTCAACCTGATGTTTCCCACAGGCAATATCTGGAACTGCTAAATTGAATTCAGATTTACTAGATTGGTACCAGGATTACAGGCCTGGCTTTTCTTTCCAGAAAGACTTATGTCATATTCTTTTTCCCTATTCATCTCTCTTCACAAATCACCATCCAAAGAGGGAGGAAGTACAGTAACTTCTTTGCTCTGAACATGACATTATGCAGAAAATTCCTCTTAAAAAATAACCTTACTATTACAAGGAAATAGTGCACTTAAATAAGGCTTTTTCAATAATCACATTTGTAGTCAAGAAAAGGTCAGAGGTCGAAAGGGAAAGTATGAAGAGCATGATGAAGTAAAAGTCCCTGGTTTGTTTATTTACACATGTAGAATTTTGAACATGTCAACTGGAGAATTCATGAAAGAACATAACCTGATTTGTAAAAGAAGTAGTTTTTTGTAAAAAGGACTGCTAAATTAAGCTATCAATAGAAATCTTTTCCCAGGTGGATTAAATTCTGTATTTGTGCCTGCAGAAAGGGAACAGAATAAACCAATCTCCACAAGCGCACTTCAAACAAATGGCTTTCAATCTGGTTTTAAATACTTGCTCCTGGGGTAAAGTAAAACTGTCTTAAATTGCAAAATGGGGACATTGAAACAGAAATATAGGTTTTTACTCTTTTCTGCAGTACTGACTTTGATATAGTAATGTAAATGAAAGGCCAAGAAAGAAGAGTTTGAATACAGATCCCTGGTTTGTGCTCAGTGTGAGGGACTTGAGTGCCAATTGTGCAAACAGTTCCTGATGGCTTCAATCTGCAATGTGAGGTCACGTGGCTGAAATGGCTGAATTTTACTTTTGAAAACAACTTTGGGCTAAACCCCCAAGGGGGAAAAAATAGGTAGGAGCATGAATGTAGGCAGTTTTGATGAAAATATTATTTTTTTAGGCCGTGAGTCATGGAATTCTCATTGGAATATCTTTGACTATTGATGTGCACTTAATAAGGATTCAGTGACAAGATCCACAGGACCAGAGGAAATGGCTGCTGATCTGAATTAATGTTTTTATTTTATTGTTTTCCCCAGGGAAGCCCAGGTTGCCTCTCTAGTACTCAGAGGAAAAGTGTTACTTCTGCCAAGTTCTTTAGCAAAGTGGGAGCTTTTCACCCTAAAGCTCTCCCTGGGGGTAAATCTTCATGGAGCAGCTGCTTTCATCTCTCTCTCCTGTTTTCCACAGCTCTTTCCTTTGCAATCATTCCACAGTGGTCTCCAAAATAAATGAGTTTGGGTTATGATCCCTGCCCCACCCCAGCTGCAAGCTGAAAAGAGGAGCTTGATACATCTCCCATTTGCCTCCGAATGTCCCAAGTGCTGCAGAAAGGAGATGTCTCACACCAGCTCCTTCCTTCCAGACCTGCTCCACTCCTCCATCATGCAGGAACAAAGCACCTCCAGGAAAGATGCTTTGCCCCTTACAGGACCAGAAGACGAATTCTTGTTAAGCCTTTCTCAACTGCACTTTAGTTGCCCCCAAACACAGGGGCACTGTAGTTGCCTTGAGGCTCATTCAGTCTGAGTGAATCAGCTGAAGGTGCTGCTCTGAGGACTTTGCAACCACAACACCCATCCCTATGTATGGAAAAATTGCTCCTCCTCTTTGGGAGAAGAGATTTTCATGGAATCCCAGAATGGTTTGGGTTGGAAAGGACCTTAAAGATCATCCAGTTCCAACTCCTGCCATGGGCAGGGACACCTTCCACTATCCCAGGTTGCTCCAAGCCCTGTCCAAGCTGGCCTTGGACACTTCCAGGGATGGGGCAGCCACAGCTTCTCTGGGCAACCTGTGCCAGGGCCTCACCACCCTCAAAATAAGGAATTTCTTCCTAATATCTAATCTAAATGTACCCTCTTTCAGCTCATTTTCAACACAAGCATTATCTTTTGCCAAAATAATGTAAATATAGGGACATTTTTGACAAACTTTTTCTAGGTGTCTGTCCAGCAATGCTCCCTACACCAGCACCATCAAAACCTTGACCCAAGGGATAATGCCAGATAATAAAGAGTTAAGAAAGAGGTAAGAAAGAAGCCCACACCACTGCCAGTGATATTTCCCTGTTGGATAGTTTAGGAAGAAGCCTTCACTTTGAAACTAAATCTAATTGGAGTTTGTTTGGGATTCAGCTCTCCTACTGACTTAACGAGCTGCTGGAAAGTCTAATAAATATTGACATGATACTTTTCTCTTCGGCAGGGCCTTCTAAGAATTCCACTTTGTAGCTCAACGGTGCCTCCCTGTGTTTCCTGTGTCACAACATAGAGGAAAAAAAACCCATGGTCCGCACCCACTTCTACATGGAAATTTAATGAATGTATTTCTAAATTTCCTCCATCCAGTCCAGCTGAAGGAGTCATGAACTTGATTTCAAGCAAAAAGGACTTCTAACCCCATTTCACAATGAGTATCTGGTACCTGGCTTGGGTTTTAACTCCCAAAAGGGTGTTGGGAGGACATGGTGTAAATTGCGGTTAATAACTGCAATGGTTGCACTTTTGTTAGTGCCTACTTACTCAGTATGGAACCTCTTTCATCATTACACTAGAATTAAAAGTTAAATTAACCCTGGTGACAGAGCAAGAGAATTCTTATTGCTTCTCTGTGTGTCTCAAGGACTGGAGAGTGAGTTGACCAAAGCAGGGAGACAGCAAACTTCATTTTGAACTAGAGTTTTATTTACTGATGCTTTGGAAGGTATAAAATACAGCCACAAATAAATCCACAGGTAAGAACAAGTTTAGACTCTCAGCTAAAGACTATTCAGTGTCAGTTTAAAGGGCTGATTAAAGTTCACAGTCCAACAAGAGAGAATAAGTAGAATGAAACTGGGGTGAGGGACAGCTCAGAAGGAAAACACAATGTGTATAATCTTAGGTGAAGATTTAGGGGGAACAAAAAGAATAATCACAGGTCATTTTACAAGGTCTGGTTTCATCTGTATCCTCAACTCCACCTCCATGCTCATTCCTTCATTTCTGTACCTGCCAAGGCCTCACTCAGCCCCACACCACCAGGTCACGTCACACTGTCTTTGGGGTTGCAGCTCTGGAGCAAATAAAGGATTCTTTGGTGACCACTGGAACAGGATGGGGATGTGATCTGCATTTGAAAATCACACTTTTGTGCCCATGTATTCCCTTCTGGCTGATTGCAAATGGCTTTTGAAGGAGTTGGTGTCTTTGCAGATGGAGGAAGCTTCATCAGTGGGATGGAAGAAGTCTGGCCAAGCACATTTGGGTAGAGGGAAGTTGCCCAGAGTGTTTGTGGACTTTTCATCCCTGGAAATGTTCCAGGCCAGGTTGGAAGGGACTCTGAGCAATCTGCTCCAGTGGCAGGTGTCCCTGCTCACGGCAGAGAGTTGGAACTAAATGATCTTTAAGGTGCCTTCCAATCCAAACCATTCTGCCATTCTATGAGAAAAGGTGTTAAACTTCAAGACTTTAGGTCTGTAGTTGTGAGATGACTTCTCTGCTCTTTCATGTGCCAAACAGCCCAACTTTGCAGCACAAAACAGGTACTGGGTGTCTGTTTCCACCTTCCAGAGTAGGACCAAGCAACACTGAATGAAAATATGCTGCTGAACTTTCACAGTTTTTAGGTGACACAATTAAGTGTTTGCTGCTTCTCCACGGGATGTGTGAGGATGGTACAAACTCTGATGACAGAGAATGGACAGTCACGCAGATTGTCAAATCTCTCAGGTTCTTCTGGGGGTAAAATAAGGAGAAAAATTCAATCCAGAGATTTTTTTTTTATTATTATTACATAACGGTAGAAGTTTGTGTTTTCAAAGGATTCAGAGACTGGAGGGACAATAAAAGGAAGCAATATAATACTCAGAAGTGCCTGCAAGCAGTACATCTTACAAAGGTGCCTTGTACTGGCACTGATCTGCAAGCGTTTGGCCCTTTCATAACAAACTGCTGAGTTTCTGTGTTTTGATCTTATAAGTATTGACCCTTGGTCAAGAGTTTCCAGCTGACAAGATACCTGTGATAATCCAGCCCCCCCACCCAGCACTGCCTGCAGAATAGACTCTCCTGCCCGGGGATGGGGTGGGATATAGTGGAGTTTCCCATCCTCCCTTGAAATACTTAGTTATGAGCACCCTTGAGCATTTCCCGACTCTGCAGGAGGTGGCCCACCAGAAGCAGCTCTAAGATCAGCAGACTGCTAATTAAAATTACCTCTGACAAGCTCATCATTTTACCCTCTTGTCCCTGCTTAGAGACAGGACACGTTGGAGTCCCCATTGCTGCCCCTGCTCCCTGCTGATGTCCTTCCTACATCCCTCCCCAGCCTAGCTACAGCCAGCAGGATTCACCCCTCTCCTCCTCGCTGTAATTCCCAGCCCAGCAACTCTCTCTGTCTCTGTTTTTCTGGTGATGAGTGTTCACAAAATTACAGTGAAAGCTTCAGTCAGAGGTCATTTTCTGCTCTGCCTTCTACGCCAGAAAAAGCTGAGATCCCTGTGATGGACCGCTTGGTTTAATGTGAGCATGAGGCATTTTGTTTTTCAAGTCCATGAAGTTAAGAGCTATTAAAAGGCAGCTGCTTATTGACAAGCTATCAAATAAATTTGGAATGCATCCTGCTGTGTAGCCATCTGATGAAGCCGAGTGGGAAAGCTAATGACCCTCACGCTATACTTGCCATAAAATATGGCCTTTATTTCAGCACTTGAGGTTTATTCTGTAGCGGGGCAGGGAAGAAAAATGGAATGCATCCCATTTTGCTCCAGCATGGAATCACACATGCACATTTTGGTTACAAACCACCCAGAAAACTTGCTCTGTACGCCCTGCCATGTGCTCCTCCTGCAAGCTCGAGAGCAAACCAGAGTGAGCAAAACAGAGCCTGTGGCAGGCAAAACAGCTCCTGACTTCCCTGAATTATTTGGAGTTATTCCTCAAATACGAGCTGGAACATCAGTTGGGGGATATCAGTTAATTAGCTCTGCCAGTTTTCTCCTGCTGAGAAGCTGACCCAGTTGTTATAAATAATTCAGAGCCTTTTCATGCTCTGTGTGCTGCAGCGGTGTAACTATCTGTGGAGTTTTGCTGATAGTGACATCTCAGGCTCATGTGACCGGCTGGGATATAATCAGATGTTTGTTTTTATTTGTAGCACACTTAACATGGCATTACCTGTGTGCTCTGATTGGATGGAAATAACTGAGAACGTGATTTCCAATAGTAAAAATGCATTTGGAAATAATCTTCCTGGCACAGGCTACTTTTTTTCTCCTTCTTTGTCTGTATAGCACCCAATACAACAGCAGCCTGACTATGCCTGCAGTGATAGCAAAATTCAAATAGTGTTAAACTGAAATATTATCTACCCCAAGTGCAGAGGGTAATCTGCTGTTTAAACTCTCAGAGTGAAGGATGTAACCCATTTGTTCTTGCAATGGGACACGTTACATGTACTGCAAACCTTCCCCACTATTTGCTGAAGTATTGACTGTTTTCTTTAACGCTGCTGCACAAAGAAAGAAGCAAACACAGTGAAGGCATTGGGCACATTTTACTCAGAGACACTGAACTTAAGCTGACAGCAAGAGCAAACACTCAGGTGTAACCCTGTACCTGCCTCCAACCCCATGCACTCAGTCAATAATCCTGGCATTTAAGGCCATATATTTCTGATTTCAGAAGTCAGCTCAATGAAAGACCAACAAATCAAAGTGTCCGTGTAAAATGACTCAACAAACAGACTGGAAGAGGTGTCAAACATGGAAGTGAGATTTTGGAGAACGTACATTTCTACGGAGTAGAAAGAAAGATGGGGAGGGATAAAATCCAGAATATTTGTCTGTCTTTGCTAGCCACCGACCCTCATATTGCCTCAAATCCACCCCATCTTCCCTCATTCACATGAACTTCTCCTTATTGTAGAATTATAGAATTGTTTGGGTTTGGAAGGGACTTTCAAGATCATCTCATTCCAACACCACTGACACAGGCAGGGACACCTTCCACTATCCCAGGTTGCTCCAAGCCCTGTCCAACCTGGCCTTGGACACTTCCAGGGGCAGCCACAGCTTCTCTGGGCAACCTGTGCCAGGGCCTCACCACCCTCACAGGGAAGAATTTCTTCCAAATATCTAATCTAAATCTACCCTCCTTCAGCTTAAGCCATTCCCCCTTGTCCTATCACTGTATGCCTATGGTAGAAATGCCCCTTCAGAATTTTTGTTGTTCCCATTCAGGTCCTGAAAGATCACAATAACATCACCCCAGAGCCTTCTCCAAGCACAATTCTCTCAGCATTAAACTTTTTTACCTGCACTCAGTGTTACTACCCCTCTAAACAAAGACACAACATATGTTACCATGCATCTTTGGGCTGACAAAAATCAGTTTACAACCATGTCTGGATGAATAAAAAGGAAATATGATGAAGGACAAGCTAATTAAACTCCCTTAAACCCCATGTTCTGAAGGAAATCACTATCTTCACAATTTTCCAAGCCATTTGCAGGCAGCAGCTGGGAGGTTTACATCAGAGAAGGAATGTTATACTCAAAACATGCCTTGCTTTCCACACATTTTTCCCCCAGTGTGGATCACCAGTCACAGTCAGGGACATGCAAGCTGAGCACTGCACCCAGAGGGCCACCCTGATGTCTGTTATTCTCACGTTATGCAAAGTCAAGTTGCTGCTGAATTAAGTGGTCTTTCAGTGTCTATAAAATCCATCTCAACCAGCTGTGGCCATCGAGGCAGACTTTTAGGACCTTGGCTATTTCTCACATGACTACTTGTGATGTCTACAGCAAAATTATCAACATCCACAAAACACCTCAGGATCCTCCTGCAGCCCACTGAAATCCACCCCCTTCGTCAGCAGAGACTAGGGAGAGATTCCTGGTTTCCCTAAGTAGTTCTACATGTTTTATCAAGATATAAAATCACTCTGATGGTGATTAAATCTATGATAACTTAAATGGGAGCTTAGA
The DNA here is from genome assembly GCA_013397845.1 of Melanocharis versteri. Taxonomy (NCBI): domain Eukaryota; kingdom Metazoa; phylum Chordata; class Aves; order Passeriformes; family Melanocharitidae; genus Melanocharis; species Melanocharis versteri. The sequence goes on from VZTG01007052.1 coordinate 42,727, forward strand.
TTTAGACACTGCAAATCAGATGACGTGTGTTACCCATCACCTTATGTAAGAAACAAGGAGGTATTTACAGAGATCAAGACATCCCAGCCTCGAGGTTTTGCAAAGGATGCATTATTTACGTTATATTTATTTGGTGTTCTACAAATCTAGACTGATTTTAGTGATTAATTGTATTATTGTTAATGATTATTTGTATTGGAAGGCTGGAGAGGGACTTTTTACACGAGCATGCAGTGACTGCACAAGGGAAAATGCTTCAAGCCAAAAGAAGGTAGATTTAGATTGGATATTAGGAAGAAATTTCTTATCATGAGGGTGGTGAGGCCCTGGAACTGGCTGTCCAGAGAAGCTGTGGCTGCCCCTGGATCCCTGGAAATGTTCAGGGCCAGGTTGGATGGGCCCTGGAGCAACCTGGGATAGTGGAAGGTTTCCCTGCCCATGGCAGGGGCTTGGAACGGGATAATCTTTGAGTTCCTTTCCATCCAAAACGATTCTGTGATTCTCTTTGTAAAAATAAAGAACATTATGAGTCTTCTGACCACATATATGACTATAGAAGTGGAAAACAAAGGAGGTTGAGAATAATACCCTTTAAAAGCTGGTCTTTTCATTAACGAGGTAAACTGCTGAGATCCCTCCCTACCTACTGAACCTTCTGTGTCACATCTAAAATTAAATGCCTAAGCTTTTCTGTAAAAGTCCTGCTTTGGGCTAATTTAAGACTCCAGTTCTTGAGAACTGAGTACTTATTTTTACTTCGCTGCAGTCTGGTCAAACACAAGTCAGCTCTTTTTTGGGTTCCCCCCACGTTACCGTCACTGAGCCCGAGTTAACACGCCTGGCTGAGGAGCTCCTCAGGGCTGTGAGGGTGAGCACAGGCTCCCGTTGGTGACGCTGCACTGGCTCACTGATCATCTCACCCCTGGAGGCAGCTGGAGAAAAGCTCTGTCACCCTCCCGAGCTCCAGGTTGCTCCGCTCAGTGTCCCAGCAGTGAATCCCTGTCCCCCCACACTTGGCTGCTCTCTCCCATCAGGCAGATGCAGAGCAGCAGCCCCTGAAGGAAGAGCCCTTTCCAACATTCATGGCTGAACACTTCCCCTTGCCAGGAAACAGCCACTCTGCAGCCCCTCCTGGTCACTGGGGGAGGGTTTTGTGCCTCTGCTTTGTGCCAGCTCCAGCTGGAATGACTTTGCACACGCTGGTGCCAAAGGCTGGAGATAAAACTGTGTCCTGCATGCATCTAAACCAGTAACCACATATTTTTTATGATTAGGTAGCATGCCCACAAATAAATTAAGGAGATCTGAGAGCATTTTGCAGCACTGAGGCCAGAAATTACCTGTGTTTATACAATTAAACTCTTTTTATACTGGGAATTGAAGTTGCTGCATCCAGACTGACCGATGGGAAGGGTTTTGGGCCTGTGCCAGCTGTCAATCAGAATCCAGGAATTGTAAAGACAGTGCCCAGGCTAAAACCCCACCAGGGATAATTGTAAAAGTGTTTACCTGCAAATTCCGGTGCCCAGCAGTGTTTCCTGATACAGCTTTATTTCCTAGTGCAGCAGCAGTCCCCTTATGGCCTCACTGTGTGGGGACCTGAGTTCTGGACACCCCGGTAGCAGGTGGCCTCTAACACTCAATGTTTGATTGAAAATAAATATTTTACAGAGGTTGCAACAACAAGCTGAGTTTTCATGCACAAGGCGGGGTGCTGGCCTGTGATTCTTACAAAACTCTGGGCTTCAAGAGCTCTTGGTGACTGTAAATTCTGCTGGGCAAATGGAGAATTTCTGAGGAATGAGGGAGATGATATTCTTTTATAGATGCTTCACACACTGGGTGTTGCCTTCAGAAAACACTGCTTTTTGCTTGTAGAACATTAAGTGATCAAAGCATCTCTGAGCAAATGGATTTGCAAGTGCACCCAGTATGTTGCTATGCTATTAACATGCTGAAAGCCCCTTCTGTCATCAGTTTTGTTATAGCTGATTGGAATTAAAGCTCTGCAGAGTCAAACTTCGAAAGAAGGTGGCTGCTTATTTTATTTCATCTTTTTTCCCCCACAAAATTATGTTCTAGAAACTCTCATGGTGATAATTGTTAAATAACGAAAATATACAATAACAATTCTGCTCTCCCCTGCGTCGTGAGCTTTATATAGCACAATATTATGAATATTCTATGTGATTTTTTTTGTTTTGAATGGGATGGAAATGTGAAGTAATCTTAACAAAGCACAAAAAGTGAGCCATGCATTGTTATTTTTAACCTCTATGGGGAGACGGAGCAAATAGCCCACCCACCCAGAAGGAAACAGCAATGCTTCATATCACACATAATTGTTTCCATGGGATTTTAGGGCTCAGGGTATGCAGACAATAAAGCTCCAAAACAGTCCATCTTCCTGCTTTACAATCACTCGTTGTACAGCTGTTCCCCTCACAGTGTGGGTGGCAGATGTCTGTAACAGGGCTTTAGAATCTCTAAACTTGCTAATGAAAAGTGTTTAATCCCTGCTCGCCGTGGCAAATCCTTAATTGGTGAGGCTGCTGCTGCTGCAGGCAGCGTGTCAGGAGCTCTGGATGCACACACTCGGACACCATGGTTACCAGGAATGCTGGCCATGGGGATGGGGAGCCCAAACCCCGGGATTTCATCGCCACCAGTGCTGGAGGGATAATCAGTGATTTGTATCCAGTATCCTTGCTCCAGAGGTGTGCTTCCATCTCCTCACTGAGGCAGCTGCTGAAATACCAACACAGCCCTTAGAGTGGAGCTGATTCACCCCTGGTTTTGGGGATCATCACTGCACACTCCATCCCCGGACTCTTCTGCTGTCTTAGTCACAGCAACGAAAGCAGTCAAGAGGCTGAGATCATGCAGAAAGATAAAAATCCTGCCAGTGAAATGGCAATTATGATGTGTTGAGTTGGAAGGATCATGAATTTCCAGCAGCAGCAGGATGGATTGGAAGGTGCAAATTTTCCACTGAGCTTTCCGTGGAGGGGAAGTGAGGGAATAGAGGCTCTACAGGCTTGAACCTGGTGTGGTTTCTTCCTGAGAGGTGTTGAGCATCCTAAACCATCCTCCAGGGATTTCTTTGCTCATGAGATGACACAACCCATCCAGAGGAGGGGAAGAAATCTTTAATTTGTACCTCAGTGGATTGTTTCCTTCTGACCACAGACACATCTCCAGCTTTAATTTTTACTTCAGTTCCAGCACCACATACAACATAAATCTATCTTTGCATTGGATTAAAAGCATCAGTGAGGAGAAGCAGCTCCAGGTGTTGGGATTCTTGGAGCTGTCCTGTGCAGGGACAGGAGTTGGACTCAATGATCCTTGTGGATCCCTTCCAACTCAGAATATTCTATAATTCTACGATTCCCACTCAATCCAGATGGAGGCATTTAGTCCACAGACACCTAAAATCAGGGGAGGTGAATTCCACCCTCCCTGCCTTCACTGCCAAAGAATCTTATTCATTCTTTACAAGTGACTCCCTCTCACTCTTTTTCTTTTAGGCTCGTTCATATTTAAATATTTTAAGCAATATGAAGCAGCTCTGCCAAGGACCATGAGAGCTGAAGCAGCGTGGACTATTCTAGAGCTTTGTGAGGACAGGTCTCTCTTCAGCCCTAGATGGGAATTCAAGTCCCTACAGGCAGCGAACGGTTCAAACTCCATGAACATCCAAACTTGTGTAATAATGCACACTGGAATCTCCAGATTTGACTGGTATCAAATAAAGTCTGTCACAGCTGCAATAATTCTTTCATTTAACGTTTATTTATTTATACATTTTGCTTGACATTTACAGGTACTTACCGAAATTTAGATGACCAGCCAGTTAAACCCAGCTTTACATAATCTTAATTAAATGTGATAAAAGTGCCGTGGAATCAGAAAAGTTATGCTGGATTGACTAGCCAGGAATAATCATGTGCTGGGGATAGAGATGCGTAGATAGACACGCAGCTACATTCATTCCCTACCAAAAATGATCAAGTGGAAAATAAGGCAAGCTTACAATTCTATCACAGATAATATTTTATTTTTTTTCCTTCAGAGCTCAAGAGAGTATTTCTGGGAATAAACTGAGAATGATAAAAAGTCCCTTTCACTCTCTGATTACTCTTTACTGATACGGCATCTAATATAAAAATAGCCCACAGCTTTTATAAAATTCAACAAAGTGAAGATTTTTGACAGCAATCATTTCTGAATATAGTAATATATTCTTTTATTTACAGTCAGGATTGAAACAAGGCAGAAAAAAAGCCTCACCAAAACCTTTTATAAAACCCACAAGTTTCACTGCAACAAAATTAAATGATACAGATTTGACACAGGAGCAAAAGACGTGATAACAATATATGTGCATTTTTTTGGGATGAGGGAAATGAAAGAATGAACTAATTGCATTTTTATCTTAAAAAGAAGTTAATAAATTACCATTTCAAAGTGGGATTTACATATTCCAACACTTTGCAAAGATTAGCTCTTTCTTTGATAGTTTTTTCTTTCTCATTTTATTATCCTGCCTTTTGGATGAGATACTCAAACAAAAAAAAATTAAAAAATAAATTCCAAAGCCCATTCCTTTGCAGTCATTAAAAGGTCCTGTGGCACTTTCCACAAGAGCTGGAAGTGTTTTAAACATCACTGTCCTGGCAGAAGTCCAACTTGGGTAATTACATTCCATCCTGCCTCAAAGAAATCCTTTCCTCAAGCTATAATTTCATTTGGAGACATTGTTCCACACTTCTCTGCCTGGAAACGATTGCTCCGTGATCTCGGCTGCCACATTGCAGGCAGGAAATAGCTGCATTTTAGTGCAAGCAAGTGTTTTCTGTAGACTCCCTGTCATTCAGCCTCCCCACTGCACACCTGAGTCCAATCCACACTCCAAAACCTGCTCCCACTGTGCACCTGGGTGAAGCCCTCAATATGCCAAATAAAGGTGATTTCTATAGGAAGAATGAGGAATAATGTGCTGCATTTCACAAAACAACAACTGCAGTCATTTGTCATTTGTTGTATATGGGCACCTTATGGTTGCCACAGTTTGCAGCAAGGAATTTAGAGGTAAATAGAGTTGACAGCTTATATCACAAATTTCTTCTAGGATAAAACATTATAATGAATGATTCAGAAATGCAAAATGGCCATGAGACTTCAGAGAAAAATGTTTTCCTATAAACATAAGGTGCTTCATGATATTATCTTTGATTCCTGTCACAGGAACTGAATCCTCTTCACGTTGAACAGGATGAGAGGAAATCTCCCCATATCTTTTCAGATTGCCTCCATGGGATTCAAGCTGGAGGTTCTTCTCCTCATCTGCATAACTTTTTTTCTCACAGAGTGGCAGCACTATGTCTAATGGTAAACAATTAAAAGATCTATGCCTAAAGTAGGTTTGAAGGTCTACTCTGCCATCAGTGGAGAACAAGGCTCCATAAGCAAAGCATCCCTTACAGAAAGGGGTCTCTAAGAACATGAATATATTAATATCCTTGAAGTTATTATAGATAAATCATGCAAGATGCTGGACTCAGCTGAGGTGAGTTATAGCCAGAATGGAGAAAATCTGAATGTGAATCAAAACACAGCGTGCTAAAATGAAAAAAAAAGGTTGTGCTGCAGTACAATGTGAGTAAATGGTGCTGAAAGCTGTCTCTCACCCTGAAGACAGGAAACCACACAGGATTATGGTCCTGCCCTATCTGGGTGGCTGAATCATAGAGCATTTTATCAGTCTACTTAAGGGAAATTTTCTTCTGAGTCAGAAATGCGCCCTCTGATACCAAGGTCCTGCAGACAGTTCAGGAAAAACCTCTGGCCACGGCAATCCTCAGCCTCCAGAGGTTTCAACCACAGACAAAGGGATTCAGCACCTAAAGCAAAACACAGAAATAGAGAGAAAAATTTTCAGTCTTTAACAGGTGCAACATCAGGACCTAACTCAGCGTCATATTTTAGGAGGGAATTTTCCTTTTCCTGGACGGGACTATGCCAGGAGGATTAAACCCTGAGTTTGCCTGTTTGGAAAGAGTTTATGTCCTTGACTAGATGTCACTATTTCCTTTCCCCTTAATTGGGCAAAAAACTCAGTACAGGGGTAAGAATGAGAGAGAGAGAGGAAGAGAGAGAGAGAAGAGAATTAAGGAGAAGCTGACTGGAAAAGCCAAGCAGTTAAAGTCTTTTAATTTAGTATTTAAAAGCTTTCCTGTGAGTCTGCTTCTCAGAGATATGACTGTTAGAGAAAATGAATTTTTCTACTTCCTACCAACCAGAATATATGTACATATTTATACACACCCACAGCACAGACACACGAATGTACAGAGAGGAGGAGGAGAAAAAATTATACTGAAAAAGACGTTGAAGTTGTATCAAAAGGATAGACGCAGAAAGAATTTTTTCTGAGAAAATCGGTTTTGTGAATCCATGACTAATCCCTGCAGAACACACAAACACACAGAGAGAAAGGTAAAGAATGAAGCTACACTTAAAAACATACTCAGTTCTTGGCATATACACCCAGGATTGCAGCAAACCCCTCTGGGTTGTAAATTGCCCATTGTTTTTTAAAACACATTTTAAAATAATCTATTTTACCACCCTTTTAGGAGGATAAATAAATGGTTGTCCAAACTCCACCAAAACCCAACACAGGCGTCTTGTGGAGGAGCTGTGAACTAAAAGATTAGACCTGTTTTTAGACTAGAGTGGGAAAAGAGCTCAGTGAAGAGTTTTATCAGAAGAGTTTTATCAGACATTCATGGTGTCTTTGCAGCTTGAATCTAAATAAAGCCTTAGGACTTTCCTCTCCCTCTCTGTGGAAAGCAGCATGGAAGGAAGGAGGGATGTGCTCCAGGGGCAAAGAGTGGGGAGGGGCCAGAAGAAAAGAAATTGGAGGTTGATTGGTTGGCTGATATTCCTATGCTCAGGCCATGAGAGCGTCTGTTCTCCAAGTAAGCCCTGAGTTATTCTGCTGTCTCTCCAGACCATGCAGTCTCATGAGGGTCCCCCTTGTGATTATTACAGATTTCATTGATCAAAAAACAGCCAGAGAGTCAAGCTTGAGTTGTGAGGGATTTCTGGAGGTCTGTGGTTCAACTTGTCACATGGAGTAGGGACAGCATCAAAGTTTTATGCAGCTCACATCCCTATTTGTTGTGTTTTGATTCCATGAGAAGACCTAAATACAGGCAGGAGGTAGCAATCTCTCCGTTTGCCCTAAGGCATTTGGTTATTTATTGCAGCTCATTGACTTCTCCCGCAGTGATCTTAAGTTAATAAACAGTTTCACACATCAATGTACACACAGACATAATTTCATACATCTGAGGATGGATGGACATGTGTGCGTAAATGAATGAATAAATAAATGTGATGCATGTCCACTTATCTTTACATACATCAGCGCAACAATTTGCCACAGTTTGGTTTTCTGTACAAATGAAACCCAGAGAGCCTGGGATGGCCCAGGGTCACCAAGAGACCAAAAGCCTGTGGATTTTTGGGGGTGATGTGGGTGAGTTGGGGAAGGCAGCACTGAGCTGTCACTGCCATCCCTCACACTTGTGGCTGAAGATCTCTGACAAGTTTTCCACCATTGACAAAGCTCAACAGCTGTTGCCATGTTGCTCCTCCTCTGGGAAGGTTCAGTCCCTAAATCCATATTTTTGTCACCTGATCCGGAAAAGCAAGATTTCCAGAGGAACTGAAAAGCGGTGGGTAAACACAGCGCCAAAGGAAAGAGGGACACCAAGATTTGGATTTCTCAAAGAGATTTGTGCATGTAGGTCACCTATTGCTGGACTTGGAATGGTTCCCATCCCAGCCCTTTTTCTGCTAAATTTTTTGCTAGCCGCTGTCTTTCTTCTTTTAGATCTTGCTTTTTCCAGCTCCAGCCTGCCTCTTCCCAGCCAGCTGTGTATATGGAATGACTTTGGGACATGCTGGCAGGGAGCAGTTTTAAAAATAAACATGGTGATATTCACCAGGAAGACACCGCAGGCTGCAGACTCCTTTCTGGGTGATAAAGATTTAATTACTACATGCTGGCCCTCCTTGCCTTCTTCCCAGCTGTAACAGGTGCCTGAGTTTCATCCTTCTTCCAGCTTTTTCTCAAGGTAATTAAAACTTTATCCTGGAGATAGGTATATTCAAGTATGTGAGTCTCTCACTGCATTAAAGGGAGACATTTTTATTTTTTATTAACTCTACTAATCAGCAGAGGAATTATATATAAACAAAGCTAGGGAGGCTACAGGGAATTCTAGGTTTTATCTGGTACTGTGTTTGCCTGTAAAATAATCCCATTCTGGGGAAACCTGCTATGGTTTTGATTTTAAGCAAAGGTTGTGTTCATTTTGTGATCCTGATAGCTTTATTCCACACAACCCTGGGATTTAGTTCTAATCCTGAACAAAATGATTTTTCATGCGAGAGAAAGAGGCTGCAGCAATGAGGACAAAGCCCTGGCCTGCAGCAGGATTTTTCCTCAGGCTCATTAAGTGACTTGGGGCAGGACCCTCCGTGGTACATTTTATAATGGATCTCAAGTCACTTTGATCACCAAAAACCAGGCCGGGCAAAACCAATACATCGGTGTGATCAGATGCTCCTAAAATCTCTCCATACTCCCTTTTACCAGACTTTTGACTACGTGGGTTGTGAACAAGTAGAGAATGTAAAACAGCACCATTAAGATATCTGAACCCCAGGAACGTTACGCATAAAACTTTGGAAGTTGGACTTGATGATCTTGCAGGTCTTTTTCAACCTTAATGATTCTATGACTGTCTGAAGGATAACAAAAATGAATCTTTACAAACTCTCTAATGGTGAATGACTGGAAAAAAAATTTTTGGGAGATTCACACTGAGGAATTCAGGTCCAAGATTGAGTTTGGGACTGGGGTACTTCGTTAATTTAACCAGACACTGCCCTTTTTACACACATACCTCGTTCTTCAAAGGAATGACTTGATACAGGATGTCACTGCAAAAGATTTATGAAATCAATTTTGAAGGAGCACATACATAATAGAAATCACACTTCATACAGAAAGTCACAGAATCATGGAATGGTTTAGGTTGGAAGGGCCCTTCAAGACCATCTAGTTCCAAACCCCTGCCATGGGCAGGGACACCTTCCACTATCCCAGGTTGCTCAGAGCCCCATCCAACCTGACCTTGGACACTTCCAGGGATGGGGCAGCCACAGCTTCTCTGGGCAACCTGTGCCAGGGCCTCACCACCCTCTGAGTAAAGAATTTCTAAACCTACTGTCTGTCAGTTTGAATCCATTCCCTCTCATCCTGTCATTCCATGCCCTTCTGAAAAGTCCCCTCTCCAGCTCTCTTGGAGCCCCTCTAGGTACTGGAAGATGCTTTCCAGGCTGAACGCCCCCAAATCACCCATCCTGTCTCCATAGCAGAGGTGCTCCAGCCCTCTGAGCACCTTCATGGCCTCTTCTGCACTTGTTCCAACATCCCATCAAACCTGAATGTTATTCCCCGAGAGGAAACAGCTTTGAGCTTGTGCTCCTCTGATGCTGTCAGAGACAAAAGAAAAAGCTGAACAGATTTTACTCAATCTGCCCATTCTTTTGTAGGTTTGCAAGCTCTATTGTTAATGGAAATCATGCAACCATCCTTACATTATTTCCCCTGCATGAGGAAACAGAGGTGGGCTGATTTTTGACAGGTCATTAGGCAAACCTCCAACCTCAGTGTTTTATCTTCATGCTTTGAAAATCCTTGTTCAAGTCTTAAAGGCATATGACAAATGAAGCCAAATGACACTTTTCTCTCCCTTATTGTCCCATACCTGGGGAAAGAAGTCATTGGCCAAAAAAAATCATTGACATCACAGAGAGCCAGCCTGGGAGGTAAATTATGGGACTCAAAGTTTTCACAGAGCTAAGAAAGTGAAGTTGAGCAAGAAACCACCTTTGGTTTGTTTTGTTTTTATCAATAAGGTGCTATTTCTACTGGCCACTGAACTTAGAAACACTGCAGATCAGTAAAGGTTCAAAATATGTTCCATATATTTCTTCTTCAATGCACTCGTTACTGGATCTGTAAACTTCTGAGTTACAGAATAGACCCTCAGCTGTTGTGAACTTGTGTGACTCGTTACCACTTAGAGCTCCACTGAAATTTGGTTCACCTGATGCGCATTCAATACAGAGATACCACATTACACCTCCCTGATTTGCTTCAAGAGTTGCTTCAGTGTGAAGTTTCTGGCAATTTCCTGAGATCCTCAGGGTAACAGAATCTAATTCTAAGCCTGTATCACCCTACTCCTTGTAGATATTTATCAAGCCTCATGAAGCCCCATTTTGGCTTTTTACCTCATTGTTCCCACCAAAAATCAGTTTCCAGAACACGAGTGTGTTAATGATTAGGAATGTTCTTTTAATTGCCAGCCTAAATTTATTCATGGGCAGTATAGTCATCGTTTGTTCCTCTACAAACATTGTCTCTGCATTTATTTTCTTATTATTACCCCTTCTTGACTTTGTATTTAGTTCAGAGCTTGTAATGAACACTCCCTCTGTTTCGAGCAGCATTTAGAGAAACTTCTCTGAGCAGGAGCTCCACTCTGAGTACACAACTGGGACTCTAGTGGGTGCTTAGGCACCTTCTGAAGTGAAGCTTTAAATGGTGGGGTTGTACCAATAAAGGTAAGAAAATGTTCTCCACTAAGTGTTTCACCCCAAAAGGGGGAAAAAAGTGAAATAAAGAAATTGGAGCCTGGGGAAAGGAAGAAGACACAGAGTTTCTTGCTGTTCTTTCTAACTTCTCTTAGTTTAACTTTGGTGCAAGTCACTGGCTGTTGCTGGAAGGTTAAAAGCTCTCATCATCCAGCTCTGGGGTGCACAGCACAGGAAGGCCATGGATCTGTTGGAGCAAGTACAGAGGAGGCCACTAAGTCGATTATTGGGATGGAGCAGCTCTCCTTTGAGGAAAGACTGAGAGAATTGGGATTGTTCAGCCTGGAGAAGAGAAGCTTTGGGGAGACTTAAGTGCTGCCTTCCAGTATCTGAAGGAGCTAGCAGGAAAGATGGAAAGAGACTATATTCAAGGTCTTGGAGTGAAAGGACAAGGGGGAATGGCTTCACACTGGCAGAGGGAAGGTTTAGATGGGCTATCACCATGAAATTCTTCTTTGTCAAGGTGCTGAGGCGCTGGCACAGGTTGACCAGAGAAGGTGTGGCTGCCCCATCCCTGAAAATATTCAAGGCCAGGTTGGACGGGGCATGGAGCAGCCTGGGATAGTGGAAGGTGTCCCTGTGCATGGCAGGAGGGTTGGAACTGGATGATCTTTAAGGTCCTTTCCAACCCAAACCATTCTGTGATTCTAAGATCTCTTTTCTACTGCCTACTGAAGCTGCTACTGCTGGCCCGTGTCAGAGAAAAGTTGCAAGACTGGACAAACCTTAGGTCCATANAGGTTTAGATGGGCTATCACCATGAAATTCTTCTTTGTCAAGGTGCTGAGGCGCTGGCACAGGTTGACCAGAGAAGGTGTGGCTGCCCCATCCCTGAAAATATTCAAGGCCAGGTTGGATGGGGCATGGAGCAGCCTGGGATAGTGGAAGGTGTCCCTGTGCATGGCAGGAGGGTTGGAACTGGATGATCTTTAAGGTCCTTTCCAACCCAAACCATTCTGTGATTCTAAGATCTCTTTTCTACTGCCTACTGAAGCTGCTACTGCTGGCCCGTGTCAGAGAAAAGTTGCAAGACTGGACAAACCTTAGGTCCATAATTTGACCTAAGTAAGGCCATTTTTTGAAATTAATCTGTATCAGCAACCTGGTCTAGTAGAAGGTGTCCCTGCCCGTTCCAGGGAAATTGGAACTAGATGATCTTGAAGGTCCCTTCCAACCCAAACCCTTCTATGATTCTATGATCAGCTCACACAGTTAAGCCAAATTCAGGNAAGTACAGAGGAGGCCACTAAGTCGATTATTGGGATGGAGCAGCTCTCCTTTGAGGAAAGACTGAGAGAATTGGGATTGTTCAGCCTGGAGAAGAGAAGCTTTGGGGAGACTTAAGTGCTGCCTTCCAGTATCTGAAGGAGCTAGCAGGAAAGATGGAAAGAGACTATATTCAAGGTCTTGGAGTGAAAGGACAAGGGGGAATGGCTTCACACTGGCAGAGGGAAGGTTTAGATGGGCTATCACCATGAAATTCTTCTTTGTCAAGGTGCTGAGGCGCTGGCACAGGTTGACCAGAGAAGGTGTGGCTGCCCCATCCCTGAAAATATTCAAGGCCAGGTTGGACGGGGCATGGAGCAGCCTGGGATAGTGGAAGGTGTCCCTGTGCATGGCAGGAGGGTTGGAACTGGATGATCTTTAAGGTCCTTTCCAACCCAAACCATTCTGTGATTCTAAGATCTCTTTTCTACTGCCTACTGAAGCTGCTGCTACTGGCCTGTGTCAGAGAAAAGTTGCAAGACTGGACAAACCTTAGGTCCATTATTTGACCTAAGTAAGGCTGTTTTTTGAAATTAATTTGTATCAGCAACCTGGTCTAGTGGAAGGTGTCCCTGCCCATTCCAGGGAAATTGGAACTAGATGATCTTGAAGGTCCCTTCCAACCCAAACCCTTCTATGATTCTATGATCAGCTCACACAGTTAAGCCAAATTCAGGTGAATGATAATTCAATTCAGATCACAGAAGGAATTTTATTTTAAAAAAGGAACTACTAAAAAACAACAGAACACTTGGAGGTAAGTTGTCCACTTTTAAGGAAATAAGAGAAGTTTTTTGTTTTATTTTATTTATGCTTTCCAAAGAATCATAGTTTGTAGGCTTGGTCATAAATAGCACTCAGTTGAGACCATTTTTTATTACAGTTCAGGGAAAGATGTCATTTTCACATGAGTTTTCCTCCAGAGGTGTCTGGGAAATAGAATTTTCATCCTCTGGGAAATTTCATCTTCTCAGAAAGCAGTTTTCATTTGTCAAAGAAAATTTCAAAATTTACCACATGGTGTAAATTGCCCATCCAAACTGATTCAACCTTCAAACATTTCAGTTTCCAAAGCTGAATATTATAGCTAATCTAGAAAAAGAAATTATGTTTAACATAATTTTGAGACAAAATTAGAATGATTAAAATCATTTAGCAAAATGAAACAGCCCTTATAAAAATATATATTATTGGGGTTTGATCTGTTTTTACAGTTCAAAATTGCAGTTTCTCAACAAAAGTGCTTTTTTAACGTAAGAAAAAATGCTTGAACAAAAACTTGTCATCGAGCTCTGTCTGTCTGCATGGGGACCAAGAGACAAATAAACTTGTGCCAAAATGGGACAGTCATGTACGGAAAGCTGCAGAATCTCACAATATCCTGAGTTGGAAGGGACCCACAAGGATGATCGAGCCCAGCTCCTGGCCCTGCAAAGGTGCATCAGGATGCTTCACCCTGGATGTTCTGGAATGTGACCAAGCAACTCAGAAAATGTCCTGTTTGCAGATCTGTCAGTGTGGGTTGAGAAGGGGCCCCATGAGCTGGGTTTGGTGTTGAATTATGCTAAGATTCACTCTGGCAACTCACCTTGAATGAACATCCTGATAAAAAGGCAAAGATTTGGCAGGTGAGCTGCTAAACTGACCTGGAACATGACCGGCAGCCAACCCCTTTACACTACTGAAGTCTGGTCCACTTTCATCCTGTTAGGTTCTAACATATTCCTCCTCGGAGCGTGTGGAGACTTCTCCTGGATTTTGAGGACACCTACCAAGGATACTCCTCAAGGTGAAGAGAAAGAGACCTACCTACAAGGGTTGCCATGGTGAGTTAAATCAATCTCTACTTAGTTTTTTCTTTTGCTAGCTTTAATATAGTTACTTTAACATAATTGTTTTAATACCTTATATTATACTGTACTCTACTAGTAGTTTTGGCTTTCATATTGTGTTGTAAATAATTCTGACTGAGTTCTTTTTGTCTAATAGTTTATCATGACAATTCATTTTTATACAAATTTATCTGATCTGCCTTCGTTAAAAACTGCAGGACAAAGTTTTGAAACTTAAACCATTGACAGTCTGAGGCCAAGGTAAGATCCAGCTGCCCCCAGGCTCCTCTCTCTGAGAAGGAGTTCAGAAAGCCAGGGAATCCTCTCTGCACCTCATTATGAGCATCAGGGCTCCTTTAATAAACTTTTCTGAAGCTCCCACTCCACCCATGACACATGGAAAAAGGCATTTTCTTTAGTCCTTCTTTTTCATCATGACCTTCTAAATATCAGGGTTGGTTCCCTGGCTCTCTCGGAGTCACCAGTGAAAGCCATCAGCTGGATCTGGGTTATTCAACCACACACCAATTTGCATTTTGGTATATCCCCTCTCCTCCCAAACTAGCACAGAAAATGATCCACAGCACTAAATTTGTCCAGAATCTTATCTGAAACTCACAAAACCTACTGAAAACCTGCTCCAAACACCACCCATTAGGGAACAAGCCTATTGTCAGGTGCTTATCAGGAGCTGACCTAAATATTTTGCTCAGTGCTTTTTGTTATAATTACTTTAATATCCCTTCTATCTGGGAAAGTGACAAAGAGCTAAAAAGAAGTCTTTAAATCCCAGAATGGGGAAAAAAAACCTCCAACAGTCCTTTTTAGTCTCAACTGGGTCCAGACTGTTGTAGAGTGACAGTGATGCTGTAAGGTAATGATCCCTGCCTCTGAAACCAGAGCAGGTATCAGTGGCATTTCCTCAGGTGACATCAGGCAGGGAGATTTCATTAGACCACTTCAGGAAGAAGGTCTTTAGCTGTCACTTTGATGCCTCAGTCACAACATTTTTTTTTTATTTTATAAGCCATTTTCTCGTCTTTGTCAGAAATATCCTGTTCCCACAGGTGGTCCAGGCTTCCTCAGGACAAAGTGGAGGGGATGCAGCTCATTTCCCCTTGGTGCAAACAATGGAAGCAGCTGGAATCTGTTGGGTGAAAGGCAACGTGGGACTGCTGCACACCACCTCTCAACGTACCCTGGGGTGGCATCTCCACGTGATGAGGACTTCTTACACGCTCCTAATTCATGGGAATTTTGCCTTTTTTCCACCTATCACGTTGTGTTGTTTCAGTTTGGCAGAACTATTCCCAACTGCAGAATCACAGAATCACAAAATGGTTCTGTGTGAAAGGGACCACAGTGGGGTCATCTGGTCCCACCTCCCTGCTCAAGCAGGGCCATCCTAGAGCACATTACACAGGATTGTGTCCAGACAGTTGTGGAATATCTCCTGGGAGTGCAGACATGGTCCCCAAAAGTGAAGATGTTGTTGTAGTGCCTAAAAGGGAGGTACTTTCTGTTCTGCACTGTGAAAACACCCATGGTGAGAATACCCAGTATAAAGCCCTATTTGGGACATAACAATTTAAGACCTTTTAAAATAGACAGGAAGAAAATTACCTTGTTGATGCTCATACACTGTGGGAGGTGACTCCAGGTACTGAGTGACTTGGGCAAGGCCCAAGTCCTTGAAAAGTTCAGATAACTTGATGGAAATGGATTCATCTTCCATGCATGACCAGCTAATGAGAGGCTGAGCAACTCCAGCTGTCTCAGTCTCCAGGGAGGTGCTCTGTCCCTCTGAGGATCTTTGTGGCTCTCCTCTGGACCTGCTCAAACAATTCCACATCCTTCTTGTGTTGGGAGCCCCAGAGCTGGATGGGGTTTTACCAGAGCAGAGCAGAGGGGCAGAATCCCCCCCTCACCTGCTGCCCACCCTGCTCTGGGTGCAGCCCAGGACACATTTGGATTTCTGGGTTGCAAGTGCAGATGGCCAGGTCATGTTGAGTTCCTCATCCACCTGCTTGCAGTGTCAGCATGAAGCTCACAACCCACCTGGTTAGAGTTGAAGGTACAGTTTAAAAATGCAATTCAGCAGCTGGAAGAGGCAGATGAAATAACCTGAGCCTTAGCCATGCTGCTCTGTGAAGACTGATGCTGCAGAGTCCGGCTTTCCTAGGGGACTCGAGAGGCTACGTGCAATTTCATGCACATTTTAATATTGAAAGGGAAGCTTTCCTTCAAATATATGTGTATCAGAAACTTCAGCACTTCTGCCTGTGTGGAGAGTGTTGAAAGTACTCTTTAGACTGACTCCTCAGTCAAAACCACTTCTGGTTGAACTTTCTGGGAAAAAAGTTTTTTTCTCGCTCTAATTAACTTTCTGTCAACCACTAGCAAGGCAAAAGGATAAGTACTTATTTTTTTTTTTTCTTTCCCAGCAGAGATAAGGCTGAGAAACTGAGAGCACAGCTTATGCTGACAGGCATTAGGCTCTATTAGACTGATCCATCAGCCTGAGTGATGACGGTCCTGTGGAAGCAGTGAACACATCACCACTTAAAGCATTTTAAACTGATCTGGACACAGCACCAGCGAATAGTCTGGCAGAAACATTCCCAGACTAGACTGAGGATTAAAATACGTGGCCAAGTGATGTCAATGTGGGGGTGTTTTGCTTTGGGGTTGTTTCTGTTTCATTTTCAGGGGTGTTTTTTGTGCATCTCTAGATGCCAGGAGCCACATGAAAAGAAATACTGAGCTCCTGCACCTTTCACAGAAAAACTCTCAGCACCATGAATTTGTAACAGGTCCACAAGCTGAAGAAACCCTCCAACGTGGGGTTAACTTCAAGCATGTCAGACATCCCAGTGGAAGATGTTTTATCACCAGATTTAATTGAGTGTGTCACAGAACATTTACTAAAGAAACTGAGAAGAGCAGACAGATTAATCACTCTGAGAATATCTGGGGCCAATTTTCTGAGCACACACGTAAAAGCCCCGCGTGCACATTTTCTGAGCATTAACACCTCCACATCATGGCCTTTTCAGGTACAAAAACCACTCCCTGCAATGGGACTGGGATGCAAATTTTGGATTTAGCCTAGATAAAAAAGACACAGATACACAGGAATAATTGACACTGGTATCTTAAAACATTCTAGGCAAGAACAGCTACCAGGGCACCGTATTTTTCAAGAATATTATGATTATTTTAAAGATAGTCCAAGAAAAAACAGTTGTCCCAAATCTAGCTGTAACAGGATCAACTTCCCAATCTCATTTTGCTGATCTCTACTCCATTGCCTGAAAGAAAGGGAAAATGAAGCAGGCAGAAGGGTTTATCTGGTGAGGAGTTGCTTATGAAGGAAATCTGACTTAGCCTGGGGGCACCTCGAGACAGCACTGTATAACCTGATAGCTGCTATTAAGGCAAGAACACTTTCTTTCCCCTCTAATATTCACAGGTTTCTTTTGCTCATCAAGGCAGTGATAAGGCTGGATAAATAGTTCATGCAGTTTATATCCTCTGACTTTATGGTGGTAATGTTTGAAGAGGCCTCTCATAGAGAAGGCAACGATCTCTTTATCAAAGCCTTGATTCTGTTTCTGTCAGGTGAGAAGAAATATCAAGTCATATACTGACATTTGTTTCATGTGCTCTTCAGGGCCAGAGGAGGTACAAGGTTTCTTTGTATTATTTATACAGAAATACCTGGGGAACCTAAGGGGAGTTTGTATCTTCCACCATCGGGTGGAAATGTGTCATAGTTCTACTGGAAAACATAGCAAAGTTTAATTAAACCTCTCAGTCAGGAAAATAATCTGAGGAACCTGCTGTCTGCAGGAGAAACCCAAGTCAAATAAAGCTTCTGAGAGTAGAGAAGATAGTTTACCTTACTAATGCTGATCATGCTTTTACAGCTTTTAGATTAATTTACTAGGCCCTAATTCAGCTCTTTCTCCAGTAGCTGCACACCTTTAGGCTTTTTAGCATGCTTGTTGTCACACAAGTGTATAAATGCTCTCCTAACTCAGGATTATAATTTAATTTAGTATTGATATATTGTACCTCTGTGGGCTTTTTTCTGCTTTTTCTGTTTTTAAAGCCTGTGGTCACTGCTAGTCAGAACAGTTTCAATGCCAGCCGTGTAAAATCTAAAACCTGAGTTACGTTTCTGCTGCTGTAGATGAAAAGGGAGCCATGAATCACAGCAACAACCTTAAGTACTTGCTCTGATCACTTTATCATTCCTGAGGTTGCAAAATTTTATGTTACTTCCAGTAAAGGCAGCACTTTGGGTCCATCAGCCACACAATAGTGCTGAGTTTTAGGTACTAAGAGAAAGCTCTGGGTCAAGTTCACAAGATCTTTTAATTATTTTAAAGAAGCAGCCAGTGGAAATAATAAACTTCTAATACCCTCATTTTGAAAATAATCCCACCACAGGCGTACAAGGTGGGACAGTATTACTCCTGTACTGATTTTCATCCCTTATGGGTATGGCTACAATTGCTATTACTACGATTACCTAAAAGGAGGTTGTAGACAGGTAAGTCAGTCTTTTCTCCCAGGTAAGAAGAGATAGGATTAGAGGAAACAGACTCCATTTGCACCAGGGAGGGTTTAGATGATTGGATATTAGG
Organism: Melanocharis versteri; assembly: GCA_013397845.1. Taxonomy (NCBI): domain Eukaryota; kingdom Metazoa; phylum Chordata; class Aves; order Passeriformes; family Melanocharitidae; genus Melanocharis; species Melanocharis versteri. The sequence continues at coordinate 61,220 of VZTG01007052.1, forward strand.
AAAAAAATTCTTCACTGGAAGGGTGGTCAGGCTTTGGAACAGGCTGTCCAGGCAAGAGGTGGAATTACCAGCCTGGAAGTGTTCAAAATATGTGTAAATGGGGTGCCTTGAGAAATTATTTAGTGGTTGACCTGGCAGTGTTGGGTTAATGGTTGGACTCCATGATCTTGGAGACCTTTTCCAATCTCAGTAATTCTATGTTTTATATACCATCTACCTGTCTACTCTCCAGCTTTCCTGATTCGCTTCCTACTGGTCCTCCGGAAGGATTTTTCTCTCTTACATCCCCTGTTCCACCTGCCAGCCTTGCACAGATGTCTCAAATATCCTGATGTGACTCAGTAAATGCCGATTTTCAGACATCTGTAGAGCTCCCCAAGCAAGGGCTGATAGGTCCGGACCTTTTGACGATCTTCTGAGTAAGAGGCACAGAGAGTCCTGTATGGAGTCTATAAAAAAAATCCATCAGAGCCAAATTCCCACCTTCTTCTCAGTGTTGGGTGCCGATAGCAACACGTGGGAGGATCACAGTTCAGATGCTATGGACAGTGACAAGGGTGAATGTTGTCCACAGCTCACTGAAAAAAACACTGCGCTTTCTGCGTGCTCAGCAATTAAAGAAAACCAATCTTTACAGCTCCTTTATTAACATTAAATGCAAAGGGGGAAACTCTCAAGAAACACCAGGGGAAACTATTCACTCCAGCAGTGCTGTGGTGCCTGTCCTGAGCTCACAGACTGAGGCGTGTCCATCTGTCAGAGAACATCAAACCATTCCATGATTTGATGATCCTTTGATTTTATGGGAAGGATTACTGAGCATGGTGTCAGCAAAGAACAGATTTGTTGGGAAAGAATAGACACTTTTGGAACTGCCATAGACAAAAAAAAAAAAATAAACTAACTAACTAACTAAGTAACTAAAAAAAAGTGCACAAACCAAAAAATCCAAGCAAACATACAAACGAAAAAACCCAAAACAAAACCTCAAACCCATAAAACTCCACGGTAGAACTTTTTGATGTGTTGGGGGGTGCAGGGCACAATTACAGGGCAATTTAACCTCGTAACAGCAGCGGTCTCTCCTCCAAACTGGAAGGGAGCAGTTTTCTTCTAAGCCTTTCCACAGAGGTGCTGCCCAGGAGGTGATCTTTGCCAGTACCCCCTTCTGATTGTGCTTCTCTCTATATTGACTTGAAAACAGAGACAGCATTTAGAAAACAGCTAACATTCCTAACTACTCACAAGGCCGTTAAAATACCTTCATGGCTCCTTGTTACAAAAATTGCTTAGGCTCTTTCATGCCCTCAAAAGGGATGTAAATTTTTGTTGTGTCCTCTGCCATCCCCTAAGATCAACACATCATATCAGCTTGAAGGAAATTAAGGGGTGGTGGGAAGGAACAGCTGAAATACTCTTTCCTTTTACTTGCTCTGATGTTGTGAGAGTGTCCAGTTGTGCCCAGTAAGGATATAATTTACCTTTATCGCTGGAAGAAGCGGTGGGTGTGTATCCACACCTGACTAACTCTGGTATTAAAAGATGCGTGTCAGCTCCAGTCAAAGTCATGCAGTATCTGCGGTTAAAGATGAGCAATAACAAGGTTATAAATCTATGGAAAAGAAATACCATCAACTTAATGTGAGGTTATAACGCGAGAAAAATAATAGAGCCTAATCTCCAGTACGTGTTGAAATAGCACTTGCCTCTGTTAAAGACACACTCCTGGGCTGAATGGACACTGATATCAGCCCTCAGGAGTTTTTTCACATCCATATCTAACTCCTATAAGATATTTAACGTTTTAATGAGAAATCAGCCTGGCACAGGTCACATGGAGCAATTGTTGGTCAGCAGATAGTTCCTACCCAGCAATTAGAATGCAGGACTATTTTTAGTATGTTCTGCTTCTTAGTAGAGTCTTACAGATTGCCTTTTGTGCTCAATGTGCAGTGACCTGGAAGAAATTCTTACTGATAAGGCTGTCAGAGGACCTATGAAGAGGAAAGGATGAATAATGTGGACTCTCCCCAGGGAAGATATGAGTCTGAAAAAAATTGTCCCTACCTAACCCAGGCTGAGGAAACAGTTATGGGGTCTAACCCTTGCCTGGCTTTTCCTTCAAAGAGCAGCTTGGTCTCTTTATTTTATCAAGAAAAGAAAAGAAATAGCATAACAGGGCCATGCAAAAATTCAAATGAGGGCAAAAGTTGTAATAGTAATGCTGACTTCTGCAGAAAGGATAATGCAAAAAATCCATTGCCTGAAAATGTAGACAAGGGCAATATGATAATACAATCATGATCACTTGAACAATGTGGCAAGTGCTCTCTTGTCAGATATTTTCATCTATAAATCTGTTTATTGGTGTGTTTTGGTTTTGGTTTTTGTTTATTTTTCCCTAAAGAAAGTATCCTAAAAAATTAATACACTGCACCCAGTTCTGGGACCCCCAACACAAGAAAGATGTGGATCTCTTGGGGCGAGTCCAGAGGAGAGACACGAGGTCGATCCAAGGGCTGGTGCTCCTCTGCTATGGAAACAGGTTGGGAAAGTTGGGGATGTTCAGTGTGGAGAAGAGAAGCCTCCAGGGAGACCTTAGAGACCCTTCCAGTGCCTAAAGGTCTACAAGAGAGCTGGAGAGAGACTTTAAACGAGGGCATGGCCTGAAACGACAAGGGGGAATGGCTTTAGAATGAAAAAGGTAGATTTAAATTAGATATTAGGAAGAAATTCTTCCCTTTGATGTTGGTGAGGCCCTGGCACAGGTTACTCAGAGCAGCTGTGGCTGCCCCATCCCTGGAAGTGTTCAAGGCCAGCTTGGACAGGGCTGGGGGCCACCTGGGATAGTGGAAGGTTCCCTGCCTGTGGCAGAGGGGTTGGAACAAGATGATCTGGAAAGTCTCTTCCAACTCAAAATATTCTGTTTCTATGACTCTGCAATTCTATAACTCTATGATTGATTCTGTGATTTTGTGACTCTATGATTCTATGATTCTACAATTCTATGATTCAGGTTTCCATCCATGGAAGTCGTGCATTTTAGAGGTGGCCGGAAAAGAGAGTCACAGACATTCTCCGTGGCTTCTAAATAAAATTGTTTTTTTTCAAACTCTCTTCTCAGCAGCTGCGCCTCAAAGCACCCTGTGAAGGAGACTGGTTCCATCAGGAATGGGCACATGCAGAGGAAAGGGATTTGTTCCACAACACTCAGGAATCCAGCAGCAAAACTGGACATGTGCCCCCATCTTGCGCATCCTGCTGGAGCCTTAATCCATTCAGTCTCCAGACTCCAAACTGCTCACTGGAAACCCCAGTAATGACTTCTCATGCGTGTCCTAGTCTTGTACATCATTTACAAAGGAAAAAGTCTCTGTTCCAGATGGTGGCAGCTGAACTGTGAGGGCGAGGGAGGGGAGGAATTACACCAGAAATATCAACTCTGCTTTGATAGATCCTTGTACCACAAGGCAAAGCACTTCATATGCATTTCTGGTTTGCAACAGATTTTTGTTTATTTTCTTTAACGCTAAAATAACCATCAAACAGGTTCAGAAGTTCAGTTTGGATGCTTAGAAAGCTGAATTTCATTCCAGAGGAAAAATGAGAGGTTGGTCATGTAGCCTCACAGGAGATTAATTTGCACAGAACTAGTAAAACTTCATAACACTAAAAGTTAAAATTTTGCAGAACAGAGTAAAACATAGAAATAAAAAACTTAAATCCTTAAGAAGTGGTCAAATCAGGAGATGCAGATTTTTTTTTTTTCCTCTTCTGGGACTAGAAATAGCCATTATGGTTATGCAGTGCTCAGACCAAAAATAAGATGTGACATTTTGAAGTGCATACAATCTGGTAAAATATATAATATTTAATAAATATGTAAATTGGTCAAGCTGCTTCCCCAAGGAGGAAAGCTTCAGTCGTGTTTTACAGCCCTCATTCACTTACGCAAATACTTTAAGAGGATCAAGGATGGATTTTAAATGAAGTTAAAGTTTAACGAGAAATATATAATCCTTTGAGGAAGAGATATTGTCATGTTCATTTATAATTTCTTGCAAGTTTTAAAAGTATGAAGTTGAGGGAGTAGCATTCTGAAGCTTTGTGTGTGCAAACGGAGAGAACTGCAGCCGCTCCCCTGCATCCTGCAGTCAGGGTTGTAACAAAATGTAGACATTGACAATATTTTCTATTTCTTGGGAAGTTCTGGATTTTCCTGGGGATCCTGAAAGTTCACTGATAAACTCATTATATGATCCAGTTGCAGTCCTCTGATATTTGGTCTTTGGCTAGGTGGCAACTTGAAGGGACATCCTAAGTCACCAAACCTAAGTGATGTGTCATACACCCCCTTTTGAAATCTCTTCAAGCTCCATCTTACAGTATTGCACTGTAGCCTTTTGGGAACAAGCTGAATCTTGTCCTTTTAAAACCTCACTTCTTTAGCAGTTAGGAGCCCTATTTAAATTTCCAGATCAAACTGATTCATATATAAACCACACTCATACATACATACACACACACACACACATACATACATACTTTTTAAAAATAAAAATTCTGTGATAGACAGAACATAGAAGAGTTTAGAGAAAGTTTTCCACACTCTTAATCCAGCCCTGATGTCAGCCCTGCTTTTATGAAATGTTCAGTCTCTGGAAACTGCTGATGAATCAGAATCATGGAATGGTTTGAGTTGGAAAGAACCTTAAAGATCATCCCATTCCAATCCCCAGCCATGGGCAGGGACACCTACCACTATCCCAGGGTGCTCACAGCCCCATCCAACCTGGCCTTGGACACTTCCAGGGATCCAGGGGCAGCCACAGCTTCTCTGAGCAGCCTGTGCCAGGGCCTCCCCACCCTCACAGGGAAGAAGTTCTTCCTAAAATCTGATCTAAATCTACCCTCCTCCAGCTTAAATCCATGAGTCAAAGATAGTTTTGTACATCATGTTCAGTGGCATCTTCTCATGATGCAGGTGTTTTAAAAGCCTGTTATAATCCTGAAAAAGCTGTGAATACTAAGGAGGCTATTGAAGGTAAAGCAAGTGGCTAGGCAAAGAAAATAAAAAAGAAAATAGCCCAGAAATCATCTTTGCACTGGGGAAGACCCCAGCAAAGGGACACGGTACTTTTATATTTTCCTAGTTCTGGGCACAAGGCAGAATGAAAACAGATAAATGCAGATTGAGAGTTGTCGGAGCTGGAGAGTGTTTGCAGGGTTGTTTGGGGCTGGTATCAGAAGGCAGAAATTTCCCTTGACACACGCTTTGCTTGCACGCTTGTGCAGTGCTCTGTTCATTTTCACTTTGTTTCTGAGTAATTTTACACTAGAAATGATTGTTCTTCCTGCTTCATGTGCTCACACTGCATGCTGGAGAGTTTGAAACAAGTTGATAGAGGACTTAAGAACTTGTGGGGTTCAAAATTTACTTTTCTCCCTACCAGAGGGAAAAATAACATCATTATATCATGTTTCAGTGACATCTGCTCAGAGACCAGCATTCTGCCACCCTTGATAAAGGTCCAAAGTGGTGTTGGGAGGTTGAGGAAAGTGGAATAGGGTGAGAATAGCTTCTTTCATTCAAAAACCAAACCAAATCTGCATTAACATCACATCATGTACACAGCACAGCAGTTAGATTTTCTTACCTCCTTTGATTTCAACTTTGCTGCCCTTGAGAGGACAAAAGAAGAAAATGAAGAGTTGAAGAGAAGGACTGTGAAAGCAGAAGATGACAAACCCATGAGCAACTTTATTTTCTTCCTCAAAAGCAACAGTTTCACAGAATCCATTTCATTGCTGTCTTCACCAGGTCACTGTAATATTGTGTGAGATTTTCAGGAGTGTGGCATATGTCCATATCTAAACCACACCCATACATACATACTTTTTAAAAATAAGAACTTCTGTGGTAGACAGAAAATAGAAGAGTTTAGACAAAGTTTTGCATGCTCTTAAAATTTTACATACCTGACATCAGCCCTGCTTTTACGATAATACACTGAATATCAGTTTCTTGATGTATCCACCCCAGACAGAATCACTGCTTCACCACCATGTCGACGTGTTGCTCATCTTTCACTCTGAAACCAACAGCCAGGCACAATTCCTACAGCACAACGGTGAAGAGGATTTTTGGTGCTCCTCCAGGTGCAGTCTGGGCTATTGCTGCCAGATTCACTCTCCCTACCCAGCTGCACAAGATCAACGTAGAACCTTAATGGAAAGTTTCAGCTCCCTCCACTTTATCAGGGCAAAAACAATTCAAACAAAGTGTTTGGGCAGCTGAAACTCCCCCAAATATCGATGGGGGGAGAGATGGTCACTTCTGGAGCAGAGAGCCAGAAGTAAACACATCGTTTTCCTCCTGGAAACCTTTTCAGCCTTCAGTGAACTGTTGCTGAGGACTAGGTTAAGGTTTAAGTTAGGCCACGTATCTTTACCTGGCTAAAGTTCAGCGCAATGAACCTAAATTCAAGAGATTTTCATGGAACTTGTTCTTGATAACTGACATTTTGCTTCTACCACCTCCCTCAGTCAGTGGGAAGTGTGAGCAATAATTAAGAACCCGTGTTTTGTTTTGGGGTTTTATCAGTATTATTTTGTTTGAATTCCTATCTTTTCACACTTCTTCCCCACAAGGAGTGCCAAAACCATCGTCTCTGCAGTCACCTACCCTCTCTCTGTGTCTCATCTGTGCCTGTGCCGAACAACAACCAAGACATTTCCTTTGATGTCATTTTAGCCCAATAGCAAAGGGAAACTAGAGAGAGTTGTACAAGTAAACTCCTGAAAATTAGTTCCACAGGCTGGCAGTCAAGCAGTTAAACCAGGCATGGAAATGGATTGCAATCTGTTCCACCAGTCTCTTAAGCTTCCATTGTCAAATCAGGATTATTTTTCAGTAAAACAGCAGCCCTCGGGAATCAGTGTAATTAAAGACAACAGCAACGACAAAAAATTATTGGTTTTAAATATATCTCTAAGCTACGGGGGAAAGGGAAGGAGAAATCTATTGCAAATCACAATATTTCTCCTTACTATTCACATTATTGACCTGTATCCAGTCACGGGCCAAAGAAGCTGGGTTTGATCTCCTGTACTTGAGACAGCCTGTGCTGTTTGAAAGGAATCCATCCTCGGTGTTTACCCATGGGGACAACAAAATGTTCCTCACCACTGGGAACCGCTGGGAAGAGCAGAGAGGGTGCAGGTTTCCTGGGCTGCTGGAGCACAAAACATCACAGCTTTAAACGAGTGTCTCCCACGACCTTCCTCAAGGACACCTCCCTGCAGGAGGGAGCAGAGAGGCTGATTTCCTGGTTTGCTGAGTGTAAGGTGCCTCTTAATGGGATTTCATGTCAGACCCAGGAGTCTGGGGGAGGTTTAATGAGCATAAAAGGCTAACCTTCCCTCTCACTTTCCCTTGAAATCCACTGCCTCTGCTCTAGGTTAGCCTGAACACTCAGAACAGTCAGGATGATGTTTCTGTGACAGTTAAACCCTGTCTTTAGAAGGGAATTGGCTGTTCCCTAAGCAAGAAAATGACATGTAGTGAAGATGGAGAAAAACTCAAGAAAAAAAATTTAAACTTCGATTTTATTTCAGTCACCTTCCATCATATGAAAGCTTCTGCTGTGTGCATGGTTGAATGTCCTTTTTGCCATCTTTAATGACCAACTTCAGAAAGAAGGAGAAATTAATGAAAACATTGGACTTGATGACCTTGGAGATGTTTTCCAACCTCAGTGATTCTGTGATTGCTCTCTGTGATTCTACTCTATGAAAAATAAATCCACCAAGATCCACGGGAGGCCTCTCTCCAGGCAGTCTAAGAGCTACAAGCCTGTATAGACTGGGAGGCTGCGTGGACAAACAGCACTTTCTAAGGACTAATTTCTCCCTAAATTCCTGCCCAACCCACTGCTACTGGTCAGCTTCAGGCCCAGGATGCTGAAGGCCAAGATCCAATAGCCTCACTCAGTATTTTTTATTATATTTTTAATATCAATAGCTTTGGTGTAAGGTTGATTTTTCTCTTTTAGTTCTGCAGAGCTGTAGCTGCTTCCAGCAGGATGTTTTTGGGCAGTCGGTAATGCCATGGCACAGCTTGAACAGGAGCTGAAGAATATTTTTATGCTGTTGCAGCAAGAGATGAGAAATGAGATAGAGATAATGCAATCAAGTAAAACAGATTTAGTGAAGATATGAAGCCTGCAGCGCCTGATTCCAACAAGAACAGACCATCACAGCTGAATTTGAAAGGCCAAGGTTATTGGGGCAGATCTTCCTGCTAAAGGGGCTGAACTGTGACTGTGGTTCAAAAGGAGAAGAGAAAAGCAGAAAGGAGATGTGAACAGTGTCTTAAAAAACCCCACCTGTGCCTCTACAGAGAATCCTAGGGTCGCAGAATGGTTTGGGTTGGATGGAAGCTTAGAAACCATCCCATTCCAATCCCCTGCCGTGGGCAGGGACACCTTCCACTGTGCCAGCTTGCTCCAAGCCACATCCAAGCCAGTCTTGGACACTTCCAGGGATGGGGCATCCACAGCTTTTCCTCACCACCCTCACAGGGCAGAATTTCTTGTCCCTTCAGACAGCAGGCAGCAGATTAATTCCCATTTCTTCATGGAGCCATGTTGCAAACTGAATTCACTAAACATCTGCAAGGGAGGAAAAAGAAACAAAATACCCACCCACGTATTCCCTAAAAATGCAGCAATCTCTGATTTTCAGAACCAGCTTATTTCATTGACTTGTTTTATAGCTACATTGACATAAGTAATAAGTTTGTAAAAATATAGTCCCAAACAGAAAGAAATGATTGGGAGTGCGGAAAGCTAGAAATCACTTAAATCCACTTTGCCACAGAGAACTTTCAGGCATGGAAGGAAACCTAAGGAAATATTTGTGATTTAAGAATTCAGTCTTTAATGTGTACTTATAACAAAGTGCAATTCTGGCTTTCCTCATGGCAAAATAAACTTTCAAGACAGGCATTTTCATGGAATCACAGAATCACAGAATATCCTGAGTTGGAAGAGACCCACAAGAGCCATCAAAATCCAACTCCTGTCTCCTTTTCAAGGAAACTGAGAGGAAAATAGCCATCACCCCCACCAACCTCTTAATAAAGGCACGTTTTGGTTGTGTGTGTACAATCCTGCTCCCATGTAATTTAAAGGTTTGTGAGTTGTGATATTTTCTTCCAACCCCCCGGCCTGCCTCATCCTGCCCAATTTAGAGATGGTGGAAAAAATAGCACTGTGTAGATCCTTATGGATAATCCACCCCTCCCACGTTCCAGTGCTCGTTTGGATATTGGCTCCAGTTTCACTCACAGCTCTGGATCTGTTCCATGTAGTCCAGGAGCAGGAAGGCAGCGAGACATTGGAACAGGTTGTCCAGTGAAGCTGTGGATGCTCCATCCCTGGAGGTGTTCAAGGCCAGGTTGGATGGGTCCCCGAGCAACCTGATCAAGGTGGTGGCATCCCTGCCTATAGAGGGGAGTTGGAATAAGATGGTTTTTCAGGTCCCTTCCAATCCAAACCATTCCATTATTCTGTTACTACATGATTCTATGATACATATATCATATATACACCATAAGATATATATATAACATATTAAATGATTTATAATATTACATTATATAATATATTATTACTATGTCTCTGTGTACACGTGTAGATATATGCATCATGTATAGCATATCAATAAATAAAAGTTCAGCAAAATAGGGAATTCTCTGGGAGAATAAGCCAATATTTTCTCATCATGGTGGCTTTTGATTAATCATATTTCATAATCCCTTCTTTTCACCTATTTTAATACTTCTTTCCCAAAGAAATTGAAGAGCACTCTAAGTCTGACGGCTGAGTAGTGCACTAGTGACAACCCACATATCAGGAATTTACATATGGTTGCCCTAAGGTTTCATTCTGAAAAAAATTGGGAATTCACAACTATTACTTGCAATTCTTACAGTATTTCTCAATGTTCCTGGTTTCTGTCACTGGCCTGGGTCTCTGGTTCAGCACAAAGCCAGGAGAAGGCTTGTTGCCAGCCTGGCTTATGTCGAAGGACCACAGCCCAAACCCTGTGGTCTAGAAAGAGATGACAAGAGCCTTTTAACAAGGCCACTCATCCAGCAGGCATAAATCACCAGCTGGGAATTTGGCCCTGACTGTACAAGTTAATACATAATGCCAATATTTAAAAGTGTTTTATGGCTGTCTCAACTAATTGCTAAATGAAATTCAAGTGAAAAATTGAAAGCAAAAAGCAACACCACTACAAAGCTTTTTTAAATTTTTTTTCTTCTGAGTGGCTGTGCAGGTGTTCCACTCTCTGGAGGACAAAAATGTTTGACAGTAAAGGATATTTGTGCTGGCAGGATCATTTGATTGATGTTTCAGGAGCCAAATTGAAAACATATTTTCACAAGGTGCAACCGTAGATCATTAGAAGGAGCCAACTTCTGCAGTTGCAGAAGTACGTCTGAGACAGAACAGATGTATAAATTAAAATGTACCCCAAACCTGGCAGAAATATTTTTGAGGATGGGAAAATTCAGTAAAGGCAGTGGATTTTTGTGTTGCTGTCTTTGCTAAGGGTCCAGGAGTGGTTGGGCTTTGCTGTTCCTTCTGCAATTAAAGCTCTACAACTTTCTTCACACTGCATTTACTAGAGGATAATCTCATCTCTCAGTGACTGGTCTGATGGCATCTCTCAATGGCAGGGGATTCACATCACCCAAAATGAACAAACCTCCGAGAAAAGAGACATTTGAGTCACCCACAAGTTTCCCCAGGAAACCAACAAAACAGAACTGCAAATTTCTGTTTGTTGGGAGTAAACCCAACACGTTACAGGCCTGCAAACACCAACTGGAGCAGGGGATTTGCTTGAGGGAAGCGATGGCATCCGGAGGGACCTTGACTGGCCTGTCAGTACATCATCAGGTTCAAAACTGTGGTCACACCATGCAAAGACAAACACTTGAACAGACCAGCCACAGACACCTGGCCAGCTAAAACACTGCTGTTAGAGCTAAAGGATGTAAACCAAGGCTGCCCAAAGTCTGTGACCCATGACCAGCGCTGTCAATCCCATTCCCCTGTCCCACACGACCCATGGCCAGCACCACAGTGACCACTGGTAGCCCACAAGATTTTCCATCGCTTTCCTCCCCTGGTGATGATGTCAGAGTGACACCTGTCAGCAGGCATTGATTTTATGGCATAAAAAGAACATTCTCATTAAGGGAAATTGGACTCACTCATTTTCTAGCACTGTGTAGACAGACACCTTATTTCACTTTTTAACCCTACTACCCATGAGAGTAATTCTCAAGGACTCCTGTATCCATGTCAGGAACAAATCTCTGAAGAGAAAGGTATTAAAGTATGGCAAATGGAGGATTTTTATCATATCAAGAATATATAAAAGGAACTCGAGCATTACTAACTTTGTATAGTTGTATATTCTTGACATAAGAAAATGAACCTCCTGGAATTGCTTCCATTTGGTTTGGAAGTTGTAAATTTACTTTTTTATGTGAAAAAGCATTGCTTGGTGTTTTTTCCTATAAAAAAACCAGCAGCCTGTACTTCTTTAACAAACTGCGCAACATCTCTTTTCCCTACAGTAACATTTACTTGATTATATTTCTTAATATATTTATTTATTGACCTATCACATACATAATATAATATTCAGGATCCAATCAGTCTTGCCAAAACTTTTAAGGTGCTTATCATAAGCCTTTAATACTATCAAGTGTTTTAAAAATGTCTGATCAGGACAAAAATCCCAAATACTCTGATTAAATATATGCTTTTGAGTTTCAGATGACCTTTGTCTGCCTTCAAAAACTAGATTGATTTTTTTTTACAGTATTTCCAAATGCAGCAAAAATCTATAAGATAGATGAGAAAATTGCCTGTTAATTATCATTGTTAGCATTAATGATAGTAATTACGTTCTAGAAAAGAAACATCAGTCCATCTGAATAATAACATCTGAATCAGAGAACTGCATTGACGAAAACTGCTATTTATTTTTAATCCTCTGTGACAGCATTTCACTGTGTCTTAATAAAATTTGTAACTTTGAAGTCCAAGTGCCAAGAGAGTTTTTACAGTACTTTTCCAGCTGAGTTTTTTCTTCAGTCACCTGCCTCTCTGGCACTTCCTAAATTTCTCAGTTCTCACAATGCTCCCATAAATGATGGAGATCCCCAGAAGTGCAGGTGAGCTGATAAACCTGCACTGTGTCACTTTGAGCCTTTCCAACTCATGGTCCTGCCATAGAGAAAGTCCTTTCTCAACAAACCAATGAGGCACAGATTTAAAGGAAATCTGGACATCTGAATTTCACTAAAATAAGCAATGTCATAGTTGCAGGTGTCAAGAAACTGCCAGAGTATGGAGGGAAATGTAACTTTATTTATGTTTCTCGAGGTATTTATTGTTAGATATGACTAGAAACTAAATAGTGAACTCCACAGTTTGCTGTTGTCTTTAAACTTGCTGACTGGACACTTTTCCTCATCCAGATAATTAATGAAGCTGTTAAATAGTAATGGACCCAGTATTGACCCTGGGATCCAAGACTCCAAGCAGACTTGTCCCCACTGAGCACCACCCTCCACGTCCGTTTAGCCAGTTTTCAATCCACGTCTCTGCCCATGCATCAACACCTTGACTGGGAGGATCTGATGTGAGAATCAATGGCCTTCCTGCAGCCCAGGTGGGAAATAACCTCTCCTCTCCCCTCATCTGTTCACTGTTCTCCCCTCACCTCCTAGCTCAGCCGCTTCATCTCAGAGCTTTGTCAAATTGGTCAAGCACGACTTCTCCTTGGTGAAGCCATGCTCTCCCCCTGATCATTTCCTTATCCTTAATCTGCCTTTTCTTAAATTTGCTCATTTCCTTAAAATGCTTTTCAAGGATCAACTTCTCCACCACATTCCCAGGAACTGGAGTGAGGCTGGCCAGTCTGTAGCTCCCTGGGTCCTCCTTTTTTGCCCTTTTTGAAGACAGCCACGATATTTTCTTTCCTGGTCTTTCAGCACAGCTTCCAGTCACCACAATCAATTTAAAGATTTTCCCCTTTGTGTCCTTTGGGACAAACTTCTGCATCTGTTGGCTGCCTCTTTTGGAAGGCCCAGTGGACCAAATCTCTAAATTCTCTGTCTCAGTTCCTTTTTTAATTGTTGTTTTTTCTTTGATGTAGAGATGATCATTATTTGGGAAACTGTGCCTTGCTGTACCTGCTTTACACATATTGTGACCACAGTTTCCTTTATATAATGTGGACATCAAATAACCTGCACCTTGTCAAACACAAGCCAGGAATCACCATGAGGGAGGCTAAAGGAGCTCATGGGAAGTGGAAAGTTTGGCAGAGAAGAAGAAAGTTAGGAGGAATAATGATTTTAAGACACATTTCCATGTTTTCCAAGCATGTCTAGCAGCCGTGTTTCTGTTTGTATCAGGTATCTGGGTTTTTTTTCTTTTCACAAGTATCATACTATTAATCAGTATAATAAAAGTGGTGAAAAGTTTACTAAGTGTTGATTGCTCAGAAACTCACCTCTGGGTTGGGAAGTTTTCTCTTCTAACACAGAAAAAACGACTCTGCCAGCAAATTGATTTCACACGAGAGACGGTGGTTGGCAGGAAAGCGAAAAAAAACCCATGGCACAAGAAAGGGATTCACAGTGCATAGCCTGGAGTCCTGAGCTGCTATTGTAATTTAAAGGACTAATTAATTAAAGCTGTTGTCCTCCCTTTCTGTTTGCAAAAATGTCAAAGTCCAAAGCAGCCTGAAGTAAAATCTGTCCATCATTTTGCAATTCTGTTTTTTGTTCTTTAGCTGTGCAGTACTGGTTTCAAACCTCTGTTCTCTGCCTTGCTTTCCTTTCTCTGTTGGAATTCCAGTGTGAATGTGCGTTTATTTCCATTTTTGGAACCTAATCTCTCTGCCTGGCTGTGATTTATCGCCACAGCTGGTCCAATGACAATTGTCCTGCTTCTTTTAAGCATACTTTTATCTCCAGTAGCATTCACTTAATGAAAGCAGAGACTTTGGGTTTAAAACATGTGTTGGGGATGGATGCATAATGAATATTTATAGATATTTAAAATATTTAGAATGTTCAGAAGTAAGGCGTTGCTTTTTTTTTCTTCTTCTTCTTCAGCATAATTTCGTTTTTATAGTGTTTTCAATGCTAAAGCATTTTTGGTTTACTTTGACATTCATCTAACTCTGTTGTCCTTTTTCCATGGATCTGTTTGACTGGACCTTTAAATAGTTAAAGTCTAAGACTCCTAAACAAAGCAGAAATGTTTCTCAGCTCGCAGGAACTACAGGAGGCAATAAGGACAGACAGATTTTGAAGTTCCTTTTTCCTTTTTAAGTATTTATTTTTAAGAAAAATCTCCACATATTTCCATAAATGGCCATGGAAAATGGTAGTTCTGCAAACTGCGGCAGACACAAAGTAAATACAGAGTAAATGCTGAGAAAACTAAACTCCAGATACATAAATTCAACTACTTTATTAAGAGCAAATGGTTATGACTTTAAATAATTTCTTTAGATAGTACTTAAAACTTGAGGGGTTGGGTGTTTTGGTGTTTGTTTTTTTATTTTCCTGATTTGTGGGCAGAATTTTTCTGACCTCTCTTTAACACTCTGAAAGTGAAATACCTTGTCTAATGTAGCCTTGCAAATTAATTTTTTACATTTTCAGCACAGAAAGGATGCAGCAGAATGTGCTCTGAAGATCTCTGTGTCTCTGTACCAAAGGTGTGTGGACAAGTAGCTGCAAGAGACACCCCACTTTTCAATTGCCAAAGTGAGTTAAGTGAGTCCTGGTGAGAGCTCTGACCCAGAATTAGTATTCTCAGGGATTTTAAACATTCTAGTGCCTTTTAATGAATAATCTCATTTCTAAATATTATCCTGACTTGATGTTAACTATTTTTTTTATGAGCCACAATACCACAAATGTAATAAACAGTTATTGCTATCCTGACTACTTCCTGATAAATAGTCCCTGATTCAATATTAGTAAAAGTGCTTTTTAGATTGAAAAATGCATCACACTCAAACTAAACTCCTGTGAAATGCATTACGGGTGCAGGATTTCAAGAATAAGGAAAATTTTTATGTATTGATATTTATTGACATTAATTTGGACAACTGCATTAGATATGTATAGCTTGTATCCTCTACATTATATAGGGTATTTCACATAAATATAAATACTTATAAATATCTAATGCAGTTATGAATATAAACGTGGACATGCATAGGTCTGATGCAGGCAGAGATACCTTTCCACCTGCAGCTGGGCTGAAAAGCTGGAGACAGCTCCAGCCACTGCATTCTTTGGTTTAGAGTATTTTTTCCCTTTTTGTTCATGCCACTGCACCATAAATAAAACAAATAAGACAAAATCACAGTGTAGCAGAGAGGGATTTGTAGTAGGGGGACACTGGAAGGTCTCATGTGATTTTTCCCATTAATGACTTTATTTATCCTCTTCCACCACTCCTTTGGATGTGGTGGTGGTTTAGGTGGAGAAAGGAATAGAATCACAGAATCATAATTGTTAAGATTGGGAAAAATCCTTTAAGATCATCAAGTCCAACTGTCAACTTAACACCATGCTCACCACTAAATAATTGTCCTCAAGTGCCGCATCCACAGGTTTTTTGAACACTTCCAGGTATGGTGATTCCACCACATTCTTGGGCAGCCTGTTCCAATGCTTGATCACCCTTCAGTGAAGAAATTTTTCCTGATAATCCAGCCTAAATCTCTCTTGCTGCAGCCTAGGGTCATGACCTTTTGTTCTGTCTCTTGTTACCTGGGAGAGGAGACTGAGCCCCACCTGGCTCCAGCCTCCTGTCAGGGAGTTGTAGAGAGTGAGAAGGTCCCCCTTGAGCCTCCTTTCCTCCAGACTGAGCCCCCCCAGCTCCCTCAGCTGCTCCTCACCAGACTTGTGCTTCAGACCCTTCCCCAGCTTTCTCTGGACACGCTCCAGCCCCTCAAAGTCCTTCTGGTGGTGAGGTGTCCCGCTGGAGCTGCTGCTGAATGAGGGCTGCCACCTCGTCTCTGCCCACAACTGCTCATCCCTTCAGCTGCAAAAGGAGGCAGAAGCAGTGACATCCCTGCTCTGTGCAGCACCGAGCAGTGAAATGCACAGAGGAGAGGATTTAGCCTGTAAGCCGTTTGTCTCTGTTGTCATTGCCATTAATCAATCCGTGCTTAATGCCATTTCTTTCAATTCACTAACTGTCTGCTGCCGAATCAGTATAATCCTATTCTCCTCACTGTCTGTGTGTGTCTCCTGACTTCACCTCCTTCCTGCTGTCTCTTCTTCCCCTGCCACCCACCTGCCTCCAACAAGCCATGGGGGACAATTTATTGGAAAGCAAATATTTTATACAAGAATCTAAGGCATTGGTCTGGATGCCAGAGGCTCCTTCAGGCATGAAGTATGTGGCAAAATGACTGGGGGTAAAAAGATAAGAATATATAGTGGAAAACACAGTTTGCATTCCCTGGATGGAGCAGGATCAGCACACCCAACCTCCCACAAACACAATCTAAGGGATACTCAACGGAGGATGGAGCAGAGTGGAGACCCCACAGCCAGACTCTGTTCCCTTGCAGGGGAGGGAACCCAGTGGTACTTTCCAGCTGATAAGCCACACACAACAGCTAAAAACCAAGGCAGATAAAGGAGGATGTTCTGCTGTTGAACCAGCAACCCAGGAATCATGACAAAATCCCTGTTTTGGCTGACACATGTCCTCATCCCAAAGTTATCTCAGGCACTATCCTGAGATATCCCAGCCCCAAGCTGTAGACTGCAATGAGGACTCTCCTCAGTCTCCTCCAGGCTGAACAGACCAAGTGTCCTCAGCCACTCCTCACATGGCTTCCCCTCGAGGCCCTTCATCTTTGTTACCCTCCTTTGGATGCTCTCTAATAGCTTTCTATCTTACTCAGATTGTGGTGCCCAAAACCACACACAATATTCAAGGTGAGGCCGCCCCACTGCAGAGCGTCCAAAATGTTTCTGAGTGAGCAAGAATTGAAGAAAGAGAATAATTTTTATACAGAAGAGTTAAGTATGTCTGATCCCAGGACATATTTATTTTTATTTATCTCACATCTTGTTGGTCTTTTTCTCTAAAGTTGTCCAGAACATTAAAGTTTTTCTGCTGGATTTTGCTTTTGACAATGAATTCAAAAGATATTTGTGATAATTTCCTACCAGCTTACATAATATTATCTTTTTCNAAAGCTAATCTTTAACTAATAGCAGTCCCTAGAAGAAAATCCCTTTAGAAGTTTTTAATAGGTGAGATGTCAGGTGATTTTCACTCAGGTGAAGTATTTCAGTCTGAAATTATAGCCTCGGCAAATTTTGCAAGAATATAAAGAGAAGACGCAGCAGAGCTTCAGACACCTTCCAATTTTCCTATTAGGTATCTATAATAACATGAATTTTTGTCAAAGCCACTTTTATGACATTTCTGATGATTGTATTGGGGACACATGGGTTTCTTGTCCCCCTGATATTAACTCTCCCAAAATCTCACAACTAGGACATTATCTCACACCACCTGGTTCTTGGTGCCCCATGCCCACCACGTCCCTGTACAGTTCACTGCTCAGAAGAAGGAAAATGAGAGAGGTCTTGTCTCCAAAACAATGTCATCCCTTCAAGATGGAAATGAGAAGAAAACCCAGCAGGAAGGAGAGGGACATAAACAATCCTTCCCTGGTTTAGTTTTGTTTGGTTTTTTGTTTTCTTTCCATTTCTCTCCTATGTCTATCTGTACAATGGGCTCTTGTTGCATTTTGCATCCCTCTGTCTGATCTCTGACTGCCTGACGTGCATCAGTCACAGGTTTGCAACACCCAAGGCTGGACAGGGACTTTTTACAAGGACAAGGTAGGACGAGGAGGAATGGCCTTAAACTGGAGAAGGATTTTAAAAACTGGATTAGGAAGAAATTCTTTATAAGGGTGGTGAGGCACTGGTACAGGTTGTCCAGAGAGGCTATGGACTCTCCATCCCTGGATGTGTCCAAGGCCAGGCTGGATGGGGCTTGGAGAGACCTGGGATGGTGGAAGGTGTCCCCGCCCATGGCAGGGATTTGGAACTGGATGATCTTTAAGGTCCATTCCAACCCAAACCATTCTGTGATTCTATAATTCTGTAAATCTGGAGGTTTTTCAGTGGAAATGAAGAAAATCTCTACAGAACGTGGGACTACAGAGGAGGGGGTTGTAGGCAAACACCTCAACCCCCCCAGTGGGGATGTGGTGACACTGATTAGTGCCGTGCTTTCTCCACCTGTAAATTGGAAATGGGAATTGGGTGTGAGAAGTTAATAATATCTGTTTAATCAATCCTGTTCACAAATGGCCTGTCAAAGGGTGTTATGTCTAATTAGTGTCTTTCCTTTTTCCTTCTTTTTTTTTTTTTTTCTTGCTTTTCTTGTTTGTATGTATTTACTGAATATTGACAACATCCAACTCTCCTGATTTTAGGAACACGTCACTTCAAGTCAGCATCTGCTCAGTGTTTCATTTTTAACTCAAGAACATATTGGCCTTCAGACACAAACAAGTGAAACCCCAACATTGGAATCTATTTGTGGGAAAGTGTGCTGAGGGATGGAGCTCCAAGAACAACCTTCACAGAGTTTATTAAAAATCAATATGGATATTTTTTTCTCTTTCCCTGGAGCCACACACTGAAGTTAGAGAGTACAGTTGCTCCAGGCCAGTTGGATATTTGGCATCCCCACCCTAATTAAACTATATCCACTTACATACACACATGTAATACCCCTTCATGCTTTGCTGGTTTTATGTTATATCTTTGTCACATTTCTGAAGATTTATTTCTCTAAATGTCGGAAATTATCCCTTGACCGACACCTAAATGAATTACAACCTGGTAATCCGTGTCAAGTTCAGCCGAGCACACTGTACATCAGCAGGAGGGAATGATGGTCTCATTAGAGTTCACCATGTCAGCTTTGAAAGGCTCCTCTGCTGACCTGAGCACTCACACTGCTCGTACACGTGGCTGCTTAAAATAGACCGAGCCAAAGTTCATGTGCAGTTTTTTAAAAAAGAAGAAATGAAGACAGAAGAATGAGAGGCATCAGGATAAAGCCAATAAGAATGTTACTGCAATCCTAATTTCTCTTTTTCAGTCACTCTTCAGGGGTTTTCTGGCTTGGTATTTTTAGGTTAAGATCAGTGTCTTGACTCAACAGGTTAACAGGGGTTGAAAAGCTCCAGTTCCGACTGTAAGGGTTGTGGTCCAACTTCTTAAGTAATTTAATCAAGACATGTAATGCTGAGTCTAGGAAATTCCACATGCAAAATGAGGAAGAGGCTGCCCAGGGAAGTGGTGGAATACCCATCCCTGTTAAAAACACGCGTGGTTGTTGTGCCTGGGGACATGGTTCAGTGGAGGGCTGGGCAGTGCTGGGTTAATGGTTGGAATTTATGATCTAAGAAGTCTTTTCCAAAAAAGAAATGTTCTTTCTGAATGGAAGAGAGAGATCATGCAAAATGCATCCATTAGCAGCACATGTCAGCCACAGAGAAAGATGGGAAAGAGAATCCCTGCTCAAAATGCACAGCCCAGTAAAATCTGGAGAAAAATGGAGGCTATTTTGCTATCTGGGGTTGACATTAATTAAGTGTTGACACAGACAAATGCTTTTTTTCTTTCCTGGATATTTATCTTTATGCAGGTGGATAGAAAGATATTATAGTCAGCTCCCTCGGGATACTGCATGGAAGCAATCAATCCAATTCTTGCACAATTTATCCATCCTTCTCTCTACATCCTATTAAAACAAGTGAAAAAAAGTCCTCCTGGCTCTTAATTGTCTTGGGTCACTTCATGTATATTTAGATGTGTGTTTTGTTCTTGGGTGAAGTCTGCAAGTGCATGAATACATCATATCCTTTAAACATTTCTCTCAGCTTTTGTTAACCTCACTGTGCTGCTGATTAATTTCAATTAACTTAATCTAAGATGGTGAAATATTTAACATACAGGTGGCACATCAATGTTATTAATGTTGTCAGGGCTAATTGCAGTGTTGTTGCATTCTAATATTGCCTCGAGTTTGTCAGGTTCTTTCAAGTCCAGATAAATAAGTACATGGATTAGGTAGTCAGTAAGCAGCACAGGTAATGAAATAGCATTTCAAACCATGTCTCCAAGCACTTTTTTATCCTACCAACATTTATAATCTAAAAGGAGATCTTTATTTTCCTTTTTCCATTTCTTTCTGCTTCTGTTGTTTTTAAAGTAGGCTTTTTCCCTTTTAGATTCTTAGAAAATGAGAAGCTGGAGTCGCCTTAGAGGCAAATGTTTTAAAGGAATGTGTTATTTCTTTTATACTGATAATTTATAACAGATCCTCTCTCCTATCCCTACCCTCTTCCCAATTGTTAATCATCTGGCACTCTGTAAAAAATGACATTTTTACTTTACACTTCTGTATGGATAATCAAAGATCCAATTCAAGACAGCATGAACACAAGTTTATTTCACCTCCTTTGAGCACAATTCTGTTTAAGACACACTTAACTTTAAGAACATACTTAAGTCTCTCAAAGCACTCTGCTGCATGTGGCACAGAGAACAAAAAACCCTTAAAAAAACAGACTTAGCAAGAGAAGGATTTTTGAAAATGTTTATCTGGGTATATATACACTTCAGTTTCCTTTTGATAAAAGAAGGGTGAAGGAGAAGGGCAGAATTTTTCTTGATAGAAATAATGCAGCTGAGGCCTGGGCTATTTGAAGACTTTTTTTTGTTTTCAAAGGCCACAGTGCACAGCTGTCAGATGTTTCATTTTCTTGGTTTACTTATTATTGTCATGACACTTATTTATTTTGCTTCTGCAAAGTTTTCTCAAAGAACACAAAAGCATGAGGGGTTTTTTTTTAATACATAGCTCATGTTGGAAGGGAAGAACAGGAATGAAATTTCCATTCCAGAGCTGTAACAAACATACCTGTTCCAAACATCAAAGTCTGTCTTTAAATCATCTGTGCTGTGGTTCATAATTTTTAAGCAGAATGCATCTTTTACAATTTCAATTAAGAGAGAGATAACAAAAAGATAAATTAAGGAATACCCAATTTGTTAAAAAAAACCCCAAAGTTGGGCCAAGATCTGGATCTCAGAAGAGAGCCCAACTTTCCTGGACTCCAAAGAAGCCCTCAGCCCAAAAGTTCTTTTGTTGCAGCCCATTGCATATCCATTTCCCACTCAGTTATCCATTTTGGTGGGATAAAAATTATACTGAGATCATATTAATTTATTTTTGAACCATAAGAATAAACTCCTTCTTCAATGTGTTTATTTCAGTTGAGGTAGGAAATGGAGAGCTACCAGTTTCCTTCGGTAGAAGAACTGCCAGGTCTTGAAGATTTTATTCCCCAGTACTACAGATTCGTCCAAATAGCAATGCCCATGTGCAAAGTTAATTACTATTTATTTTTGTGCTGCTTCTTTTCATTTGCTTGCAGCCTGCATCCACTCTCTGATTCCAAATTATGAAAGCCAGGGCCAGCGTCCTGCTGTAAACAGGCAGATTTTAAATACATAAAAAAAAGGAGGCTTGGATCTGTAACATCCTCTCAAGGCATCCAAGAAAGGCAACAGCTCTTAACTCCTGCCCTGGACTGAGTTTTTGATTCAAGAGAAGCTTTTGCACACTCATGGACAAGATGTAATTAATCAGCTGTTTGGAAAAGTCCCGGGTTTTAGAGTTTCTGTCTTCTTTTTCCCACCAAGTACCAAAAAAATGTTTCTCTAAACACACTGTGATGAGGAAACCTTGAAAGTTTTCCGGGATGTGATTAAAAGTCCGACATAAAGCTGGGCTGTAACAAAGCTGTAAATTCTTGATTGATAAAATTATGGGAGTTTATACTGTGACAGTTCACATAACAAATTTTTCATTTGGCGCTTTTCAAGTGGGAATCACAAACTCTAATTCAGCAGAGCCCACAAAGATGGACTGTGGCCTTGGACAGACGAGGCCACACAATGCAGGAGCTGGGCACATGTTTGGTTTCAGCAACCAGGCACGAGGACATGCAGTGATAGGACAAGGGGGAAGGGCTTTAAGCTGGAACAGGGTGGATTTGGATTGGCTGTTAGAAAGAAATTCTTTACTATGAGGGTGGTGAGGCCCTGGCACAGGTTGTCCAGAGAAGCTGTGGCTGCCCCTGGATCCCTGGAAGTGTCCAAGGCCAGGTTGGAGAGGGCTCTGAACAACCTGGTCTGGAGGAAGGTGTCCCAGCCCATGGCAGGGGTTTGGAACGAGATGATCTTTAAATCCTTTCCAACCTGACTCATTCTATAATTCTGTGACCATCCAAAGGTGTGTCTTATCTGGCACACTAACAGAAATCACGGAGACGAATCCATGAATCCATCCATCAATGGTGTTGCCATCAGCACCCTTGAAAGCAGCCAGCTTCCTCACTCCCTCAGTGCTCTATCCGCACATCTAAATCCTTCTGAAGAACTGACACTTGCTGCATAGGCAGAAGGTGGTTACTTTTGAACCTGTGTTACTGCCTCAATTTCCACATACCATTAATTTATCTAATTTCCACACTGCTTTTGCAAGTGAGTGTGTTATGTTATTAGACCAGTTTCTCTAACAAAACTAATTTTCCCTTCTTCAGTTCTATGAATTTTGCCCATGGTAGTGGTTCTGGAAGGAAAACACTCGTTACAGACATTAGTTGATCTCAAGATTCATTAAGTCCCAGAGGACTTTCACCAAATACATTTATTCTAAAGGCATAATGGAGCAAATGAGTCTGAGATAACTGAAACATAAAAGGAATTGATAATCACTTTGTACTTAAGATCATATCCCAGACATTCTGCTTGTGCTTTTAGTGATATTCTAGAAATGCTCATTCTACTGCATCTGTTCTAGTTCTTTGCAACATGCTTTTAAAAATTACTTGATTTTGGAGGTTGACTTTGTTCATTTTTGTGGCAACAGATCCCTCTCTTTAACCACCTCCCTTAATTT
This sequence comes from Melanocharis versteri, assembly GCA_013397845.1. Taxonomy (NCBI): domain Eukaryota; kingdom Metazoa; phylum Chordata; class Aves; order Passeriformes; family Melanocharitidae; genus Melanocharis; species Melanocharis versteri. Next base: position 84,361 of record VZTG01007052.1, read on the forward strand.
TATCCATTTAAAAAACGTTCAACATATACAGAAAGAAACATTTATCCTTCTCTAGCAACCACAAATACAAAAAATGCTTCATAACTGCAGGCACCTCCTCTTTTTTGTTTGTGGCAGAGTTAATCCCCCCACTTCCTTCTTGATTCTAAAATTGCTGTGATTTGTATTTGAACGCTAATTTGCTTTAAGGTCCCTTTATATCAGTTGCTCTTCAGCACAATCCACTGGGTTATCAGGGCTCATGACCATGAGTTTTGGCAACTGGTCTAGTTCAGCTTTGCTTGTAGGAGTCATAAGAACTTGAAGCAACCAGACACAATCTTCTGTGGCAATCAAATTTCCGCTCCCATTCCTGTTCTGTGTCATTCTGGCTCATCACAGATGCTCTTATTCACTGCTGACCTCAAAAAAGAGTCAGAAAACATCTTCCTCCTCAAGTAGTTCTTGTGTTTCTTCAGTTTTGCTTCAGTAGTACTGATAGCTTGAACCTAGCTTTGTGTGATGTCAGAATATTGAGTAACTGTGGCTCTGGAAGGATATTTACCTATTCTAGATGAAATATGCCCCAGAAATAACTCACTACAAACCTTAACTGCTCTCAGCGACACGATCAGCTGACAACAATTAGTTGAAGCCCGGCCTTTCAAAGCCAGGGTTGCCCTCATGGGACATTAGCCCAGCTAAAGAGAACAGAGGGTTTATTTCTGCTTGGTGCATCTCTGCCTCTTTTCCCGCATTCATAACCCAGGGAAGAGTGGGAAATCAATGTCTGTTGAGGGAAACAAAAAAGCAATGATTATATGGTGGTGAGGATGCCAGCTTTGCTCTCCTGGGGTAATGCTGCTGTGCAGCATCTTTTGTACGAGGTAAGATGGAAGTACACAGGGCATTAATTAATTTGACCACATAAAATGTAATTTTGAAGCTTTGTCTGAGTTCATCGACTTCTGCAGACTGTCAGGCTGAATAATTCCTTGTCCTGGGCACTCTGCCCCTTCTGGGTGAGAACTGCAGTGTTGCAAACATGGTCCTCCTCAGATGGAGACAGGCAGCCACCAGGATATTCCCCTGCTGTGCTTGTCCTCGCTGCTGCAGCAATTCCTAAAGGAGATCTATCCTTCAGAACAATGATAGCAGAAGACTGGAGTCACTGGAAACTTGTCCATCATGTCTATTTTATCAAACAGAATGTTTCAGAAAGCATGTTTCTTGTAAACCATTCATGCTCAATAAAGCATTCATGTGTTTCCACTTTCTACAAGTGGGGATGAACACAGTGACAGCAGTGCTGAGTCTCCAAGCTGACTGAGAACATCCATATAAATCCACACAGTCCTCTCAAGTATCTCTGCTAGAACACTACCTAAAAATGATATTTAACACATCATCTGAATCCATTGTTCCATCTTAATTTTTTTGTCTGGTACTTCAGTGGTTCCCTTGGAAAACTGCATATTCAATATCCCCTGCTTGATTCTACCTATGCGGCAGAGAAAAATCTCTCACAGACACCAGCTTCAGCTCGTCAGCTCTCACTAAGAAGACATGCGTTTTCCACCCTGGAGATTGTTTCTGCCACAGCTGCTCCATCTGTTCTCATTTCTCACCCTAAAAGCAGCTGTGGAGCAACTGCCATGCACAGCATCTCACTGGCACTGCCTTCCAGCAACTGAAAGATTCTGGGGACAGAGGCAGGTTCTACTGGGAGCCTTTCTGAACTAAAATCTTTGTAAAGTTAGGGCCAAGAGCCACTGCCCTGGAGTAAATTCCCTGACAGTGTCTTGATTTATGGAAAAAATATCATCAGATTTTACATTTAGGAGAGAATTAATCTGCTGCCTGGGTTGAGTGATAAAAGGAGACCCAAAGGGGAAGTTGCAAAATGCAATGATGACAATAAACCTTGTATAAAGAATCTTGGCCTCCTTTGGGTTATCTTTTGAGATACAGATGCACAAAAATGTCATTTTGGAGGTGGATATTGCAGTCTGCCATAGCAAGGCAAAGAAAGTATGGAGCTCCCATCACCATAAAGTGTTTTTTCTGCTACAAAGCACCAGTGAGATGCCTGATGGCTTCACCTGCTCATCCCATTAACCAAACAGTAAAGTTTCTTCACCTGATAGATGAAGCAAATTGTTTAGACAAATAAATGCAGCAAGGAACTCCCCTCCTCCTTGTGCTGTACTTGTGTGGATAGTTGTCTCTGTAGTGGAAGAAAATATTTAAAGAAAAGAAAAACAGTCATGAGATCACAGGAGAATACAATTGCTGAGGTGATTCAAAACAAAACAAAACTAACTGACGGATGCATAACTAGATAAATAAGATTAAAAGAGAGTGGAGATAGACAAAAGCAGAGAGCTACAGCCTGAGCACACTGCACAGCACATGTTTCTGATTATCAAAGCAAAGCTTCCCTGTAGATTTCCAGTCCCCAAGCCCCAGTTTTCTGCTGGAGCTTGCTCGGTTTTGGACGGGTTTCTGTGCTGTGTTTGCCACAGAAATGACTGAACACTGTGACCCAATATTCACACCTTCCTTTCATCGTGTGGATTCTAAGCTTAAAAAACCCTCAGAACTCCCTCTGCAAGGTTCAACTCCACTGGCACCATGGAGCTTTTGCCTTCCAGCCATCACTTCCTGAGCCTCTGTGCCCCCTTTTGTATGGCATGACCCCAAAACCAGAAGCTGAGCAATCAGGCCACAGGGTGCCAAGTGCTCTGGAAACACGATAGAGAGAGATCCATGTATCAATAAGAAGGCAAATCAGAAGACAGATTTGAGCAGGTAAATAGTGACAGGGATATGGCTTTGCCTAAGTGCACAGATTGAGATGGATTGAATTGTTTATCCTGTTAACTCTTGCCTCCACAGTAATGGATATTCAGGTCTCTGAAAAGGCTCTTTTATTAAATATCATCCGGCCATATTTTCCATATATTTTCCTGTATTTATCTTTCAACAACAGTGAAGGAGTAATTCATAAATACAGCACAAGTTCTGCCTTCTGTTTCCATCAAGCATCTGCAGCAATAACCCCAGTGATTAACCAGCTCCACTACTGGCACTATGCTGAATCAAAGTGCTACCCAAAGTCGTAGAACAAACTAAAAACCTTTCATCAGTATTCCTTTGATCAGCCTTTAATTAGATGGCTCTTGGGACTGGTCAGAACACAGCCTTTCCCAATATTATGCAATGTCAGAGACTGGATCTTGGCATGGTTTCAATTAGAGAAATGACCTAATTGCATAATGGATTAAAATTCTCCCAAACTGTCAGTGTTTGGATATTGGCATCTGACTTGAAGATTATTTGTGTTTATAATTGGCTCTAGGTGACTCCATGGCTGGATTTTATTTGAATTCTTCCTCCGAAAAACTGTGAAAAAGCCTGATAAGGATTTCTATCCGTCCATTAGATTTCATGTTCAGAATACAGGAATTCCCATTTTCACAGGATTTTGTTCTTTACATTTCCTGTTCTAGATGAAAGCTGAAAGCTCAATTCAGTGTCCCGGCTGAATTCAGTGTCCCAGCTGAATGTCCTTGAAAATACCCCACAAAATACTCACTCTCAGACCCCTGGTTTCTCTAGCAGCCAGGTCTGAGACTTATGATGCCTCCATTGACTGCTTCCCACAAATGCATATTCAGAGAGGAAAATAATCAGGAACAGACTGTGATGGACAAGAGGACAGCTGTCAGCCCTTCACCCTCCTCCATTCTCCAATGCTTTTACTTCCCAATCCATCCTGACCCCTTCTTCTCTCTGCCCTCGTGCCCCCACAGATAAACAACTCACTCTGAAGGGGTTTATTTCTCCATTTGTCCCAGTTTGACCATAGCCATATTCAAATCTGATATTTCTGATACCATCACCTGTTTAATCCCAAACTTCTTTAACGTTACTGATGTGGATCTCTAGGCACTCTTGGCCTTGTAAGATCCCAAAGGTCCCCAGATTTCCCCTCCAATTAGTGCTGAAGTTTGATTATCCTTTACTTAACTCCACCTGTGAAACCTGGCTATTCATCATGATGCTCCCTGTGACTTTTATCAGCTTCTCACTCTGTTATATTTTCCAATTTCTCATGTCATGTCCAAATTTTCTAGTCTGTTCAGCTCATGCAAGACCAGAGCTTAGTCATCTGCTTAAATACCTTAACATCTACCATCATTATAGCTATATCCAACAGAGAAATAAATTTAGAAAATAATTTTTGAAAGGAAAAAATAGGAAGAAATAAAGGAAAAGGCAGAAATAAAGGAAAATATGAGTAAACCCAGGATAATAGAACTGTATGATGTCCTGCCAAGGTGATAACACGGGGAAGAACAGGAATTGTTTCATACAAGATGAGCTTCTGGGGATGTTTCCTTCTGCTGCACCTCGCTCCGTGGGATGTAGAGTTGGTAGTCCTGGATCAGACAATCATTTTTAGAAGCAGAGATTTTAATGCCAGAAGGAGCACACACTGACAACATAATCTAACCTCACATATCACACTGTGCACAGCTATTTGCCAAGTTTCTCCCGCAGAAAAGCAAGTGGGTGTTTAGCTGCAGCACTGCCTCATAGGAAAGCTGTACGCTTTTTTAAAAGATATCAAGAAATGGAAATTTTATTACTTTCTGTGGTGGTTTAACCACTGGAACAAATCCTCCTCGCTTTATAAAAAGAAGTGTATTTCTCTGCTGAACCCATCTGACATAAAAATTGCGGATTTTTCCATGGATCAAGTCAGTTCTCACCACCTTTGCAATGAGTAAACTGGTATTTACAGGTATTAACTGGTATTAACTTTGAGAGAAACACCTTGTGACTCCCCTATGCACTTTCCCCATGATTACACATCCTTTAGGAGTGCCTGCCAACCCAGAAGTGTTGTGACATCCCAGCATCTGCAGTTTCATAGAACACAGGTAAAGTCCTCTGTCTACCCCAGCTTAGCAATCTTTTTTGAATAAACTCATGGGTGATGTTACCTTTTGACCACCATATGACTGGGATCACATTTTGTTCCAGATTTTTGTCTATAGCAGCTGATTTTTTGGTAGGGTTTTGTTTGTTTGTTTGTTTGTTTGTTTTGTTTGGGAGTTTTTATTGTTGTGGTTGGGTTTTTTGTGTTTTGGGGGTTTTTGTAGGGGTTTTTTGGTGGGTTTTTTAATAGCTTTTTTGGGGATTTTTTTGTTATTGTTGTTGGATTGTTGTTGGTTTTGGATTGTTGGGGGTTTTTTTGTTACTTGGTTTGGGGTTTTTTGGAAATACCATGTCCTGGTTTCAGCTGAGATAGAGTTACTTTTCTTCCTAGTGATTGGTACAGTTCTGTGGTTTGGATTTAGGATGAGAATAATGTTCAAGACACACTGGTGCTTGTTGCTGAGCAGTGTTTACAGTAGGTCAAGGACTTCTCCTCTCACACTTCCATGCCAGACAGGAGGCTTGGGGTGCACAAGAAACTGAGAGGGGACAGATCTGGTTCAGATGACCCCAACTGACCCAAGGAATATTCCAGACCATGTGATGTCATGTTAATCAATAAAACCGGGACGACTTAGGTGGAGGACACTGCTCAGGGGCTGGCTGGGCATCAGTGAGCAGGTGATGAGTAATTGCATTATGTATCACTTATTTTATATATTCTTTCACATTATTATCATTTCCCCTTCCTTCCCTGTCCTGCTAAACCATCTTTATCTCTACTCACAAGTTTCACCTTCTTGCTTTTCCCAATTCTTTCTCTGATCCCTCTACGAGAGGGTGAGTGAACAGCTCTGTGGTGTTTAGCTGTGTTCCGGGTTAAGCCACAGCAAACTGCTTCAGTCTCTCCTGGGAAACTGTACTGACCCCTGTCCATCCAGGAAGGGTTGTATTTGTGCTGCCCACATGCAGAATTTGGCATTTGATGGTCTTAAATCACTTCTATATGTACTCCACCTACCAATGGATCCAGACTACACATATGCTATCTTCATCTTTACTTTCCTCTTAGAAGTCTTTTATTTTTTAACCACTCACTTCATCAGCAATAGGTTTATAAAATCTTGTGGAAGTCTACAGCCTTGCTGACACCAGCGCTAAAATAATCTATACAAAGACAGTAAATAAATCCAAGGATTGGATTAGATGTTCAGCTGTAAAACCATGCGCTGTGCTCTTCTCGGTTTTAACCTTGAATGGTCCATAAATCTCTCTTGAGACATGGTTTCCTTTCATTTTAAGGTGGCAAACCACTCCATGCCCTGGGAATGCACATCCCTTTGCATTTGGCAATAAAAATCCTGTCCTTGACTAATGGTACCCATGTTAAGAGGTCCCATATTCTGTGAACAAATGACCTGGTATTCTGCACCCCATCAGTCCATTCATCATGTCCAAACTATTATGAGGAGCAAGGTTGTGGTTTATTAGCAGAACAAAAATTGGATGGCATTGGGTCAATAGCATTAGAAACCCAGTAGTTGTAGGTCCAGCTCCTGATTTCTCAGCCAGGAGACAAACTGGAAATCCACTACCCAAAACAGAAGATGTGAGTTAAGCACTCCCATTTATTCACCAAGTAGCCTGTATGCCCTTATCATATCAGAATTAAAAATACTCTTGCTTACTCTCTAAAAAACAAACAAACAAACAAACAAACAACCTCTTCTGCTTTATTTCTCACCACTAGAAAGTTAAATTAATATATTAATCTCTCATCTCTGTTCATGGCAGGGATATTGGAATAAGATGATTTTTAAGGTCCCTTCCAACCCAAACAATTCTGTGATTCTCTGATCCTATTAATATATTTGTCTCTCACATTGGTCTGCACAGGCAAAGAGTCAAAGTATTTGGAACACCTTGGTTTCACACTGGGGGTATCCGTGCATTGGAAAGGCTTCTCCAGCTTTTTTTTTAAACATTTCTCCGACTATGTGTGTCTCTTTAATCTGTTTTAAGTGATTTTTAGGCCAGACTGTCCAGGAATATACTGCAGAATTAGAAAGAGGAGTTGAGTCAGTTCATTAACAAAGGAGAGCAGGTGAGGCTGGATCACTTTATTGTATGAACAAAAGTAGAATCTAGATCTCCAGGTATGGTCAGAGCTTTAGTTTGGGCAGATAAAATCACATCAGAGTAGGTATTAATCAGAATACTTTTGTGTGAAGCAGAGTAATGAGAAAGATGGGCTGTTCCACAGGCATTATCGAAGGAGCTGTGAGCTTTGGCACACACACAACAATTGAGGTTAGGAAAGACCTCCAAGACCATCAAGTTCAATGTTTAACCAAATACCATAACACCAGGATGTGTCACTTCTACTCATTTCTTTGAACACTTCCAGGGATGGGGACTCCACCACTTCCTTGGACAGCCTCTTCCAATGCTTAACCACTCTTTCAGGGAAGAAATTTTTCTTAATATCCAACCTGAATCTCTCCTGGCACAACTCGAGGCCATTTCCCCATGTCCTGCTGCTTGTTACCTGGGAGAAGAGGCTGAACCCCACCTGGCTACAACTCCTGTCAGGGAGTTTTAGAGAACAAGATCAAGAGCCAGACTAGGTCTATGTAGACATGAGCCAGACCTGGTTCTTAGACACAGCCACCTCGAGCCTTCCAGCACAAACATTGGTTTGCATACTGAGCTCAGCTTGCTGAATCGCTGCCACCCACTCACTCGGGTGGTAGAATTTTTAAAAATTCATTCTTCTGCAGAAGTTTTTTCCAATTCTTCGTTTTCTGAAGGCCAGTGCCTCACGGCATCCCCAGGCCTACACGGCAAAGGGGTAGAAGATTTGTATGGCTGCGTTTTGAGGAGAGGTCAATGTCACACTGTGCAGAGGAAAGAAGAAACAAGATGCAAGTCAGCTCCTCTCACCGGAGGGAAAGACTCCATTTTACTCTCACCATGGTGGTTTCTCCAGCTGGATGGTGGCAGCAGAATTGAAGTAGGAAGTTGATGAGTGTCAGTCTCTTGTCCCAGGTGACAAGTGGCAGAAGGAGAGGAAAAGAACTCAAGTTGTGCCACAGGAGGTTTAGATTGGCTATCAGAAAAAAATTTCTTCATGGAAATTGTTGTCAAGAACTGGAACAGGCTGCCCAAGGGACTGGTGGATTCATCATCCCTGAAAGTATTAAAAAAAGACATTTGGATATGGCACTTGAGGACAGGGTTTAGTGGTGAACATGGTGGTGGGGTTGTGTTGATGGTAGGACTTGATGATCTTAAAGATCTTTCCCAGCTTCAATGATTCTATGAACGTTTCTATGAAGCTTCTGCTGCTGCCACTGCACCTTTTTCTTGCAGCATCTCTCAGGGGATAAAGCACCACAATTTGCCCTCACTGCAGAGGGACACTTAAAACACAAGTCTAATTTCACTCTAATGAGGGCTAAATAACAAAACAGAGCTGGAGAGGGGTAGGGTTGTAGAAACACCTGTGCCTCAGAGAGCTGCAGGAAGACAAATCTGAGCAAGACCAGACATTCATAATATTCTCAGAAATAAATTTTGCTCCAACCAAGCCATTTCCTTGTCATTCCTTTCCCCCATCCCAGAGAGAGATTTGTGGTGGGATATGTTGGAATCGATGCCATGTTGCTTTGCATCACTCATTGCCCTGCTCCTGCTCAGAAAAGTGTAATTTCTAGGCTATAAATATTTCTAGTGAAGAGATAATGTTCTGGGTTTCTTCCCTTTTCAGCCACTGAGGTCACTAAGAGCTACCTTATTTATCATCCATATTTCATCTGCCAACCCATTTGTTTACTGACCTTGAAAATATTTCACATGAATTCATCAGGAGGGCGTGTTCTTTGCTACTTTGGCATTTACTTGCTGTTAATAGGGCAAATGAGTAAAAAGTATTCTTGAAGAACCCATTCCCTTTCATATATTTCTGGATCATAATTTTATTACAGGGCCCCCTCTTTAATCTGTCTTATGTGTTTTCCATGGACAGAGGTCCTTCATCAAATCAGATAATTTTATTTGCTGAGAGATGCTTTTGTGCAAAACCTGATGCCTAATTTATGAGATAAGCTGGACTGACAACAAAATGACCTTCTCCCTCTATCTGGTTATTAAATTGTTTGTGATCTAATAAAATGCTGGTAATACACTCCATTTCAGCAGGGCTTTAATTTCCTACCTGACATTTAGATTAAAAAGAGTGTGGATTCAGGGAACAAATTTGTCACAGTCTGAAACAGCCTTGACAAAAGCTGAGCCCTGCTACCCACCAAACACCTCAGAGGGAAGAGTGGTGTGCAGCCCATGACTCTGAGAAGGTAAAAGACTCAGCAAGGCAGGATTTCCCTCCTCCTCCCCACTCATTTAGCTGCTGGATGGCTGAGCACGGTAGGGAGGCAGGGGGACACGTCACACAGGGATGTGCCCTGGTCCTGGCTGTCATCTTCACCACCGCTATTCATGGGACTGAATAAAAGGAAATCATATTTCTTTCTGTCACCCCCACTAAAAACAAGTATTCCTGACTAATTCTGGGGCAGGGCTTTGTTTGCCAGTCAGAGGACAGTGATGCATGAGCTCTCTCACCCTTCTGTCATCCCCTGGGTATCCCAATACATAGCATCATCCCATTATCCAGCCTCTCTGGCTCTGTCAGTACAGTCACACAGCAAAATGCTCGAGCCTGTTCTCCAAGCCAGACTCCACTGCCTTCCTTGCTCGCTGCTCTCCAGACAAACATGGGCTCGGGAATGGAATTAACCTCTTATCTCAGAGCAAGACACATTTTCATACAGGAGGAAAATAGGATGTGTCTGCATACCACAATGATTTTCTGTATAACACCAAGCCTTGCAATATTTCAGCAAGTGTAAAAGTATCAGTTCACTACTCTTCCAATACACTGGACAAGCATTCTCTCTAAAAAATCCAGATTTTCTCACAGAAGTAAAGATACAGAATGAACATAACTGATTTTCAAGGATTGTATTATCATGAAATATTATTTGCAGCAGCAGAGCTCTCCACCAGGAAACTGTTCCATGGATCTCTAGCTTACACTGAATCAAGAGATGTTGACATTCTAACAGTCTTAGCTTCTTAAGGAAGTCTGAAAATACAGCCTTTTAGTAAATGGAGAGGAAAATTGAGTGGGAAAAACTAAGAGGGAAGAAGCCTCACTAACACAAAAATACTGTAATGTATCTCAATAACTGTGGAAACTTGCCTCAATGAACCTTAAATTTCTCTGACTCCTTCAGTCTTCACTCAGCCACTTATTTTATGTCACTGAATTTGGCAGTGCTTTCTGACAGGAGGAAAAAAAAGAGAAAAAGTTTAGGAGCATAGGTAGCAAAGGTACTGCGTAGGAGAAAAGGAAAATGAAAGGAGAGCTGGGTCTTACTTCAGAAAGTTTATAAAGCCCTAATTACTGTGGGAACCCACAGTGACATAACTCAGACAAGAGCTCTTTGAGGTTTGCTTCTCATTACAAGATTCTTCTGCTGAGAGATCAAGAAGAAGGAAAAACCTTTCTAAGGTTTCAGTGCTGGCTTTTATAAAGAGACTTTCTCCCTTAAAGTACCCTGGCACCATTTCTTGAGTCTGGTTTGCGTGATTGCTGTAACCATATATTCTGTTTTTTGTCTACCATCAAACCTGCTTTCAATCTCTATTGCTTCCAGAATATCTCATTTGTTCCGTCTTAAATTTATTTGCCAGATCATCTTATAACATTTTATTTCCCCGCCCTGCTTTTTGTATGAGTTTAGTTCTTTCCAAATAAAATAAAGAAAGGTCAGTATGTAGCTGTGGTGGTGCATCCCACCCTCCTCAGAACAAAGTTATCTGAAATCCTCATTAGAGTTCAGCAATGACAAACAGCACCTGGGCTGAGCTTCTCTTGAGCTTATCAGAAACACAGACTGCTCCTAGGAACTTGTGCTGTCTAACAAGCTCTGCTTTTTAATGAACAGCCTTGGAAACTTATTTTTCTTGCCTGAATAACAAACTGAGTGGAACAACATTTTTCTTATGGAACTTTGAAAAGTTGCTGACCAGAATTATGGCCAGGATGGAAAATCGCTGTGGCTAAAGGCCGCTCTCTTGCAGCCCTATAACCAGAGGTCCAGAGTGAGACCCTTTGTGCTCTCCTGGACCACAGAGGGAAGTGACCAGCATCTCCCTCTGAGTGGACACCTCTCAGAACTAGCGAATTCTCAAGTTTGCTGCACTTGGAGCATCAATGAAAAATGACAGATCTTGGGCTCTTCCCTCCCACTCCCCGAGGCTCAACTCTTCACCCGTTGAGAAGATGTAAAAGCATCAGATGTGAGTCCTTCCCTGAATCTGAGAGCCATTATTCACAGGTTTATACCTTGCACAAACTCCTTTAGGTCTGTGTGCATGCAGTGTGAATATGCTATAGCAAATTACAATGAATGCTGCTCTCGTAGATTCTTAAGCACATTAGATGTGTAAGTCAGGCCTATAAGTGAGTTACCGATGTGCTTACAGTAAATTCAACAGAATCTTTTCTTGAATTGTTTAAGTTAGGCTACTGATTAAGTGCTGTTAAGTTTAAGTGACGTTAAAACCTTTAGGACTAAACCTTTAGCCTAAACCTGAGTCCAGGGCTAAGTTTGGCAAGAGGGTCCACTCTGAACCTTGTGACTGTATGGGAGGGTCTTCCTTATTCCTTTCTCTTATTCCTTTTTTCCCCCTCAGGTGTCCATAACCCAAAAAAAGTGAAAACAGTTGCTTTGTAGAAAAGTCAGATTTCCACTTTTGTTGGGTCCTGGGCTCCTTGCAATTTTCAAGCTGTCTTCCCCAGTTAGTTCCTCACACTGATTAGTTGATCAGGGTTACAATACAGGCATGTTCAGATAGAAATGTACAGGTTTACAGTCTTTGGCCTAGCAGAATTCACAATTACAAAGCAACACAGCACCTATGAGGCTATTTTAGGATTTTACCTCCATATTTGACTGGATTTTAGTGATTTTTGTTCACCTATCCAAAAGTACTACTCCATCTTCAGGACAGATGTATCCTGGGCATCTCTGCCAGGGGAAGGATCCACCCAGAACCCACCTGCTACCTTGGGAGGCCAGTTTGCCCAGCTGGCCCAGCCTCCAGCAGCATCTTATCCCCTTTTGCATGCTGATGTGCACAAACAGCTCAGCTCCCTCATCTCTGTCATTCATTAATGATGCATCCAGGCAGCTCCTTCTGCAATTCCCACCTGGTTGTCTTATCTTAGGATAAACCACATCGCCCATCAGAGACAGCAAAAAGGAAGGGGTGGTGTGTGTTTGAGGGCTGGTGGGGAGGATGCATGGGAAGACCTGACTCTCACCATCACACTGATCTCCTGTCTTGTGCTTAAAATCGAACTTTATTCCACCCATCATGGTATCCAAACAGCCATTTCACAGAAATACATCATTTTGGGATGTGAGCATCCTGAATCTGGCAGGAGTCCAGAGATGAATAAAGGGGTGATACCTGCAGCTAGAAAGACAAGAGACAAAAGGGCTGATTAAAGAAGTGTGCTCAATCCCTCGAGGGCTGTTTTAAGCCTTTAGTTTGGGGGTTTTTTTGGCAGTGTTCTTAATCTCAGTGAGTCTGGAGGATGAATGGCACTGCAGGTGGAGAGGCCTGGAGCCATGCAGGTGCTAATGTGCTGGCTCTGCATCTTCTATCAGAAAAGGGACTGAGATGTGCATTTCTGGTGAAGACAGGACACCTCCTGCTTTGTTGCTGCTCGTCTCTGTCTGCAGCACTGATACCTCTGTCAGGGAATGTGTGAAGCTAAGATTTTAAACAGTTTTACTTCATGTAGGATTGCTTAGGAAGTCTGCCCTTACATAGAAAGGTGTCAAAATTATCCCAAATCAGGTCTTCCCAGTGACAGAAACGTTCAAGAGCTCATCATGATGATCAAAGAAGCACTGCAAGTGTAAACATATATAAACATTTTTACAGCTGCTTTACCTGAGTGTGAATTGACACTGTATTATGCCTTTTATTCAGGTCATGTCAGCACTGGTTCAGCTGACACAAGAATGATGGAAATATGAAGAATGTGTGTAAGGCTCATATAATGCCAACAGAGTGTCTCACCTGCTTTGATAAAGCAATAAAAATCAGAGATCAAGGAAACCTAATAGATGGTAGAGTAGATGTCTGCAACTTTATTGCCAGTAAAGGTGAGAAGCAGTGTGGATGTTTCTCCTCCTTTCCATGGTCAATTATTCCATGTAAGAATAATGAGTGTCCTCACTGTTAGGGCATTTACTGTATGATTCATATCACCTAAGTTTAGATGCCTGGATTATCAAATCTACTGCTGAGTTTGTCACCCTTGACTTCTTCTACAGTAGATGGACAGAAATAGGGGTTTTAAGGGCTCCATTCATCTGTCCTGTGACCTGTGTTAGACCTTAGGAATACAGGACTGTCATCCTCAGCTCGAGGGATTATATTCATTATCACTCCCCTATCTGTCAGGAGAGATCAGGTTAATGGGGATGTCAATGTTTAATGATCTGAAGAATATTCTTTTCTAACCAAAGATGTCCTTTGTTCGTCTCCCCATACTGTTATGACCTCAAGTCCATATCATACACCAAAGAACACTGAATTTTGAGAAACAGATGGAAAGAAAGGATGTCCTTCTTCCTTAGGACAAGAGACACATCCTGGGACCATCTGGCCATTTTCCACCTTACAAATCTCCAGTTATTGAAAATGAAGGTACAAAAGCAACATGCTCAGTCTCTCTTTCTTGCTTCCTTGAACACCTTGGTTTTTTGTTGGTTTTTGTCTTTTAAAATATTTAAATATATAATTTCTAGCTTCTTATGGAGCACTGGAAGTTCTGCTTCACGTCTTGGGGCATTTGGGGGTGCTCACAGTGAATTTTCTAGGACCCAACAACCATAGCAGGATTTCCATTGAGCAAAGGAGGTTGAACTCAATAAGCAGCACAGTCCCCTCTGCTATTGTGGTGTGAATAAATTCAAATTTCAGCTCCTAAATTTTCAGATTTTATCCCAAGAACCTGCCAACCAAACTTTTCCACACCAGGTATCCCACCTGTTCCACCAGGGCTGCCAGCATTTTCTTGCTCGCTTCTTATCCTCAGCTCTTAAACTCTCACTGGAAAACATCTCCCCAGCCTTCTTCAAGCCAAGATATACAGCCCTACCAAACCAAGCGTGGCTACCTTCAAAGTCACCCTATTCAGTGGCTTTTTTGAAGTCAATGAGGAAAACAGCACTATTTCCATAGGAGATGTATTTGGGTGTCAGAGTGCACCGGGAATTTATTCTTCTGTCAGCTTTATTCCTTTCAGCCATTAAAGCGTAAGTGGTTTTCACAGGGTTATGGCATGTTTGGCAGTTTGGTGTACTATAAAATATCATTTATTTACACTCATATTCCTTAAGCAATTCAGATTTATTTGTGTGTTTGTGTGCTTGTGTGTGCATTTTTCCAGTGGTGGCAACACATTCACAAAGCTTCTCCTTTCCTGACTTAATAATCTCATCTCCAAACACTGATTTCCTCTCTGTTGTCTTTCATGATTTATTTTCTAGGCTTTTTAATTTTATTTTTGTTATTATTTTAATTAATGCAGTGCTGCTTAAAAGACCTGGGACTAACAGCCCTGAAGGGAGAATGCTGCTGTTTATCAGCAGCAAAGGTGCGCTGCCAGGAGCTGCAGCCCAATCTAATCTGGAAGGAATTGCAGAACAGGTGGAGATGCTCAGATTTAAGATCTGTTACCATTCAGCCATTCATCCCACTAACACTCCTGACAAGATGATTCATTACTAAGACTCTTAAGTACTGATAATTAATGGTAATGATTATGATTTAGCTTCCAGTGACGGAGGAACTGGAGTTTTGTTTCCCTCAGCCTCATTTCTTGCCCCCTCTTTTACACATCAGGATATTTTTCAAGCTTTTTGAGGTCGTGGAAATGAAAGTTTGGCCTCCTCACCCCCACAGAGCAGAACAGTTTAATGGCTCAGTGGTTGTGGATGTCCAACACTTCCCATCAGTTGCTGCCAGAGATCCCTGTCAGTATGAAACCCTCGTATTGGGCAAAATTAATCACATCAGAAAATACAGTTATTTCATGGACCAATGGTCCAGCTAGGCAGA
This sequence comes from Melanocharis versteri, assembly GCA_013397845.1. NCBI lineage: Eukaryota > Metazoa > Chordata > Aves > Passeriformes > Melanocharitidae > Melanocharis > Melanocharis versteri. Next base: position 99,496 of record VZTG01007052.1, read on the forward strand.
ATACTTTCTCCAACAAAAGGAGGAATATCTGTTTTGATAAAACACACAGTAAACAGGTAACTAACAGAGTAATTCTTACCTTCTGGTGGGTGACTCCTGCATGCACAAGTCACATGGAGATTTCAGTGTTTAGCAGACAGTCACAGGTTTACCCATTATGAGTCTGTTCATTCCCCTTCAAAAAGGTTTGAGGTTTTTTGCATTTCACTGTATTTTGGGGGAAAGAGATGCATAAAGTCACTGAGTGCTGCCTGAGAAATTGCTTCTCTTTGCTTGGTCTGATTGTTTCACTGCCCAGCCCTGAATTAGAATCACTGAATCATTAAGGTTGGAAAAGACCTCCAAATTCATCAAGTCCAGCCTTTGACCAAACACCACCCTGCCCACTAAACCATACCACAAAGTGCCACGTCTATTCATTTTTGGGAACACTCGCAGAGATGGTGACTCCACCATTTGCAATGAGCAAGACAGTGAATAATTATTTCCTGATCATAACTCTTTCCATCATTCATGAGTTTATAAAACTCTGTCACATCATTCATTAATCATGTACTTTCCAGTTGTCTCTCTTCAAATAAGAGAAAAACCAAGAGTCTAAACTCTTTCATAATTTTCCATAGAGAAAAATGTCATCTGAGGACCTTCATTTGGGACACATTTTCTGGGATAGAACCATTCCCAGACATCCTGAGTAGTTCTGATGCCATTTGGCAGTGTTCACACTCTGTATAATGCCAGTTGTGAGGGTGTTACCAGGTGTCCTGAAAAAAAGTGGAATAAAAAGTCTGCACACTTAAAGAGTTCCAATTACTGCTTGGAGCCACAAACCCCAGTACCACCAAGTTCGCATTTCTGTCTGTTAGACTATTTCAGATAGTTGTGATTTTTTTATAGTGAAATATAGTTTTGTCTTGTATATTGAATTAAAACTTGAAATCTAGCTCTCTTTTTCTGTTATAAACCTTGCTAACCAGGATCTTAATGTTGCCGTTTCTAAATTCAAAGATAAACAGTAACAAATTTATCAGGATGGCTGTATTTCAGAGTTCAGATGATCAGAGTGAGTGGTGCATTTAGTTCTGGTGATCAATCTGCTAGAGGACAACAGCCCGTGAGCCACACGAGCAAAGCAGCTCTCTCAATTTTGTTGCAGTGATGCAGTAAAGGCATCCAGGTTCAAATCCTGATGGAGATGCGAATCTGAGACCAGACATGCCTGAAGGGAATTGTTGCTGCCTGAAAAACTGCACACCAGTTGGGATGTTTCTCGAAAAGAGTCTCACAAATTTAAAACAACAAGGAAATCAGTTTTCTCCCTCGTGAAATGAATGACTTCCCGTGACTTTTCCCTCCTGGCTGAAATGTCACTCCAAGTCTTCGAGATGAGGAAAAACATACCTAAGGTCTATAAAGAGGAGTGGGAAATCATATACAAGATATCCTAGTATATTAAAAACCTAGCAGGAAGCATTTGCAATATCCTGTAGGGAATATCAGAATATACCATCAGTGTGTGTAATCCAAGCTGCAAAGCCACATGCAGGGGGCTGGCATAGCATCTTCTTGCAGAAAATACTCCTTTTTATCCCAGGGCTAGAACACAAATACATGCATGGGGAGATGGAAACAGTGCTTTTGAATATTTGCCATTTGAACCCTTAATTCCTGTTATTATGACTTCAAAGCCACCTGCCACCCTAAAGAGAACATGGAACAATACAATGCTCACAGGGTTTGTTTATTCCCATGATTTTCAGCCATGATGGGTTTTGATTCAGATTTGGAAACAGTTTAAAAGAGCGACCAAATTCTGTCTGCTTTAAGCAATCCCAGAGAGGACCTTGTGTTTCTCTATCCCTGTATCTCTCTGGTCCAGAGAATGACCTGATTCCTCCAATTTAGGACGTTGATGCACATCTTCTTGATGTGATTTATGTGCAATCCACAACATGGATTGCAACATGGAAGTGCTTATGGGCAGATAAGAGAATAAGACTTGAAAGAAACCTTCTCAGTGAAGCTCTAATTTGGCCAGTGACCGAAACATATCAGGAGTTGTTTTGTTCCTGAATTGTAAAAGAGGCTGTGATTGAGTGTGTAATCCAAACATTGGCCAGGAAAGGATCACAGAGCTGCCAGGGCTCTGCTTTCCTGTCCCCTGTACCTCCATCAGCACATTTCCTCACCACAGGGACCTGTTTCACACATCACCCAGGATGTAAGCCCTCACACTGTCCTCTGCCTGGCCAGTGCCTCACTTTCATCCCACACTCCCTCTCCTGCAGTCGGGGATGTGAACAGCTTCAATTGCTTAAAGGCCCATTTAACTGCAAATTTCCTGAGTCTTGTTCATTTTTTTTGGCACACTGTGTCCTCCTAAGGCTCCCCAGCAGCTCTGAGAATAAAAATCAAAAGGCTGCAGGGCTCAGCTTCCCAAAATTTCACCTTGAGCCAGCTCTTTTGTCGCAAAGTAGAGATATGAGAGGCTATTGTGTGCACAGATCTTGGTGAATGAAATGAAGCCTGCAGAGGTCTCTTTTGGATGCCACCCGTGCAGATGATGTTGTGAAAATATTTTACTGTGCTGGCTGTTAAAAGGTTTTCTGAGTGGGGCTCTCAGCCTTAAATGACAGCCAAGTGAAATCCTCAGGGCTTTTATTCCAACAGGGAATGGTGCAATGACCTGTTGTGAGAACTGGAAGAAAGAGATCTCATGGTCCTGAAAACACATGATTTTTTTCACCAAAATTCACAAAGGATGACTGAATCTGTCATCATTTGCCCATATTTTGGCAGAATCTATAAAATCTTTCTCCTAGCCCAACCCAGGCTGTTTTCTGAAATATGATGCTTCCCAACCTCCCAGTGTAGGCTCCATCTCAAGAATCTGAAACTCCTCTTGTTCATTAGCCTGCAAATGGGCAAATGGCTCACTTGGTGAAAAACTCCACAGATGTGGGGAAAATTTAGCCAACAGATTTTCACAGTAATGATTTCCCCTCATCACAGAAACAAAGGCACAATTAAGGGATGGGAAACATCCGAATTATTTGCTGATGATGAAAAGAAGAAAATTGGATTCATGTTTTCCAACTTTGAATATGGGAAAATGATGTCGCCCTCCTTTCCCTGGGCCACAAATCTTGGCTGTTGTCATTAGTCTTTTCATTCCTTCTATTGTTCTCTCAAGAAGCTGCAAATTGTCGATTTTCAGCAGTTACTGAAAGCACAGCAGAGCTGTTGCACTCAAGATAACAAAGGACTGGAACTATGAAAAGTTTTGCTTTTTTGAGGGGTTGAAGAATGGCACTGTAGTTTGGGGAAATTTCCTCTGGATTTACCGGTGTGGGAGACAAGGCAGTAGGACCTTCTCCAGAAAAGAAAAAGGCATAAAAACCAGAACTTTTCTCAGAGGCTTCCCCTTTAGAGTGTTCTTCAAATCATGATTTGAAAAAAGAAAATTTCGAGCTCTAGATTTGTCATTGGATGAAGAAGTGATATGCCTGGGCCCAAATTTCGTGTATAGTCCATTAGGATCTGTGGAAGACAGGAGAATGCAAACCCACAAATAGCATTCCAACTCCTTTTCCCAAGGATATAATGTTGTCAGCTGCTTCTAGCTTTCCATGAAGAAAGCTAACCCAGAAAATGCAAGGATGCGCTTTCTGAACACCAGCAGCAAAATAATGCTGCTGTGGAGATTTATTCATCACCCACCGGGGATCAATAAACCAACTAGGACAAAACTACTCCTGCAGAGGTCAGAGAGGAGCATTTCTTTGAAATGTTGCTCAGCTGCTCAGGACACGATGAGAAAAGTTCACCTGCCCCTAAATGTCAAGGTCTTGACCAAAGTTTGACACGGCAAATAGCGAGTGCCAAGGTGCTGGCGATTTTTCACTTCCAGTATAATAAATCCTTCCAGCCGTTTGTGAGATTCATGGATATAACATCATATCTTCTGCATATCAGAGAGTTTCCAGCAAGTGGAAGAAATCTTCATTGGAAAAGACATGTCCATGCCCTTAACCTCTGGTTCCGGTGCCAGCTCTCTACATGGATCCTACAAATCTGAGAGGAACCAATTATTTTATCACTGGGGCACCATAAGGCTCTGCTGGAAATCTTTTTAATTTGTGTTCCCAGCTGCATTTATTATCAAAACAGGGCAACTGAAATTCAGCACCCAGAAATTAGAGGAAACATTTGCCTTTAATTATGTGACTCAGATATCTCCCTCTCCAGTTAGCATGATCCCAGAAATAGAAACATTTTGAAAATTGGCTCCTAAGAATTTGAAAAACCCTCAGAAGACATGGTATTGAACATAAGAGAAGAGACCAAGAAGGTATTTTTAGTTTTATCTTTAGAACAGGGTTGAGTAAGGTTTGAGGATAAACTGGGATAAACTTGCTGCAGTCACTGAACAGGAAAACAGAAACAACAGATTGGCTGTCTTCTTCCTAAATTATCATTATGTTCTGGGCACAAAATAGAGTATGAATCTGAGGCTGAATGTGATCGCATAATTAAAGACTACCTCAAAATGTGATCCCAGTCATGTGTTTTTCTTTGCTTGGTGTATTTGAGGTTTTTACTATTTGTCCACAGTAGTAAATACCTAAAGGTAAAAGTAACAAAAATTAAAAGACCTCAAAAGTAGCCTGGGAGATTTTTGTCAGCATTGGAGGGAGAATCTTATGGAAAATGACTGGAGATGAAGACAAATAGGAAGTGAAATAGAGACAGATATGGAGGAAAGATCATCAGGAGACATTGTAGGGGTCCTTCATAACCCCCATTAATGGGGTTAGAAAATCAAAGCAATGAGGAATTGTAGAGTCCAAGGAAAGCTGCGAGGACAAAGTGCCACAAAGTTAGATCATAGAGAGGACTGTAATTTAACGTGGGAGTAAAACTGAATCTTCATATCATGAGGAACTCCAGGACCTTGACATCTGTCCTGGGTGGAGACCAGAATGTGCAGGCAAAGTACTGACAACATGGACAAAATCATAAGGGAGGGAGGAGTGGGACCTGGAAATATGAAACCCTATCAGGAGATAAAGGCAGATCAATTTTGCTTTCATTTGATCAAAAAGTAAGTGAACTCTTTCTGATAATGCACTAATACACATTGGTCTCAATGCAATTTATAAATAGATCGTTACACTTATAGCAAAAATAACATATAAATCATAAGTAGGTGATGGTAAGATCAGATGAATTCCTTCAGCTTAGCAAAATGATAAGAAACAGTGAAATTATCTACTTGATTACTTTTAGGCTGAAAATAGAATTCCCCACAACATAAAGTTCAGAAAAATGTGCATTTTCTAAGCAGCAGTATTTTTTTTCCACTGAGATTTGTTTGTAATGGGTAAGATGTTCCTAGGTGGGGAAAAAAAAAAGACAATATATAGACACATAAGAACGGCTGTTCATAAAAGTGCAACAAAGGAAATAGTTGTGAGATTTTCATATTTCTTTTCCTAGAAAGTCAGAACCCAAACAATTGATTTGTTGTCTTGGATAACTATAATGTCATTTTCTATCAGTAGTAAAAGTGGAAAAATAAAATAAATAAAATAAAATGAATGAGGAACTGAGATTGGTGATTTTAATGTGGTTGCTGGAAATTGAAAGGGAAATGTCAAGGATGGGCTGGACTAAGGATGTGTCAAGCTGTGTGACAGCGTGGGGCTGATTTTTTGAGTCACGAGTTTCAAATAATAAAAAAAAAAAAAGAAGGGGTTCTTGTGGCTGACTGTGGGAATGCCCAGGTTAGGAGGAGCCAGACGAATCCTGTGAACTCATTTGGATACTTGGGAGAACCCCTGAAGAACAGAGGATGAGTCTACCAAAAACAAACCAGAAAATTATGAAGAGAGTTGTGAGAAGGAATTACAAGACCTAAAAGCTGTCAGGATTCCATGGAAGGGAAAAAAGAATACAACCTGAGCAGCAAATGAATCAAAGAGTCTTTGTGCAAAATTTAGCCCTCATTCTTTGTACATTCCTCTTTTTTATTGTTGTTGTTGTAAAGAAAATAATCTTCCAGGAAGTCATTACATCGATTCCCTGTCACATTAGCCCATGCTGAAAACTAAGGTTCTGCCAAGGGAGACAATAGAAATGAAAGATTTGATTTCTCTCCCTCTCTCTCTGTTTTTGATGGAAGCTATTCCAGCTCAGGTGTTTTTGCATTATTAATTCTCCCTCATTTATCGGCTTCAGTGCTCTCCACCAAACTTGTTCATGCAGATCGCAGGATCCCAGAATCACTAAGGTTGGAAAAGGCCTCTAAGGGCATCAAGCCCAGTCATTAACCCAACACTGTCAGGTCCACCACTAGCCCATGTCCCCAGGCACCATGTCTCCACATTCTATGGACACTTCCAGGAATGGTGACTCCACAACTGCTCTGGACAGCCTGTTCCAATGCTTGACCACCCTTCTAGTGAAGAATTTTTTTTTTTTTTTTTATATATATCCAATCTTAATTTCTCCTGGCAATATTTGGGGCTATTTACTCTTGTCCTTTCACTTGTTACCTGGGAGCAGAGACTGACCCTCACCTGGTTACAACCAGTGATAAAGTCCCTCTGAGCCTCCTTTTCTCTGGGCTGAGCCCCTCCAGCTCCCTCAGCCACTCCTCATCAGACTTGTGCTCCAAATAATGTTGTTATTTTCTGGATTGTGGGCACAAGAACAAATCCTTATGGCACAAACACAGCTGTGCTGCCTAAGCAGAGTCCTTTGGATACTCTGGAAGGAGGGAGGATGCTCAGACTCTTGGCCTGTAGTAAGTGAGGTCATTGCAACAGGATATCCAACATGGGACTTATCCTCAGGTATGGTGGTGCACACCTGCCTGAGGTCTGAAGATCAAATCCTTCCAGCAGAGAAGCAATCATTGCCACTACAGACCCAGAAAAGGTCTCTTTCCTGGATGAAGATGATAATATCAGCTGCTACTTTTATCTTTGGATGAGTATCAGTAATTCCCTCCCTGAGAGGGTTTTCTTCATGGATCCATTTGTTCTGCTGAATGTCACTTGCCCAGTGATCCCCGTGCACCTGGACCTAAATCCATGTCTTTGAACAGCCTACCCTGTTTCCTGCAGCCCTGACTCTCCCACTTTCTCTCTGGTGGTTGCACATTACCTGAGGCTGTACTAGTTGAACTCTCTAGCAGGAGTTTTCTGTCTGTTCTTTGCTATCAAGGGAACAGGCAATTTAGCAGTACAGCTGTTTGAAAACGCTTTGCTGGGAGATTTTCAGCTTTAACAGCTCATTGCAGGGCTTGTTTGTTTTTGTTTTTTAATTACTTCTCATTTTGAAATGTGTGCTGCTCGTTATAATCCATCACATGTAAGGATATAATTTATCATGTTGCAAAGCTGAAATTGAAAAAAAAGAAAAGTCATACAGTTTCAAAACTTTCTTTTTCCTTGTGGATTTTTTACTTTTAATTGTAAATATCCATTCTATTCTGGAATGATGTTTTTCTGCAAAACAAAGCAGCATTTATCATACAAAAGATATTCTGAATTTCTCTCAGCTCTAATAAGTGGATTGAGAAGTTGGTGATGACTCCTTAGTTTAAAGGGAAGTGGGATGTTTTAATCTAGGGATGGTATTCCTTTGCCAAACGTCATCCTGAGCTGTATTTAGGTGCTGCTGGGAGAGAAAGAATGCTTTTTAAATTACATTCACAGTCTGTTGGCACTGAATATCCCGCAATGGAGTGGATACCACTGATTTTCTGTACGTAACAAGTGACAATTGGTGCATCCACTGTGTGCTTCACCTTTGAAAGAGTGTAAACCAATCTCGACAGATTTTCCTGCTTGGTTCTCTTGTCCTTCCAGGTCAATGTCCTCTGTCTATCCTATTACAGTGCCTACTCTCAGTTACTCTTCATTTCAAAGCTGCTGAAAGGTCTTGAGAGTAACTCCTATGAGGAGCAGCTGAGGGGGCTGGGTTTGTTGAACCTGGTGAAAAGAAGGCTCAGGGAAGGTCTTGCCACTCTCTAAAACTCCCTGACAGGAGGTTGTAGCCAGGTGAAGCTCTCCCTCTTCTCCCAGGCAGCAAGCAACAGGATGAGAGGACATGGCCTCAGACTGCTCTAGGGGAGGCTCATGTTGGGCATCAGGAAGAATTTCTTCACAAAAAGGGTGGTCAGGCATTGGAGGGGCTGGCCAGGGGGGTGGTGGAGTCCCATCCCTGGGAGTGCTCAAGAAACAACTGGACATGGCACTCAGTGCTCTGCCCTGGTTGACAAATTGGGAATCGGTCAACGGTTGGACTCAATGACCTTGGAGACTTTTTCCAACCTTAATGATTCTGTGATTGCCACCCATTCCTTCCTTGGCTTGTCAGTGGTTTTCCCTGGATGCAAGCACAGCAGATGAACAGAATCCTTTCCCTGGGAAGGCCACAGACATTGACAAATAAGTCCTGGCAGCTCTTCCTGCAAGAGGTTGGCACTTCTTTGCTCTGCCACTCTGCTCCCAGAGCAGGGCTGACAACGAGGAGCACAGGTTTGCAGTATAACCCTCTGTCAAAGCCCATCCTCCAGCCTGCAGCCATCCACAAACAGAGAGCAAAGCAAAATCACCGGATTCCCCTGGTGAGACCCCATCCATCCTCCAGGCTGCCAGCCAGGGGATAGATCTGATCACAGGCTGGTGACTGACAGAGGTGACTTCTTAAACCACTGTGGCAAGATTAGCTGGAGCTCCTGTGTCAGCTCTCTGCAGCTGCAAGCAGGGGACATTTTGGCAGGCGGCTGCCCTGACTGCTCATGCTCTGTCTTTCACACACAAACACAAATTTGTGCACAAGTGAAGGAATCACTAGGCAAAGGTACACACAACAGCTCCGAAACTGTGCTTTTATTTTGCAGTCACAACAATCAGCACCAAGGAAATCAGGCATTGATCAGAATTATTGGACAATTAAGGCATGATAATGAGCATCCAATACAGCTGCTAATGTAATTACAGTGTCATATCACTTAAAGCTGTGCCGCTGGGTGGTGAGGCAGGATGCTGGAATATTAAGGACATCTCTCACTCCTGTGTTCATTCAATGTATTCCAGAAATGCAGTTAAGTGAACCTGGGGAGGAGCAAAAGCAAAAATTGGAGATAAAAATGTCGCTAGCAGTGCCACCAATTGCCCATAGAAGTGGCTTTCCAGAAGATAGGTACCGATGTTTTGTTTTGAAGCATTATATCTGAAGAAGGGATGGAAAAAAGGGGTAGATTTTGCTTCAAAGGAAGTTCAAAGCTGTGGGAACAAAAAGAGGAGGAAGCTGAAAGTACAAGTCAGAATTTATCATGCAAGTGGAGCGCAAGAAACAATTTTATTCTTTCCACTGGCCATGATCCCTTGACTGTGGATAAGGCTTGTAGGATAGTGACAATCCTCTTGTCTTACAAGTGTAAACACTGCTTCAGGGAATATTTGCAGTTCAAGAGGGAGTCTCAGGTTTGTGTGCAAAGCATAAGGAACGTGGATTGGTTCTGCTAATCATGCTCGTGCAAAAGTCAGGCACATATGTAGGAGAACGTGCACGTTCAAAGGTGCCTGCGCTTCATCTGCAAATGAAAAGTGTATCTTCTTTCCATATGTAACATGCCAAATTGAGAGGATCCAAAAAAATCCCAAAACTCTGCCTGTCTTGCACTTCCAATGCTGTAAAAGCTAAAAAAGTGTTGAACCTTCTTTCCAAATGTGGCTCTAAGTACCTTCAGCCTCAGCATTTCATGGAGCAGTAATGATGCAATGGAGAGTGACTCAACATTCAAGCACCATTGAAGATGATGACTTATTTCTTTTAAATTATATTTCCATCTTCTCAAGGGAGAATCCCAGAGTTAAGACATGTAAATGACCAGATTTATCAAGGGACTATTTTACTAAGTTGACTCTGTCTAAAATTTAGTCCTGAAATTTTAAAGTGTTTCACCATTCTTTAGCTGTGAAAAGTATAGGTATCTCTGTTGGTCCAGCCATGTGTGTTGGGGGTGATCTCAACTAATTTTCAGTGTTTAAATCCACCTTAAGTGGAATCCACTTTGCTGAAACTTAAGTGTTTACCTGTAGATATGCATCAATGCTTAAATATTTGCTGTAGTCAGTGGAGAAATAATCAGTCAGATCAGCCCACTGCATCCAGACGAATAATAATGTGGAAAACCACTGAGGACATAATTAATGTGTCTAAAAATATGCTTTTGAGGTGATTCCTCCCCTCTGCTCTCCCCTGGTGAGACCCCACCTGCAGTGCTGCACCTGAGATGTTCTCCAATACACCTCTGCATCGGCTGAGGGAGGTTCATTTGTCTCAGCAAAGGTGACCTGGTGCTGTGTGAGATGCCCTGAGATTCCTCCTGTGGATGTCTGGGGTATAAAAAACATCCACAGGGAACATCCCAGCTCCTGAAACTTCTGTCCTTGTGGTGCCAGGCTGGATAGATAAAGAAATGTATATATTCACGGCAGTATCGGGTTTCTTTAGTAGTTGTGAGCTTGTGCATGTTTCAGATGCATAGACACAAGTTTTTAGTGCCATTTTTGGTGTGTTAGGGTAGCCCTCCTGGATCCAGTTCGTAGTGCAGAGATCCTATGTCAGATCTGTCAGTTTCCCATGGAAGGTCTTAGTTGGCACCAGATCTCTACGGTGATTAATAGAATCAAAGGATTTAGGGGGGAATTCACCGGGCCAAATATAGGAATTTGTTTTAGGATGAGGTGAATTAGCCTTTAAATCCATTCACACTGCTAACTCTTTCCCCTTTAACCATAAAGGCAACCCATGGTGATCTGATCACCTATAGTCACCTATCCCGAGTGCTGTTAATACCCACATTTAATTTGTCGTAACAAAACAGGACTCTTTTTTTGTAGACAATTTACCATTTTTTTCTGTTTTATTTTGGTAATTGCCTTGGTTTGGGGAAATACAGAATTTTTCCCTATAACTGGAGAACTTATATCTTCTTGTCTCTGGGAAACACAGAACACACAAAAAGTAAATTGCTTCCTTGGAAGAAGAGATCCGATCTTTTTTTTTTTTTGACAGCTCTTTTCTCACCTCATTATTTCTCCATCACAATAACTAAAGCTGTCAGATTCCTGACAGAAAGCTGCAAGTGAAGCATGTTGCAAGCAGCTGGTCTTCATAGAGCTGTTGATTCCCTGCTCTCCCCGCCCTGTTCCCAAATGTAGAATCCACAAACAAAGCAAAACAAAGCAGAAAACACATTTTCTTCCACCGGTTCAGGTTTGCCAAAGGAACGGGAAGTTTCACTGACATGTTCACAAATGTGAGACTAGAAATAAAAAAAATTAAATAACTGGATGATGAAAAGTATGAGTGGGTTTGTTGAGCTGGGATCTAAGGATTCATGTCACGGGTGGGTTACCCTCCTCCCTTTGGAGTTTGCTGGATGTGCTTTGAGATCCACAGGTGGAAAGCAATGTATAGGAGCTAGGAATTATGGGATAACTCCCTAGGAATTTTGGCTGATGCTGAATCTAGGAAAAAAGTTATCATAGAATCATAGAATCATCGTGGAATCATAGAGTCATAGAATGGCCTGGGTTGGAAGGGATCTTCAAGATCATCTCATTCCACCCCTCCTGCCCTGGGCAGGGACACCTTCCACTACTGCGTTATGGTGTGTCAGAGGTGAGGAACACCCTAAGGCATGGAAAGGTGGTTTGGGAGGAATAAATGTGGGAAGATAGAGGTCCAAGGAGTAAGAAAGGGCAGATCACATGCAAACATGGCTTCCACCTGTTTTCTGCAAAAGCTCTTTTCGTCTCCTTCCCTGTGAATCTGGTCCCTTCCCTCTAAAAGGCTTAGAGGGTTGGATCCATCGCATTGCCTGTTCGGTGTTTGTATCAAGAAGCAGTAAACCAACAGCTTTTAGATCAGATGATCCCCTTTGAAGAGGAAAAAATCAACATTTGGTATTGATATAGGAAAACCATGTAGCTATACGGCTGCTCCTGCCATGTAAATTGGGTCACTTTTCACACCACTCACTCTTAAGATAAACGACAATTACTCGTTCAGCCTTTTAGCCCATCCTCTTTCTCCACAAAGAAATAATTGATAATGTCATTCCTGAAATTTCATAGAAATTGCAACTTTTAAAAAACTAATCACCAAGGTTGTTGACAGTAATTTATGTATGTTTAGGCTACCAATAAATCTTGGCGTTAAAGGAAGCCTACAGCAAGGACAGCCCCCACGCCCTGGTGAGCAAATTTAGGGAAACCATTTGCATAATCAACATATTATAAAATATCAAGACATCTCTCCTTGTTGGTCTTGGTATTCCTCTGATGTCATTATCAAGGTAGACATGACAAATAATATTTTATGTCTATGAATGATAATCAGCACACTGCAGAATGTGTATCATTATTGATTTGATTAAAGGCTTTGATCTGGGAAATTACCAATTAATGCTATCTAAATTAGTCTCTATGGGTTTGGACAGAGCAGCAGGAAAATAATTCTCTCGTAAAGCTAGCGATTGGACGCAAAACCAATTTGTTTAATCGTGCTAAATCTGAAAAGAAAATATTCAATTTGGAGGTCTCCTGCGGGTCAGTCCTCAGCTCCTCATTAGTTATTAATGACTGCACTTCAGCCCTACCATCTGAAACTGCATGTGCATTTTAGCGAGGCTTAATTTAAAAAAGGCAGGGAAAAAGGTCTTCCCTAAACAGCCAAGAGCCTGTGACAACTGGATCTGCTTCAAAGAGAGAGGACAGACCAGAGAACTTTTGGAAAGAGACTTGCTGACCTGACAAGGAGGAGTTTGAACTCAGCTTGCTGGGCTAGGGAGAGCAACACCCTGGGATCGTCAGAAAACCTTGGATGAGAGGAAACAAGCCTGGGCTTCTGCTGGGGAACAAGCTGCAGATGGGTCAGCAGTGAACCCTTACGAGGAGAAGCTGAAAGAGACTTACAGAATCACAGAATATCTGAGTGGGAAGGGACCCATGAGGACCATTGAGTCCAACTCCTGGTCCTGCACAGGACATCCCAAGAGTCACAGCATGTGCCTGAGAGCATTTTCCAAAGTCTTCTTGAACTCTGTCAGGCTTGGGGCTGTGACCACTGCCCTGGGCAGCATGTTCAGTGTTCAACCACCCTCTGAGGGAAGAACCTTTTCCTGATATCCAACCTGGANTTCAACTACCCTCTGAGGGAAGAACCTTTTCCTGATATCCAACCTGGACACAACTTTGGACCACTCCCTCAGGTCCTGTCACTGNACTACCCTCTGAGGGAAGAACCTTTTCCTGATATCCAACCTAAACCTCCCTGGACACAACTTTGGACCATTCCCTCGGGTCCTGTCACTGTCACCACAGAGCAAAGATCAGTGCCTGCCCCTCCTGTTCCCCTCACGAGGAAGTTGTAACTGCAGTGAGGTCTCCACTCAGTCTCCTCTTCTCCAGGCTGAACAGACCAAGTGACCTCAGCTGATCCTTGTATGGTTTCACCTCCAGACCCTTCACCATCTTCTTTACCCTCCTTGAGACACACTCTAATATTCTTCATATATGGTCATGTCTTTTTCTTATATTTTGACCTGTTTAGCCAGAAGAGAAGGCTAAGGGGTCACCAGCTGAAATCTCCCCAAAATTTAGCAGTGTTAGAGTGAAGGCAGATACAGGCTCCTTTTCAGAGGTGCCCCACCAAAGGCAGTGGTCACAAATTTCAGCACTGTTTGGAAAGATATTAAAAAAAATCTTCATCACCAGAATGGTTAAGCACATATAGAGGGGCTGGAGAGCCTGTGACATCTCAAATATTTTCAGATTTTGCTACACCAGCCAAGGGGAAGCAGGTTTACCTTGGAAATCAGCCCTGTCTTCAGCAGAAGGTTCAATTAGGGAAATCCAGATACCCTTTCCAACCTAAGTGATTCTTTGATTCCTCACTGGCCTGCAGAGTAACTCTGCAAATAAACACTACTAAGAATTTGGCTCTTCATTCATAGCAGTGGCACCACTTGTGTGAAAGCTCCCTCAGCATACTTTGCTGCTCAGAATCCTGTTACTTGTAGCAGTGAGTAAAACACAGGTACCCCAGGAAGTGGGAAAAAATACATCTAAGCTTAAAGTTTTGCTACAGATCCCCATCTCACCGCTGAAATCCTCCTGAAGTTATCTTCAGAACAGGCATTAATTTATAGCACAGAATCACAGAATTAACCAGGTTGGAAAAGACCTTTGAGATCATCAAGTCTGACTCATTGGAGTCTCCTCCTTTTCCACAGTCATAGTGAAGGTATTGAAAGACCAAAACAAGACTGTGGAAGTTTTTATTGAAAGAAAGCAAAATATTCCCTGTCCATGGCATGGGGGAATGGAACTAGATGACCTTTAAGGTCCTTTCCAACCCAAACCATTCTATGATTCTATGAAAATACACATGAATTTCAGTGTTGCTTGTTCTAAATGCAATTCCATGCCTTAGGGTTTATAACCTAATGGTAGCACAGCACTATTCCACGCAGAAAGCTGAATCATTACCCAGATGTTCCTCCTAAGTATGAAATAAGTTTTTTGATGTTTTTCTCTTTTAAGCTGCATCCTGGAAGTCACACTAAAAAATATAATTTACTCCAAAACTTCTGCCAGGAAGGACTCCACATGAACCCAGTATCACAAAGGATTTCCTCTGCTGCATCATTTAACCATTATACTCAGATCATTGTTGAGGCTCGGTGACCTGCACGAGCTCTTCCCTTAATTTCAGGGAAAGACCAGCGAGGATCTAAGGGTTTGGTCTGTTGATTCTCATGTTTATTGCTACCATTACCAGCTTGGAACATGGAAAATCGAATCCAAGCCCTTTATTGCCTGGCTTTCGTTTCTACAAAATTCTGTGCATCTCCTTGGCTGAGAATTTGCTGGATTGGTTGTGGGGGTGTTTTTTGGAGGAACTAGGAAGTGAGCACTGTATGAACACGTTCTTGGGACACAGCTGCTCGTTAGCACAAATTACCTCTTGTTCTGACCACCTCCCCCTCCAAAGCACCTACTGAGACAGGGAAGGGAAGATATGAGCTTTGCCATGGCAACCCAACACCTTCTGGTGAAATTAAAACCCAAATGGAAAAGGACGGCAGGCTCGGTTGCAAACAAAAAACTCATTTTTCCTTTCAAATGAAGCTGATGGAAGTTTTAAATGTGTCTTGAGATATTAATAACTAGTCAGAATTTTTCTAGAGACAGTGAGATGAACAAAATAATTACAACAGTGGCAGTAAGAGTGGTAATAAAATGAGCAACTCTCTTTGAACTTGAAGCTATCATTAGATTGACTGAGGACATCAGCATTTGGGCTTAAGTCCCTAAAGCAGAGTCTCTGGCTCATACAAAGGTATGAGAAAAATACTGTTCCAGTATCTCAATCTTTTTAAATAGCAGAAGAGTTCCCCACTGGGGCACAGTTTGTAGAGGAAGGAAGTGCCTCGTTATTTTGTTTTACAGGGTGTCATTCCAGACCCAGAGCCAGGCAGCATTATACTTTTGCAGAGGAAAAAGATAAAAATAGTCCTTGCTGCATCAAAGAAGGCAAAAATTAGACTGGAAAACAAGATGAGCTTAGGTGTGGCTCACTGACTTTATATCTGTCAATCTACTGTTTAGAACATGAGATATGAGAAAATGCAGTTGTGGTACTTAAGGGAATTTGCTGTTAAATTATTTGGATTGGGAGTGGTTTGATTTCAAATCCTCATTTTGACATCCTTTGAGCTGGTTTGGAGAGGAAAGGCAACCCAGATACCATCCTCTGGAATTTTTTTCTGATTGTTTCCCGTCTCACACATCCTGTTTTATACAAATACAGGGATTATGCTTAAAACCCAGAGCCAAATATACCATACCAGTTTTCCTTCAATGGTTTTCTTTCCCTCTCTTAAAGTAGTTTTATTTTATCCTGGACTTGAGATTTTTTACTGAGAAATTTCATATGTCTTCATTCTGATAAATTGCTACTTGCAAAAATTTGCATATGATTAAAACAATTCCTGAGTAGTTCTGCTAGATCCTGTTCTGAAGGCTGCTATGATCTACACCACTTTCATCAATGCAAACAACAGCAATTTAGAACAAAATAAGTTTATTTTTTGTCTTTCTCTTCACTGACCATCCAGGAACTGAATTTCCATGGCATTCTTCTATTTAATGGAGGGTCAACAAATCCAAGATATTACAGCAAGATCTCACTGCAGGTCAGCATCTTGAAATAAATGTGGGGTTCAGATTTTGCTTAATGTGGCTTTTTCTAGTGCATGAAGGCAGCTTTAAATCAAATCACTCCTCATTACACTCCCCATCTTATGTCACTGATGCTTGAGCATCACAATCCTCACACAGGATTCCAGACATTCAAGAACTCATAAACTTCATTCCAGCCTTACCAGCAAGATGGAGCCAACAGCAGAAGAGACAATGGGGGATGAGCTTCCTGTAACTCCCATTCCCTGTCCCCTTGAGCGACAGGGGAGGAGGAGATATGGAAAATCTAGAGTGAAGCTGAGCCCAGGAAGATGGAAAGGGAAGAAGAAAAGAGTTTTTAAGATTTGGTTTTATTTCTCATTTTCCCAGTCTGATCCGACTGGTAATAATTTAAATAAATTTCCCCAAGTCTAGCCTATGACATTAATCAAGTGACGGACCTCTCCCTGTCCTCATCTCACCCCACAAGCCTTTCATTAAATTTTCTGTCTCCTCTCCAGCTGAGGAGGGGAGAGATGGAGCAGCTTTGTTGGGCACCCTGTGTCCAGTTGGGTTCAACCCATCACAAGGTCTAATAAAAAGTAACACTTACCCAAGAAGGAAACTCTGATCTCACTTGGACTACTACACCTCTCCTTTTAGCATGGTTTTCAAACTACAAGAGGAGAGATCTAAATTAGATGTGAGGAAGAAATGTTTTACTGTGAGGGTGCTGAGGCCCTGGCACAGGTTGCCCAGAGAAGCTGTAGCTGCCCCTGGATCCCTGGAAGTGTCCAAGGCCAGGCTGGATGGGGCTTGGAGCAACCTGAGATAGTGGAAGGTGTCCCTGCCCATGGTGGAGGGTGGTACAAGATGATCTTCAAATCCCTTTAAACCCAAAACATTCTGTGATTCTCTGATTTGTTTTAAAAATATGGAAGTTATTCACGCCTGCAGCCCTCTTACAAGATAAGGCTGTGGCTCAGACAGGGACAAGGCATCTCCAACTGCAGAAAAGACATTTGCACTCACAGTCCTCCAATTATCCTGATCTGGCCTTGCATTTCAACCACCAGTTTAATGTTTCCTTCAAAATAGATTCACTTTCTGGCTAATTTGGAGGCAAAGCTCTCTAGACAGCATTTTGCAATGACAGAGATCTGACTGAAAGGACCAGGTTCTGAAAGAAATAGCTGCAACCTACTGAGAAAGATGCAAACGTGGGTTTAGAAATCTAATTTATTGTTATTCACTCAAGCTCTTCATTTCTTCCTCTAAAGGGAGTTCACACAAAGCTTCTCGAGTGTGTGGGCTGGAACAAAACCTTCAAAAGCCTTAACGAGGTTCTCTGAAAAAGTTGGTTAGGCTGTTTAGTCATAAGATGTTTTCATCATGCACTTTCATTTTCATTTAAATGAAAACATTTTGAAATAAGAAAAGGAAGTTAAAATTCTGTTTGGAAAGGGAAAATGAAACAGTTGGAAATGCACTTTCGGTGCAGAAGAAATGAATTTTTTAAAAAGCAATTCCAAAAGTTAGCATGTATCGAACCAAAGTTTTTTCTTTTATTATTTCATTTCCTTGGAAGTTTTATTGAGATGGAATATATTTGCTCCATTCCCAAATAGTAAAACGGTTGGAAATTATGGAATTCCTCTAAGTGGAATTTTTTTCCCTGCCTAGCTCTGCTTTGAGGGAGGAGGAAAAATGCAATTTTCTTTGAAATATAACTTGAATGACTTGTAGGTAGGAACCATTCTTGTAGGTGTTGCAATCATTATATTGGTGTCTACATGAAACAATTTTCCTTCTACTTGAATCCTTCTTTTATGTCTTCCTCCTATTATAATCTCAGACACTGTTTTTTCCTGCGGCTGTGTACTGCCTGTCCATGGGCTGAATGTGAAACCATTAAACTCCTCTATATTACACAGCAGAATCTTTCACTCTGAAAAAGAATTTACTCAAACATGACAACAATCCCCTAGACTGGCTATAGGAACTACAGTAGGGCATGTGTGAAATAATTCACTGAGCTGGGACCTTACTTTTAGCATTTTGATCAAAAAAAACTTCCTCTAGGAAGATAGATTAAACTATAGAAAATATAAATAAATGGTGTTAATATATGTTACAAAACGTGGCACATGATTACAAAGTTTAATTCTTTGTGGTATTTATTGTGCTATTTACTTGTCATGGCACCTGTAGTCACTGCTTCTCTGGCTCTAGATTCTTCTGTCCACTAAGATCATAAAACCCGATTTTTCCACAGATTCAGGTGTGCCTGGAGCAAAATTCTACAGCACTAAGTTCCTTTTGGTAATACATTTCATAATAAATCTTAAAAGCCTCTGCTTCACCCTTGCCAGAAAGTATCTTGGGAAAGGTTGCCAAATTGCTGCAATTTGAAGAACATGGCTTCCATTTTATGAAAGCTGTGGTTATATTGAAGCACATAATCATGTGGAAAATGCACAAGAATTACATTTCTGCCTTGGAACTGCAGCCTTAAAACTCAGATCGAAAACCAGAGAAAAGGGAAAAACCAAGAGAAAAAGCACTTTGCCTCCCTCCAATCTCCACTTCCATCAGACAAGCAGGGTCACCTTGTATTCTGCTAGAGATCAACACTCCTGCCCTCAGCTAAAGTGCCCACGTATTTAGACTTTCATTTTTCCTGTTAAAGAGCTCCCATGAGACACTATCTGCATGAGAAATGTCTGGCATTTATTATTGTGACACAAGCCACAGTCCACAATCTGTCTGGCAAAACACCACAGAGAAAATGATTCAAGAGATCAGGACCAGTCTTGAAGCTCTTTTACAGCCCCCAAAGCAGGGCCTACACCCACAGAAACCGAAATATTTTTGGCTTAAAGTCTGCAGTACTTGACTGCACAAGACTGTCACACTGACTTATTTTGAGGAATTAAAAAAAAACCCATAGTGTTTCCCTTGGGAAAGAAATAAAAGGACCAACCTGTAAAATACTCAGACCTGAGCTGCTCATGATTTCACCACAAGATAATTACCCATAAAGGCATCTCATCTTTGTCCCTGCCTGCTCTTCAGGCAAGTCCTAGGCTCTTACTGTTCATTAAAGGTTGATGCTAATAGAAAATCTACAGCCTATCACTAGAATAAATACAACATTTTAAAGAGTCTTGCAGCCTAAGCAGTGCTAATATCAATAGAAACACAAGAAATCACCAAATATGCTTAGAGCAAAACCACTGGGTATCTTGGGCTGAAAAAGAGAAGTCCTACAAAAATTCTGTTCTAGACTGTAATAGTATCCCATGTTTAAATATTTGGTTTCTAAATTATCACTAAGAAATTAAGGTCCTGAAAAAATTCACCTGTTATAACACCCTCCTGCTCCTGCTGTAGTGGTTAGCACAGTCCCATGCAAAATTTATTCTGCCTGAAATATCATGCGGATTGAAAATCTGAGCACTAGATGTGCACTAGATTCAGGTGTCAGCTTTCAGGGAACTGTTCCCATTAGTATATATTATATCTATAAATATAAAACAGGAAAAAACAGGAATTGTGTTTTGCTTCCTCAGTTCTCCCTTTGTCTAGCTCAATATACAAGTCACAATTTCTAAACAAAGACCTGTATTAAAGCTATTGAAAACACTGAATATAAGTTTTGTAAATAGTTACATTAGACCAAGTGTTGAATCCAAGCCAGTAGGATCACACAAGTTTTCTAAACTCACAATTTCACCACAGGTGATGGAGATAGTTGGGATCCAAGGATATCTGCATGATACCCCTCATCCCTGTCCTTGTCCCCCCTCATGCCTGTCCTCAGAACATGCAGTGAGCCATCACTTTCCTCCATTGCTCTCCCCCAAAGAGCAGTTGCCGTGAAGTTTGAGAGGGAAGTACCAGATTTCCAGAGTTTCCTGCATTTATTTCATCCCCTGATGTTAATTGATGGGGGTGGTAGAAGCTTAAGGCTTTAGGTCTCTTCCACTCCACTGTAGCACCACCTTCTTCAATGGCACTGCTGAAACACCAAGTTCTGACTTCATCAGCCTCAGTCCCTGAATTTTAGTCCATTTTAATGCCTAAATGATACTAGAAAGAGGTAAAGGAAGACCAGCATGCTCTTTGCTGATAGCATGTCCTCATTTTTTTTCCTTTATCTCCAGGACTTAATGGTCTTCTCTTCATCTTCTCTGTCCTGCTCCATCTTTTTTAAGTTAATGACTCAAAAATATGTCAGACACGAGCAATTTAGCTCTAACTTTGATGAGAACATTTAATTGACTTGAGTGCTCTTTATGAGGGGGGTGTATTTGTTTTACACAGATTCCCTGCCTTCAGTCAATGTTTTCTTCCAGCACTCAGTATTTATAGTCGAACCCCTTGAGGTTTGGTACACTTAGAGTCACTACAGGGAAGTGATACCATGAGACACACATTTTCCCAGCTGCTCCGAGGATTAAGCAGGCAGCTGACACCAAACAGATTAAATTTGCACTGCATCAAGATGCCTTTGAGGAGGTTTGGAGACTAATCTTCTGTTGGCAAGCTTCTGTGGCAGAAAACCTCTACACAGACAAAAACTGAGGAGAGGATTTGCTTAGCAGTGGTTGAACTGAGCTGGAACAGGTTGGCCAGAGAAGTTGTGGATTCCCCATCCCTGGAAGTGTTCAAGGCCAGGTTGGATGGGGCACATGGCAAACCATCTGGAATTAGACGATATTTAGGGTCCCTTCCAACCCAAACCATTCTATGATTCTATGATCTCACGTTTTCTTTCAGGTACCTAAACACAAAAGAAAGATTTGGCTGGAATTCAGATGCATGAATTCACATGCAGGGGTGCAATGCAGTGAGGAGGGGGAGCAAACTGCAGGAGAGGATGAGAAAGCACAACAGGAATAACCCTTGTAGTCCTGCTGCTGAGCCACCTGTCCATATCCAACCTAAAAAGGTGTAACCAAGGTTGGGAGCAGATGCCAGCTCCAAGCACAGCCTGAATATCCAATGTCACCAATGTTTTCTGGGATGCTGAGAGCACCATCTTGGGAAAAGCCTCCATCCGTTCTCTGGGTCATCCAGCAATGGTGAAACTCTTCCAGGCTGGTTTCAGGGTTTTGGAATTCAGGGAATTGATAAGCCTGTCACTTAGCAACATTTTTTCATGAGTTTTCTGCGTTAGAGATGAGATTTTCATCAAAGGGGACCTGCTGCACCTCTGCTGCACATGGAACTTCACCCTTTTGGGTAACAGGCTCCTCTGGAATGGCCCTGAGACATCAGCCAGGGATGGCTGAGAAATCTCTAACAAGCAGGGGAAAGGCTGCTGCTGCTCCTAAATTGTTTTCTCAAAAAGATAAAGTCAGAGTTTGGGTTTGCCTAGTTTAAATAATGTTAGACATAACTAAGGGTGAGGGAATATCCATGAATGTGACTTCTGTCAAGGTCTCTATAATTTTTATAATATGTATGATTTTTATTTCTATATCACACTGTTTGATGGCAGGGGGATTACTTTTATAAGCTTATCTGATGCTTTTCTAGAAGTTATTTTTCATTTAAAAAACATAATATTTCCCTAGTAAATTCCACTAAAGCTTTGACTGGCAGTGAGAACAGTTTCCAGCATCGAAACCACTTAGCTCCATTAATGGGGACAAAAAATAGCTCACCATGTAATATTAACACCCCAAATTCCTCTTTTTGCAAAACTGAAATAAGTGCAAAAAAAAAAAAATGGCAGCTGTTTGCAAAAATTTAAGCTCAAAACCATTTGTGCTGAGATTGAAGATATTACAGAACTCAGGCTATATAAAGATGAATTTTATCACACAGGAGTTCAATCTAGCTTCAAATTTACAGTATTCATGGAAAAAGAACTAATATATTTTATTCTGTGTGTGAAAAAAGCAGATGAGAGCCCATCTCTGCTTCTGGCATTAAACATCACCACACATGTGATGATAAATAATGAACAAGACAAGTATCCAAGGTGACTGACTGCAAGTGTCTGTAAATGAAGGCAGAATAAAACTGAGACTTGAATTATTTCCCTAAACAACAACCAAAAAAAGAGAAAAAAATAAAATAATGCAACAAAATTCTCTGACTGTCAAACCCTGTGAAGTCTATTGTAGGATCATGAGAGTATTTAGCATATAGAAAGCATAAAAGTCAATGAGAGACAGAGAGCAGGTATGCAAGCATAAAAGTGACAGGTGACAAAATTTATTGTGCTTGGTAAATCACTTTTATAATTGATATAACTTTTTATTATTTTTAAAGCTGTGTATTTATGCCAAAATGAATTGTCTAGGTGTTAAAATTTGTGTTTCATCCCTCATTGTTATGAAATGGGAGTGGGAAAAGCCAATTCAATAAAGTGCTGTTTCTACTGCTATGCCTCCCAGGCTTCATTTCCCCAGGATGGCAGGGAATGGGACACCTTGCAATAAAAACAAATGTTCTCAAGGTGCTTTTTATCTTCCCTGTTTTATTCCTAATGTTTCTTGATTGCTGCAGAAAAGACGCATTTAGTCAAAGGTCACTGAGAAAGCACAAAAGAATAAAACCTCCACATTTGTGAAAATCCCCACTGTGTAAAAGCCTGCTCTGAGACTTACCCATCAGTGAAATTTCATTTTCTGGAGGGATTTGAAGTGATGCTAAGCCTTCAGCTGGCTTTTGGCCTTGTGGTGAGCTTTACCCTCTTGGGGAAATGGCTCTGACGTCAATTGAATCAGATGACAGGTTTTAGTCCATTTTTTTCTCCTTTTTACCATTACTTTTTGGACACTGTATTAAAAAACAGAAATCTTCAGAAACTCAAAGTCTGATGTACCTGTAGTATTCACATCAATTCACTTAATCACAGTAGAATTTTGATTTTTATATATATATATATATGAATGAAAAATAGTAATTTTCTTTCCTTGCATCATAGCTACATGGAATCATATCAGAGAACTATGGAATAATTAGGATTGGAATGGACTTTAAAATCATCTCATTCCAACCCTCTGCAAGCAGGGACACCTTCCACTATCCCAGGTTGCTCCAAGCTCATCCAACCTGGCCTTGGACACTTCCAGGAATGGGGGAGCCACAGCTTCTCTGGGCAGCCTGTGCCAGGGCCTCAACACCCTCACATCCTCTGAAACCCAGATTTTTCTTGACCCCACTTTTTATTTCTCCATCCGTCCCACTGACACAACAGCTTTTTAGCTTTTCCAGACCAAGAGTTTATGGGTCTTAAGAGAGAACTGGATCAAGAGATAATGCCAGTCTCAGTGAAAAAATGTATCCTCACAAATCTCTCTTGCTCCAATAATGTTCCTCTACGCTGCTGAGTGCAGTATCTCCTATAACAAAATGAACTTCCTAAGTCTGTTCGGCTTTTTTTAATATCCAAATCCATGTCCCCTTCTTTTTCAGCAGATGAAGAGAATCCTTCCAACATTCCATTTTAATGAACATCAATAGAATTATCACCACTCCACTGCCAGTCGCTGGCATTGTTTCTTGCAGGCAAAATCGTTCAAGAAATACTATGTGTTTATTTTTCTCTTTAAATTTGCAATTAAGAATGAGGGTGTCGTCATTCAGGAGCATACAAATGACATGGCAAATGGGATGCTGTGAGTTCTGGGGGGTTTTATACAATCTGATTAGAATTTCCACATGGAATAACTCTTCATTAAACACTGTTGATCCTTTAAAGTGTATCCTGAATTTATCCTATCCAAGAGATGCATGGCCGGCTCCTGGTCTGTGATCAGAGCAGTGGACAGACATTATTTTCCACTGAAACTATTTATTTTCACTGCCTCCTGAGGATCCTTGGATGTCCATGGTCCTTAGAGAGGTACCCAGGTTCGACTGGATGAAAAAAGGCAATCAATCTAATCTCATCCTCAATATTTTTCTTTTTGTGCAAATCTAATTGCAATAGAGTTTTTTACAATATTGGAAAGAGATCCAAAGTAGACACAATTCTATTGAAACTATGATATGTCTAGAAGTTGACAAGAAAAAATAAATATGTATTAAATATATTTAGATATAAATGTTATAATCTAATAGATTTTAAAGCACATTAGTAACTGATTAAAAACATGTGATATTAGCTCTTTATCTTCCCAGTGAAGATGAGGAGAACTAAGCACAGAAATATTTGGGGCAATCTTTGTGGACTTGCATTTTCTCAGTGAGACACCTTAATCTAATTATTATCTTGGACACAAAAATTTCATCTTGTTTTTTCAGAAGTGTTCTGTCCCTGCAGATTTTGGTTTTTTGCTCTACTGGAGTCAAAGGTAGAGATTCTTGAAAGTTGTTCATCAAATGAAAGATCAGAGATGGAATAAAAAACTTTATAAGAAGAAGAATTCTCCTGAGGAAATTGAAATATATTTCCACCATGGAATTTTATTTTTACTCTGTATAGACTCCAGGACTTTACCTGTGTACTGTAATCATTTTCTTTACAGGCTATCCTTTCAGCCAAAATTCCTAGAAAAAAATGCTTCTCCATGGATTTAGTCTCAGACACACTTTTGCTTTGTACTTCATTTCACAGACATATGCAGTGCCCCTACCAGGTTATTCTGGAGGGTCCCTAAAATCTCATGGTGTGACATCAAGGACTCTGTCATTTGTATGTGACAACTACATCAGAAAATGATCTGCAAACACTCACTGGCCCTATCACAAAACCATTTCCCCTTTGATTTGTTCATTTCCTTTAACCCTCTCTTCACCCAATGGAGTGATCTCTCACGTAGAAGAAAGAGTCCTCAGAATCCTTTTTTTTCCCCTCTATTTCATCCATAAATCAGTGATTTTACTCTGTGAACATGTCAGCCAGCAGTAATCTCCCTAATGCAGTACAATCCAACTAAAAACTGAGAAGTTGACTGTCAGTGAGTAAAACAATTATAGCCTTTTAAAAATGTGATTTTTGGTTTTTAAAACATACATAGAATACGTACATATTTGCAAATGTAGTTGACCTATACTCACTCTTTATTTTATCTTTTATTAGTGTTATTTTCAGAATCTGTGCTTTCATTTGGAAAGTTCAATACTGATAAAAGTCACCAGGACAAACACTGCTTGGGAAAATCAACCTTGGGGAAACTTGGATGAGAGCAGAACATCACTGTGTGTACCGAATGCCCCAAGTGACATTTTAGATGTCTCAGTAAAGTTTATGGATTCAAATGTGATCTGGGACTATAATTTTTCACTTTGTTTCCAGTCCACTAGTGTGACCTGACTGCTATGCCTATACTCAGTAAAAATACCTTCCCAACACTTTGCAACAGCTCAATGCCCCAGGAAAAGTTAGTTTCTCCATCTCAAGACCATCCAAGAGATCAGATATCTCCCTGAGCTTCAGACCCTGAAGGAAAACACTTTTTAATAAAGAGACTTTTTAACAAGGCCTGTAAAGAAAAGGATGAGGGCCAAAAATTTTAAGCTGACAGAGGGCAGGTTTAGATGAGATATTAGGAAAAACTTTTTCCCTGCGAGAGTGGTGAGGCACTGGAAGAGGTTTCCCAGAGAATTTTTGGATGCCTCACCCTGGAAGAGTTCAAGGCCAGGTTGGATGGGGCTTGGAGCAACCTGTTTTAGTGGAAGTTGTCCCTGCCCAGGGCAGGGGGTCTGACACGAGATGATCTTTGAAGATGTTTTCCAACCCAAACCATTCCATGATTCCAGGAAAGAGCCTTTGGTTAAACCACATGGGTGATTTGCCTCAGAGCTGTGCTCCTCAGCAGCACAGTGATGAAAAATAAAACAGAAGTTTCCATGGAAACCCTGTCTTGAATTCAGCAAAGTTCATCAAGCCTAACAAGATTTAGAGGTAACACTTCAGGGCTGATGAATTGGTATTTGCCCTGAAACATCTTAGTAGAAGCCCTAGAAATGTACATAGAAGCCTTTATGGTACATGTAGGCCTCTTTTGAGAATTCAGCCATGGCTTTTGCAAAACAGAAAGATGTAGTGAATCACTCACATAAATATTCAGCTTTAGCTCCACTTGCACCTGTCAAAGCTTCTACTGCCTTTGCAGCTCAGGGAAGATCTGGCCTGTTACTTGGCCTCCATGGTAATGCCAAGTATTTCTTTTTATATAGCTTTTCCAGCAATCCTGTAACACTGAAATCTGCTTGTCTATTCTTAGATATCACCACCACTACCTTGCTGTGATTGCTGGAGATGAAAGTTTATCCTGCAGGTTTATTATGCTTTGAGAAAACAAATTACTTCCTGACACTCACACGTCTCTCGTTTTCAAGACTCTTAAATGATTCTCTCATTGACTTCCCAATGTTCATCTTCTCAGCATCTACACGAACTGACAGCCATCAGAAATTCAAAGAGATGCTACTTCTCCTGAAGATTGAGAGCTGGAAAGTGATATTGTAGCTAACTGAGAGAGAGAATGAATGAGGGGAAATAGTTTTCTTGAAAAATCTTCATCAGCTGCAAACGCACACACCTGGAAAGGATAGGAAAATGCAGCTTTTTCACTTTACAGCTCAGTGCAAAGCATGACATCCAGATAATAAACAGAGAGAGATGATGAGAGAAAAAAAAAAGAAAAGAGCATGAAATACGGAGATAGAAACTCAGATCAAAAATAAACCTTCAATCTAAATAATTTCAAGATTTTTTTTCCCAATGTGATAATTGCTTGAAGAGCTGAATCAACGCAACATCTCCAGATGATCTTTAGAGTCCCTTCCAACTCAAACTATTCCATGATTCTATGATCTCCACGTGGCAGGTTTGGGGGGAAAGTGAAAGAAATGTGTTAGCAGGGAGATGGAGTCGCTTGTTGAAGGTCATGTGCAAAGCTGCAGATGTGAAACTCTTGGTCCTAATGCATTACCATAAGACCTTCCTCTCTCTCTCCTCATGCAGCTTCTCACACCTTCCTAAGTTAAACTGGTTCATATATACTGCAAATGGGGTAATGTAGTGTGAGAAGGAACGAAAAAAAACATTTCATGGAAGGTTGAATTAGTAAGGAAATTTCAGTAAAGAGTTGGACTAATTCAAATGTGGGGAAGTTTTACTACAAACTGCCTGTTGTTGGTCAAAGCAGATAAAAAGTGTTAACCCAAAATCTCATGAAGCCTTCCAGACCTCCCCATTTAGTCAGGACTTGCTGGCAACACAGAAAGACATTAATATTGCCAAGGCCATAAGGCAAGGCAAGTGAGAAATTCAAATTCTAATAATGAACTTGACCAACGCCACAATCATAGTAAAATGAAAAATCAGGCTGGAAATAACCTTGACAAGTCATCTAACCTTCTAGCCTGTTCCGTGACCCATTCAGTATCTAAAATGATTCATCCAATGTGATTCAATCACAGTAATATTTTGCTTTCCTGTCAAGTAAATTTATTTGCTCTGAATCTACAAGATGCTGACACTGAGACAAATGTCAAAAATCACTCCCTCTGAGAGATCAAGGGAGCGGAAACTGATAAATATTCATTTTTGCATGCTTAATTTTTATATTATTTGATCTAATCCTAGTATTTGCCTGAACAAAGAAGTTTTTTAGGAATGCCTGTTGCTTTGATTGGGGTTATTTCCCCTGTCATGACCAGTACACCACTAATCATGTGACTCTGGTTTAATCCCTATTGTCCCCTGAATTTTTGGCAGAGGTGCTGAAATACCACTGCCAGAAACACAGACCCTCCTCGCTGAGTTCAAGGTCTCTGAAGATGATTAAGGATAACTCAGCACAGGGGAGTGAACTTTTCTGTTGAGTTTGTTCAGACACTCACAGAGACCCAAAAATCTCACCTCTGTAGCCCACAGCAGGTTTTCACAGTATTCAGAAGTTTTTGGTCTTTCTCTGAAGCAGAAGAAAGGAGAGACAGGTTCAGCAAAAAAACTGGGACCTGAGGAACCCAAAGTCTTGGAGCTGTTAGATTAGAGGTAACTTTCCTGACGTAACTAATGAGATTATAAGGGGATTTCTGCTTGACAAGAACAAAAATTGAGTGATCTCTTGGCTATGGAAGGTCTGATCTGGCAAGTCTATGAAATATTTGGGTATTGCCACTCAAACTCTAGCAGCAAAACATCTGTGCATGCACAACACTGTGCCACAGCTAATAAACTCTTCTTCTCAAGCATAATATCAGATGTGTGTGTAGAGTGGAAGCCTGACGCTTGTGCCCATCATCTTGTTTTTCTGTGCCATAATCCCCACATTTCCATTTCCTTGGTTAACACGGGTGAAGAGACCTGAGGCCTGCTGGCCCCATGTAATACAGATAAATTGAGGCAGGAACAACGTCCTGTTAGAAAAATGTAAATAACTTTGAAGCTTATTTCCCAGATTATTCTCTTCTGAATATTCCCCCTGTTTATTTTAAATTCCTCCTGTTTGCAGCACTTGAAGTGTGCACAGGTTATTTGCAGCTTCTCAAGCTGGAAGGGAGAGCTCAGTGTTTTGCTCAGGAATAGTCAAACCAAGGGGACACCTCATCCTGGGAGACTTTTATATATTAAGCTGGCAGCAGCATTCAAAATAGTCTTCGTATCCTCGTTTATCCTGCAGCCCACTTAAATGCACAACAATGGACACGGGAATATTACTTATTGGTGACTAGGGCTTTTTGCACATGGTCCTTTTAGAAATACCACCTTTCAAAATCCACTCGTGTGCTCTGCTACTGAATTCTTCCTGATATTAATAAAATGCATAAAAAACTCTGCTTTGTAGCACACCTACTTGACTTTCTCAGGGCAATGTACCCACTTTTCAGGTATTTCTGAACAGTGGCTCTTTTATTTGCAAACATGTGTAGCAGCAGGGTACAGATTCTTTCTATCCTTTGTTTGTGTCCTTCCTGTTAGAAATGAATGAATTTAAAGTGGTCTCTCCTTTGCTTTTCCTTTACAATGGGGGACAGCTGCCTCTTGGTAAACAAGCACTCAGATGCCTTGGTGAATAACTCCAGGAAATACTGTGCAGTAATGGAAAATATACACCAACATGCAAGGCACCCTTTCAGCCTCCATCTCTCCCTGTTAACCAATTCAGAAAATATCAAACCATTAAAGAAGAACATTAAGCTTCAGAGTAGATGGGAAGTTTTATGCCTTGTCATTATCTTCAGCTTCCAAAGCTGGCAAGCAAGTATGGAATAATAAAAAACAACCAACCAAAAAAACCCAAACCCCACACACCACCACCACCTAAACCCCATGAAAACAAAAACAAAAAAAACCCCAAAAACTAAAAATAAAAGTAAAAACTAAAACTAAAACTAAAAATAAAAAAATTAAAAATAAAAATAAAAATAAAAATTAAAATTAAAATTAAA
>VZTG01007052.1:129162-159548 GCA_013397845.1 Melanocharis versteri
GAGGAGGAGAAAGAGAGACTTTTTTTTTGTGCCTGGCCTGTGGCTCCTTGCCTCCCTCTGTAGTGGACAGGAGACACAAGGGCATACCTGCTACTTGGTCTTCCGGTCATGAGCTTTTCCGGATGTGTCAGAAAACCTTAATGTTGGAAAAGTAAGTGGCAAAAAATAAAAATAAAAATAAAAATAAAAATAAAAATAAAAATAAAAATAAAAATAAAAATAAAAATAAAAATAAAAATAAATTAAAAAGTCCCTAGTGGTCTGGTCAGGATTCTTTATGTGTGACACTCAGGGGAAATAGGCAAATAAATGTTTTGGTTTTTTCAGGTGGCTTGCAGTTGAGACTGGGTGATGAGAAGGGCATCATGCTTTACCTGGCAAGGCAGTATCTATGCTAAATATAGAAGAAAGCACCAAAAAAATAAGCATAATTATTCTTTACCTGGCAATGCAGTATGTGTGCTAAATACAAAAGAAAACACCCAACAAGTAAGTATAATTATAACATATATATTTATGTATATAGGTTTGTACTTTAAATCCCACAGCTTGAGTTCCAGCTGCCTCGAATGGCTGGAGATTTTAAATGGGGTTTCGATGGAAATTTCTGTATTTCAACTGCCAAGGGATGTAGCAGGTCAAATCGCCAAGCAAGCATGAATGATAAACGTCACTTTTGAAAGCAAGGACATGAGGAAAGGAAGAAGGGAAAAGTTCTTGGGTCTTTGGGTTAACCAACCTAGGCGCCATGCAGCCTCTGTTACTGCTGTTCCTGGAAGAAAAGTAGATGTAACTTTTGGTTTTGAGTTTCACTCCCACCTACATCCCTTCAAAATAAGTGTGTTTTGGGGGAATATTCACTCAGAGATTTGAAATGGGTTAATTGTTATATCAAAGCAACCATGGGAAAGCATATGACAAGCAGATTAGCACAAGGGACGTTACAGGAAATATCTCAATATCTTAAACAGCTCCCTAGCATGATAAGGAAGAATTATCATTGATTTACAGCCAGGATGCTGAGAGGTGCACTTGTGCAGCACAGTACAAACCCTGAGCTGAGCTAAGCAAGGACAGCAGGTCCGTAAGTGCATCTGCCCTGGCAAGCTCAGGGGTGGAGGCGTTGCTCTCAGGTGCACATTTGCTGCCATCCAACCATGACAAAGTACAGGTCTGTGATGTCCCACCTTTGCAGGCAGACCCAGCATGGCTGAGTCCCTCTGTGCCGGAGGTCAGAGTGCAGGAGAGGAGCCCATGGCTCTCCTCTCATTCTCAGGGGTGCAATCTGAAGGCATTTCCCTCTGGATAACCCACTAGACTGTCTCCACTATGAGCACATAGAGAGTAAATGGCATTTTGTTTTAAGGGAGAGAGGTGAGATCCTCCTGCTCTGTTTCCAGAAAGGAACATCAGAACCCATGTGGCAAGCCTCCTGCTTGGCAGCTCAGTGTGCCATATCCTAATAGGATGCAAAACACCTGCCTGGCAAGATCAGGATTATTGGAGCTGAGCTCATGCATTGCACGGCTTTTTCTAATGAATCCCTCTTTAGCATACATTTATGCCAGTTGACAAAGTGAAAGAAGCAATTCCTTTAAATATTGAGCATTCATACATAAATTGCAGCCTAGTGGAATCTTCTCCTATCCAAACGGAATCCTTTATCTATTTCTGTTATATAAGAAAAGCAAATAATTTCTTATCGGCTGACTTTGAAATACAGGCAAGTGTTCAGTAGGAGTGTTATGAAGTGTCAGCTTTTCTACAGCATTTACTTTTCATGCTCTTAATTTCTCATTTCATTATCTCGTCTTATTCTCTTGCAATGTCAGTGTTTTGATTCGATGGCTTCCATGTGACAAGAGCTCTTGCTGTGTGAGCGATACAAATGCGGCTTTAAAAGTGGTACAACTTCCTATTAAGGCAGCAGCCCTTCCTCAGGAATTTCTTAAAGCTGCAACTGAGACAAGGCATAACCAGGGAAACCTTGATATGCACAGCAGGCTAAGCCCTCCTGCAGTCCCTGCCATGGATTGCTCTGCAAAACCTTTCTTTGTGCTCCTGATTTGCAGAGGTTTGATCTGTTATTGCTCTGGCAAAGCAGAAGTGGTACATCACACTTTTATCTCTAAATGCTCTCACATCCGTCAGCAAGATGCTCCACAGCTCCTTACAGAAAAAATATCATTATTACTTTAATGCCTGAAGAAGGGGCAATAATTTTTCCTTGGCTTTTCTTGGGGTAGGTCCTTACCCCAAGCAAAGAATGAAAAGTACAACTGGGACAGAGTCTGTTTCTGCCAGTAATAGCCAAGTTGACACCCTTGTCTTGAGAAATAATCTGAGGGAGACGTCCCGGTTAGTAGCGGCCATCAGGAACACCAAGGCTGTGCCGGTGCTGTCAGGGGCAGTGTGAATAACCAAGGCCCCCATGGATCTTGTAAAGGCAGGACAGAGCACAGAATCTTCACAGAGCAAAGATGAGTGTGGAAGACTACAGCAAGGGTCACCCACCTGGCTCAAGGACCTCGAAGCAACAAACCACAGAAAAATCACCACTGGGCTTATCTGGCCACCACGCCACCTTCCCAGAGACTTGCATCACCCCCTAGCGGGGAGGTGTAACTTTCCCACCTTATTATAAAGCCTGTTTGAAATATAACGTTTGGTTGTTGTATGTTCATTGTACCCTGTTTGTTTATTGTAT
Source organism: Melanocharis versteri (assembly GCA_013397845.1). Classification (NCBI taxonomy): domain Eukaryota; kingdom Metazoa; phylum Chordata; class Aves; order Passeriformes; family Melanocharitidae; genus Melanocharis; species Melanocharis versteri. Next base: position 131,870 of record VZTG01007052.1, read on the forward strand.
TGTTTTCCCCACAATTCCCTGTGCTGTTTTATGTAAATCCCTCTGGAATTCCCCTAACTTTCCCCACCCTAGTTATGAATATGTTAATACTTCCCAGAAAGTTCTGAGTTCCTCGTTAGCTGGTTAGTTGTTGTTATGGGCTACACCCCCGTTGTATTCTGATTGGTTTATCCTTGCTGCCTGTTAACTTCCCTCCGCCTCCATGCCCGCAAGGCATTGGAGGATCTTACTGTAACCCCTCCCCTTCATTCCCCCTTAAAACCTGTTGTCGCCCTGTTTCTGGGCTCTTCGTGCCCTTGTCCTCCCTGCGTTAGCCTTCGCTGCGCTCCTCAATAAACCCTTTTGCTTTCACCTCACGAAGAGTCCCTCCCGTTTCTCGCCCTTATGTGCTTTTGCCATCGAGCCCTGGTCGTGCCCTGGGTGCGTCCACGGCCAGGACTCCGCTTTTGCACCTAGTCTCGCAGCTCTTGGCCAGCCGGGGTCTTTGTTGCAGAGCCCCTACAACAAGGTGCCCACTCGGGCCGAGGTCACACCGCAGCAAGAGGCCACAAAGATGCTCTGAGGGCTGGAGCGTTTCTGATCTGGAGCCAGGCTGTGAGAGCTGGGGCTGTTCGTCCTGGAGAAGAGAAGGGCCCTGGGAAACCCCAGAGCCCCTTCCAGTGCCTAAAAGAGCTCCAAGAGAAGTGGAGAGGGACTTTGAACAGGGGCATGGAGTGACAGGACAAGGGGGAATGGCTTTAAGCTGTCAGAGGGTAAATTTAGATTGGATATTAAGAAAGAATTCTTCCCTGTGAGTGTGGTGAGGCCCTGGCACAGGCTGCCCAGAGAAACTGTGGCTGCCCCATCCCTGCAAGTGTCCAAGGCCGGGTTGAATGGGGCTTGGAGTAACCTGGTCTAGTGGAAGGTGTCCCTGCCCATGGCAGGGGAGTGGAACTAGATGATCTTGAATGTCCTTTCCAGGCGAAACCATTCTGTGATTCTGAGTCGGGTACCTCTGTTTTAGAAAGGAGAAAGGAATGAGTAGAAACAGTTAAACTGATCCCAAGTGTATCATGAGAAATAGACCTGGAAGAAGAAAGTCAGGTTCTCTGAAGAATTCCACTTGATACAACACCAAGAATCAAGGAATGTCTTGCTATAGAAGTATTTGGGTTTTTTCCTCTTGTGTAGCAAAAGAACCATATGACGATCCAGTGACAACCTCTCTCTCTTCTGGCTTTATCCCCTCATCGCATCACACTTTAGAAAGGAAATGGCGCAAACTTTACACACAAGGACTCACTTTAGGAATTCCACTGCACACAAGTGATGTGAGAAAAAACAGCTCCCCTGGAGCAAGCAAGACCCTGGAAAGGGAACTGTGCAGGGCAAGGGAAGTGCCTGACCAAATGTATTCATTGGGATCAGGGCAGCCCCCATCGGCACCACAACTCCCTTTGTAGGAATAGGAACACAAGGTTTCATCTCTTCAGAGGGAACTTTAATTAGCATAATGGGAAATTGCACCACTGCAATGAGCAGAATCATTTGTGTATGTTTCAGCTGTGTTTATGCTGTGAGCTGACTCACAGCTCAGAGCAATTCGACTCCAAGATCTCATCTGCCAATCTAAAGGAGGAAAAGACCAGATTCCCCATGCGGATGAGAAGGCTGGAAGTTTTCCTCTTGTTCTGCAGAGTCGTCACTGGCAAAGGTTTGGGGCAATAACAGGCACAAGTTGCTACCAAGGCCTGATCAGGGGTGGGTTTGAGGATGGTTGTATCCACCTGTGGTGCTCTCAGCACAAGGAAGGACATGGACCTGTTGGAGTGAGTCCAGAGGAGGCCACCAAGATGACCAAAGGGCTGGAGCACCCCTCCTGTGTGGGAAGACTGAGAGAAATGGGATTGTTCAGCCTAGAGAAGGATCTGGGGAGACCTGGTAGCAACCTTATGGGTTGCCCAGAAAAGCTGTGGATTCCCCATCCCTTGAAATGTTCAAAGCCAGGTCGAATTGAGCTTTGAGCAACCTGGTCTAGTGACAGTTGTACCTGCCCACAACAGTGGGCTGAAAATGAATGATCTTTAAGGTCACTTCCAACCCAAACTATTCTCATATTCTATGATCTTTTGATCACTTCAGAACTCCTCCCGAAAATCACTGCAGTGTTTGATTGTGCCCTGTGGTGTGAGTTGAAGGAGAAGGTGGTCTAGAGAAGATGCCAAGGAGTCACCAGGCTGTGATTAACCTCTTGTAAGAGCACGTGGCACATGAAGACAAGGAACAGCTGAGATGCAGCTTGAAAATGTCCCTCTGGGCACCTCACGCTGCTGTGTACACACCATGTCCTCAACATATTCCCAAATTCTCCATTGGCTTATTCCTGAAAATTTATTCTGATAAAGATTGCACATCTTGGTGTGGATGGTGATACCAATTAAAATTGCTTCAAAGATATATTTTTGAAAAATTATAGTTACATATTTGAGAGTCAAATTATTTATTTGTTCACAAACTTGCTCTTCCAGTCTTTTTGGCATGGTGAAATGGAGATGTTGTGTCATATCCACCTTGAAAAGAAATTACCATCTTTAGAAGTGGAAAGTAAGAGATGGAAAGAGAAGAGTGAATTAAAGCCATATCTTCAGATTAGATTTCTGGAAATTAAGCGCATGGCTTGAAAACAGTATCTTTTGCTTCTATCTTATTTTAATCACTCTGTTTTCATTTTTCCAAACTTGAGACTTATTTTAATTAAAACAACATGTTTTCTAATTAAAAAAATGATTAGGTTAATCAACAGCTGTTCAATTCAAGTGGCATTCTGGAAATTAAATTTGTAACTCTTCTGACTGAGCACAAATACCAGCTCAGTATCTTTAGTTTTCTAAATCAACATATTTGGGAATGGATCAGTTAGAGTACTTATGATTCTAGGTTAAATTCTTCAGGAATATTGGCTGGAGAAATTATGTGCATGGCTGAGTTCATGTATGCAGATGGAAAATTATATCCTTCAAAACAAGAGGATGTGAAGCTCGTTGATGTGAAACAGGGATTAAAATCCTTTGTCTGATCCAGGGAATTTATCCTTTGTGTTGATCCTATCTTAACTTTGTCCCGATTATAAAGATACACAGCCATTTCCACAGGGATGAAAAATTGTTCATTTCTGGTCAATTTGAAATGAAATTGTTTATTTGTTTGTAGGTTAGTCAGTGAACTGAAATACCCCTTTTCTTGTGCAAGCCTTGTTCTGAGTAAAACAAAACCAGGGCAGAGATGCTTTGATTTCACAGAAAAAGCCACGCTGTAACAAAGCATGGGCAAGAATCTGAAGAAGGAAAGAAGTGGATCAGGATGTGACAGAGAAGATGCCCAGGTGAAAAATCAAGGAACGATACATAACGTAAAACTCTGGCACTCAACACAGACAGTTAATGGATGGAAGAACAACAGTAAAAAGGAAAGTTTGAAAAATGCTTCCCTATTTTTGCAAATATTTTTTTATCCTAATGGAAAATAACTGGAAAAATGGGGAAAGAACAACAGCAAAGTAAAAAAAGAAAGCAGGGGTGGGGGGGGGAACAAAAAGAGATCTCCGAAACACTCTTTCCCTAAAAAAAAAGCTGAGCTGGAGTATCTGGTTCTGGAATATCTGGTGCCCCATCAACACTGGGAAACTAATTTCTGAATAACCTCTATCTATTTGCCTCACTTATATATTTCAGCACTTGGATTCTCATATATAGTCTGACTGCTGGGAATTCATGTTTTCCTGAAGGCTTGCTGGTCACAGATCAGAAATCTCCCATAATGCAGGGTGTTTAATCAGGGATCCTTATTCCCCAGAGAAATTCTTCTGGTCCACACATTTTTAAGGAGCTCAAGGCTCTGGGAGTTATTTTCAGAAGCAGACACACAGGCAGGGCTTCCTCAGTCCACCTTAGGAACCTGCTTCTTTGTTTGATGTTAAACCTGAACAAGAAATAGTTTAAGAAGGGGAGAATTAAAAGCAAATCTGTTAAAGTGGTTATGTTGCAGTGCTTCCATGAATCAATAGTTTCCTGGGCTTCCTGGTTTTGATTAAGCTGAAAATTATTTCCTGATTTAATGCTTCAGGCCCTGGACATTCTTCTTAAGTTAGAGATGTGCCTACTACAAGAGCAACCTTGACTGTAAAACCATTGGTTTATGCCCAACAGTGAACATCTCTCCCCCAGATTTTTCAGTCTCAAACATATCCTACCAGAAAGGTTTGGAGGAGGCCTCATTTGAGGGTCTTTTTAGTCAGTTCTTGGGGTTTTTTTTCTAGTTCCTGGGAAAATGAGGGGCCTTGAGCTTTTCAGATTTACCTGAGATTTCTCCTGACAACAGAGAAACATAAGGAAGATAAGAGATTTATCTTTGCCCCCCCCCAAAAAAGCTTTAGGAACATGATAGCAAAATTGGAAATAAACAGAGAAACATAAAACCCAGTAAAATGTGAAGTGAGATTATACTGTCTCCTTTTCTGGCTGCCACTGTGGATTGCTCTGTGGGACACCACTGTGCTGGGATCCAAGGTCATGATCCCTTCTCCCATCTGACTGTTTCTATTCAGAATTGACAACCTCCCTAAACATCTGTCCTCACTGATACTCAAGGTTTTTCTATCTATGGATAAGTTTCACTGAAGCTTCTCAGCAGACTTTAAGGACTCCCCAGTCTCTCTTGTAGTTTAGGAAACCCTATCCTGCTGCAAAATTCTCCATCTGCTTTCTGTCTGCCACAAATGCGGATGGAGCACCTCTGGTTGAAGAAATTATAGTTTCACTTTGATATGCAGACAGAACATTTGTAGGGCTGATTCAACCTCCCTCAAGGACTTTTATCTCCAGAAGTCAAGGGAATATCACTTTCTTTCTCTCGTATTACAAATGAACACATCATCAAAATTTAGTTTGTAGTTCACCACCCTGGACATGAGGAAGTAATATTTGTGGTGATTTAGGACAGGATGCTCAGACCCCTCTCCCTGTGTCCCCCTCCCTCAGCAGGGTTATTTGAGGGCTGGGAGCCATGAGGATATCCAAGAAGTCCTCTTCCCTCCTCCATGTGCCCAGGAACCACCCTGCACCTTGTGAAAGAGCTTTCACCCACAATCACATTCTTCTATTAAGTTTCCTAGCAAAAAAGATGATGATGATGAGCACTACGAGAATGACGAGGTGCTTTAACAGGCCAAATCTGCTTTGGTTTTGACTCAGACCAAGAAACAAAGCCTTCCAACTTCACTGGCAGTAACCTACCAGCCTCCTGGGAAGAATTATCTTGAGGAGAAGGTGTGAGTTGGGGGAAAAATAATGTCATAGAATCATTTAGGTTGAATCATTAAACTAAACCATTAACCCAGCACTGCCGATACCACCACTAAACCATATCCCCATGCTACATTTACAATCCTTTTAAATCCCTCCAGGAATGGTGACTCCTCCACTGCCCTGGGCAACCTGTTTCAGTGCTCGGCAGCCCTTTCTGTGAAGAAACAGTTCCTGCCTTATTGCAAAAACAGTGGTGTTTTTTCTCTGCTCAAATGCAGTGTGTTCATCAGCCAGCCAGAGATGGAAGAAACCCTTGGAGCCAAACTTCCAGAGTTCCATCAGATCATATGATGGGTACGTGTGTTAGGATGGTAGACAGGACACCTGAATTGTCCTCCTGATCTGGCACTGCTTTGAAAAATCCAACTGTGGAAATATCTCACCATCTCTCCGTGTCCTTGACTACATTTCCTAACACGTGTACAGAAAGTGAAAACTCTGTATTAATGTCTGACATGATTAAAATGTCAGATTCCTGTCCTGGTCAGGAGTCTTCTAAACACAAATAATAAGAACAATCTTTACATGCCTGTAAGAAAAAATATTTATATGCTAGAAAAGATTTTAAAATAAGAGAACAGAAATCTTGTTTTCTTCTGCTCACCATGAAGCAAATGAAGGAGGTCAACAGGAATGAGCATCATCCAGCAATTCTCATTTATTCCTGTTTTCCCATCTGCCTACACTATAATTACACACCAAAAAAATAACAATAAAAATAAATTGATACAGTTACTAACTCAAGCACTCCTAGCTTTGGAAATGCTACAATAGATTTTAACTGTTAGTGAATTATTTATCCAATCTGGCACCATGATTTAGATCTCACATACATTTATGCTATTATTCATATAGTTTTTAACCATATAAATATCTTTTTGCTTTCATCTTTGGGAAACTCCACCAGGAAACTTGATATTTGATGATATTTAATATTATTTGATTATGGGAGGAGAACAGTGAGACTTTGAATCATATTTTTCTCATATCAGGATCTAAAGCTGTGTAAGCCCTTTCCATTCTCCAGAACATGATCCCACATTCCCCAGGCCTATAGATTCCACAGGTTTTATGTTGTGAACCACAATTAAAACTATTCGTCTGCAATATTCCACCTGCTGCAGTCCAGAACTCTTAGTCCAAAGAAAATCCTGCTCAGCTTTTGGCTGGAAGGCATCCAGAGAACACATAGCATTTTTGGGAATTCTACTTTTAGTGTTGGTCTAATCACCAAGGACCAGCACTTTGTTCAGGTTTAGATTGGTTTTTCCGGGACGAGAAAGCGCTTTTGAAATGCTCACTGGAAGGAAAAGGAACAGAAAATCCCCAGAATTTTTCAGAAATGTTGAAACAACTGAAATATTTTACTAGCCTGACTCCTGAAAATGGGCAAACCCACCTTGATTACATTTTCTAAAAATAAAAATTAATGAGACATGATCTGCTAAGGCAACTGCTAGGGGGGGAAATGTTAACCTGAGAGTAATAGGTTGTTGTAGGTAACCAAATATCAGTGTTTAAAATGGAAAATCTCTACCAATATTCCCTTCTGGCACCACTGCTCTGCTGTCATAATCATACTTGGTACTATCCAGTAAATAAAACAAATAAGAAGGTCTTGATGAGTGTTGAGTTCACTCCAATATTCTTTGCTCACTTGTTCAATCCCAAAAGTGATGTTATGAAGTCCTGGGAAAAAAAGCATAGAAATGAAAATGGATTTGGAGACTCAGTCATAGCAGCATTAATTCTGTGTAACATAAAACTATCACAGCATTCTCATTATTCTTATAATATTGAATGAGACTAAAGGCTGTCATCTTTTCAGGTCTTTATCTCCATATCTAGAATTCCAGGAGGGAGCTCAGCAAATCACATACATGATGAAAGGGAATATAATGTGTGATGCTTAACATTGCACCATGTAGTAACTAGGAGAGTGTTCCTGCTTCAGGAGAAGAACCCACAGGCAGCAATTGGCTCAGTCTACCCCAGTGCCAAGCTGAAAACATCAGATCCTTATTATCTGTCATGCTAGACCAAAGCTATCCGTCTTCCCTTCCAAGATTATTGATCCTCATCAGGAACACAGCACCAGGAGTCCGGACTGCTGGCTTGGCGCAGCATGAGGTGGAGAAAAGTTGAGTCGAAATTCACCTTCAAATGCAAATAGAGTCAGAGGTTTCAGCAGAGCTTGTCAAGGACTGTGGCATGATCTCCACCAAGGCATAAGGATCCTCGAGTGCCTTACAGGGTTCTCGAAGTACAGACTTCCTTCTACATAAATACAGGAGAAAATCAATTGAGCCTGTAAGGAAATTCTGTGCTGCCTATACAATTCTTCTTGGAAAAGGACAATAGAAAGACGGAAGCCAGCACCAGAGATATTATTCATACTGAACTATATCCCTTAATACACTCCTAGGGGTTGTTCTGATGTTGTAACAACACGAACATTAAAGCAGCAGGATGGATTTCCAAGGGTTTAACTTCATGAGTCAAACCCTTTACTAACATCATCCTTCTGGCAATTTTCTTGCTGTAAACATTGTAATCAGAGTTGCACTGGCATTTCCATTTCAGTCTCATTCCCAGCTGCTGGTGAGTTTTCTGATGGCTGTTGACATAATTTAGAGCAACTCTAAATGATGATCCAAGCTGTTCTCACTCTCAACTGGCCTGTGACCTGTACGGGAGTGAGATTATGGAGAATTAGCTTCTCTTAGTCCTGAACATCCCATGATTGTCCCCGCCCCTTGGAAAGGTAAAATAATGACCTTAATTTTATCAGCATCTGAATCAAAGTGATTGTTTCAAGTTCATTTATTCCTCGTGTCACAAAGAGAAATCTGAGGCACGGTGCACATTGCACATTTTCTTCCCCTGGTTTGTCTTATCTCTCGTTTGCTGCCAAGTTGTCCAGTGCAAATAAACTGTGATTTCAAGGGGAAAGTCAGAGAAGAAGTGTTGTGGAGTTGATGGATATTTACTTTGACTGTGTGACTGGAGGCAGAACACAAAGCAGGGAATATCTGAACAACCTAGAAAGGAATACACAGTTGTCATTTCTCCAGTCACTGGCCCAGGTGATCTCATTAACAGAAGCACGTTTTATTAGCGGAGATTGTTGCCATAATGTCTTGATCAAAGCAAACGCTTCACTGGGTACACACACAGAGTCAGAGACAAATATTCCAAACAGCCTGGATATGTTACGGTAGAGCTGAAAGAATTTTACCTTTCTCTGCACTATTAATATCTTTCCGTCAGCTAATGCATTTTTCCTTCTGTGCTCAGAGATGTCTCAGCAGGGAACACAGACTTGCTGGAGCCCCTTAGGGTATTTAAAGCTACACAGGGAGTAGGGGAGCTTCTTAAAGGCACTTAAAAGTGATTTAACTGAGATAAAGTTAAGATAACTAAGGTGAAGACAGCTACAGTGCAGGATAAGGGGCAGTATAGCACTGGTCAATTCTGCTTTGATAGAAATGCCAATTTCTTTAAAGTCTATTTGCTTGTTTTTTCTTTCAGATAGTTACGTTTTAATGAAATATGAAAATGGGAAAGGTTTATCTGTTTCAGAGATTTATTTTCTGTAAGATGTGTCTAAATGCACTCCAGATCTGTCAGTGACAGCTGTTTGAACACTGTGGAAAATGAAAGTCTCTCCTGCTCTATCTTTAAGTCTTGAAAGGAGGCAGGAAGTGGCATTTTCTTGACAAACTGTCCTTTCCCCCCAAGATTTCAAATGGTGTTCCTTTATTTTTAAAATGGAACAAAACCAAACTTTGATGCCTTCACCTTTTGGTAGAAGTCAATTCTCAATTCTGGGCAGCATTTGGCCTTGCACAGATTAGGGGAGAGGCGGTTTCTGCGAAATGCTCTTTGCACAGCCATTTTCACAGCCAGCCTTGACCACACTGGAAGTCCTGCTCTTCTCCAAGTAGGAGCAGGGCTTTACCTCTTCATTCTGTGCCCTGCATTATTCTCACACAACAAGAATCTTCTAGGAAGGCCTGTAAGGCAATTTTTTCAAGAATTGGCATTGCTGCAAGGGATGTTGGGTTATCCCTTCCTTCCACGCCCACAAAACCCATTCTCAAATGTGAGCTTATGACCAATGACCTCCAACAACTCCTTCTGTAGTGCTTGGTCTTTGACTCCAGGAAATCTCTCCCTCCCTCTACAAGTTGATTTGTGGGATTTTTGTGCTTACAGGAACATCTGAAGCCAAGATGTCAGTGCTCTCATTACCACTCCAGACAGGCAACTACCTCATGTGGTGTGGCCTATGATAAAATGCCATTTCTTTTTTTCAGTGATTTGTATTTAGTTTACCATTGTGTCTCCTTTATGTGTCCATTTACTTCTATGATCAGCATTTAATAAAATCTGGCACAGACACAGATGGCTTTGTCTGCACCACTTACTGTTCAGCACCTGAAAGAAAGAAAATCTTGAATGTAAGAGCATTGGGCAGGGACTAAAAATAGACCTGATTTTATTTCTCACCTCTTAGAAATCTCTTCATTGTTTCCTTTTTTCCAGCACTCTCATCCCCAAAGGCTTTCTATTTGTCATCACTCAAATGTTAATTTTATTAGACTATGTTACACATGGAATTACTCTCATATAATCCATTCCCTACTTGTTTCCCTCATGTATGATTAGCTTTTGCCTCCAGATCCTTGTACATTACTCGACAGAGAAATATCAGGGTATTCTGGGTGTTTGGGTAAATAATCTTCAAACTCTGCAAAGGACTTGGATATCATGACCATTTCATTAACAAATAGAGAAACGAGACCTGCAGGTTTCACTGCTCTTCTGCCAGTGAATTTGATTCCAGATAGATCAAGAGGCTTGTGATGGGTTTGCTGTTTATGGGAAAATGGGAATTGAGCCAACATTTCCTGGGGCTACATCCTGTACTAATCCACAAGAATGTTCGTTTTTCATCTCAGTGATTTAACATGAAGCAAAATGTCACACGATGGCTCTGTGACAGACAAAAGAGGACAATCCTAACTGATGCCTTTTCCTGGTCTTAGAAAATGAAAGCCAGACACAGTTAAAGGGTGAGGGGGTTGTTTACCTCAGTATCTTTAATAGGATCCTATCGATGCATCACTTCACCAAGGTGGAACGCGTCACAATGCACACCCACGGTAAATCGCATATCCAAGTTATAGACCTCACACATTAGCCTGTCTAACAAGGGTACCCAACAAGGAGGCTTGGGTGGATGGTGTGATATTCTATCCATCTATGGAATCCCCACCCTGGGTGGGCTAATCTCTAGTTTACAGAATATGTTCTAGAAGGGGACCTTGGCCCCCAAGGTAGTAGAATGTTTGGTCTCCTGGCCCTACGGCTTCTAGGGTTTTTGGTCTCCTGGCCCTACAGAACACTAGAACTATGCTAAGTCAGCAGACTTAAAGAATTACAAGTATGCATGCTAATACTTGTGGATACATAGAACTGTGTACAAGGTACATAAAAGAAAAAGCAAAATCATCTTGGCATCACAACCACACGTGTCACAGTGCTGGTAAAACATCAGTGAATCTTGAGCTTGATGGACTTTGAAGCTGAACTCAAATGGGTTTGGATGCTTCTGAGAAAGTCGAGAGGAAGCAGTGCAGAAATTCTGCAGACAATACAGAGAAAAAACCTGCAGGAATAATAGTCCTTTTGCAGGGGTGTGTACACCTAGAAGCACACCCTCTACTTCCCTGGTTCTTTTGGTCATTTGGGTTTTTCTAAGGAAAAAAAGAAATGTAACTAGAAATGCCTTAACTCTTCCCAGCTGTATCTGACTTCAACATTCAACAAAGCTCTCCATTCCCCAGTTCTATAGAGATATAGAATATATAGAGATATAAATCAGAAGGAATCCTTAATCATTCACATGAGGATACAGCTTTTATATACTAGCAAGAAATCAAGAGTCTGCTCTGACTGATGTGAGGGAATAAATCTGCTTCTCAGCATGAGTTACTAGAAAGAGGTTTTGGCATCTAAAGCAGAAGTGTGGTCCCTCACAGAGCTTCGGGCTTTCTCTCCTCCTTCCTTCTGCCTCCTGAATTCATCGTCCTGGAGTGGTCACCTCCCAGTTGGGTCCCTTCCTCTGATTCGTTCAACCCACAACTCCTCTGAAGATGAGACAGATGCACAGGAGGGAAACACCTGAGGATGGAGCCTGCTGTGCCCAGAATGCACTGCTGCCTTTAGAGGATCCGCATCAAGGAGGCTCTCCCAAATCAAGCCACCAAGCCATCAATATTCCCACTGCTGCTCTGAATGGACACAGTCTGCCCCAGCGTGGATATAATTTCTCCCAGCATAAAGGCCAGTGGCACAGCCTCAGGAAGCAGGTGGGCTGCTTCAGCCTCACTCTGCTGATCTGGCTGAAAAACAGCACTTCCAGAGGCCTGGCATCTTCTGATCACGTGTAGAAACAGGCCACATCCCCACTACTTATCTTGTCCTGTAATTAACAGAAGAACATATGAAGATAAAACATATCCTAAGAGATTGGGCCCACAGTACCAATAATCTGCATCAGGAGGATGCAAATAAGGAGGCAACACAAACGTGGCCAGTGACTGCAGTCCTTTTCTCTTGTAGTGTCACAAATTCCATACTTTTTACATTAGAGATGGTAAAGAATATAACTCCTATCTATTCGCTGTATTCCTAGATATTCCCTGACATGATTTTGGCCATGTTTTTCCTCTATTTTCAGTCTTCACAATTCGTGTGGCTACAAAGCTCCAGACATTTATAGCCACTATTTCAAATATACAAATAGAGTTACAGACACATAGAATAGACTGCGTTGGAAGGGACCTTGAAGATCATCTCATTCCAGCCCTTGCCATGAGCAGGGACACCTTCCACTATCCCAGGTTGCTCCAAGCCCTGTCCAACCTGGTCTTGGACACCTCCAGGGATGGAGCATACACAGCTTCACTGGGCAACCTGTTCCAGTCTCTCACCACCCTCACAGGGAAGAATTTCTTCCAAATATCCAATCTAAACCTACCCTCTGCCAATTTGAAGCCATTCCCCCTTGTCCTGTCACTCCAGGCCTTTGTAAATAGTCTCTCTCCATCTTTTTGTGTTGGCTCCCCTCAGGCACCGGAAGGTCACAATTAGGTCACACCTAAACCTTGCCTTTTCCAGTCTGTACAACCCAAATTCTCTCAGCCTTTCCTCACAGCAGAGCTGCTCCATCCCTCTGATCACCTCGGTGGCCTCCTCTGAACTTGCTCCAACAGCTCCATGTCCTTCCTGTGCTGGAGATGCCAGAACTGGATGCAGCTCTGCAGGAGGGGTCTCACCACAGTGCAGTAGAGGAGCTGAATCACCTCATTTATGTACTTTCTTTTGTTTGTTTGTTTGTGTTTGTTTGTTTTAAATGTCTCCTGTGATTTCAGGGAGTTTTCCCTACTCAGTGGATTGATCTCATCCACCACTACTTTTATTTCAACAATCTTGAGGATACCTTCCTCACCTTTTTCCTCTCCAAGGAGAAGATTCCCCAACTTTATATTCTTTCTCCATAAAGCAACTTCTCCTTTCCATCCGCAATGCGAGTTGTCCTCCTCTGCATCCTTTTTAGCTGTTGATTTGGGTTTTTTTTCTCTAAACTTGAGTTGGTTTGTGTTTCTGCATGACAAAAGTGTGTTTTCCACAAAAATGTTCAAACTTGATTTGACAATACTAAGAGATAGGGAGCATGCAGCTTCCCTTGCTTGTTTGTTGCAGTGACTAATAGCCCCTACTGCTAAAAAATGCCAGTTATTAGTGTTTGCTTGGCTGTCTCTGCCTGCTGCGCCTTCTTGAAATGTGTTTTCCTGATAGGTTTGAGGAACTCTTTACCACCCAGTATTTTGTCTTTGCAAAAACCTTTTATACGTTGTGTACAAAGCACTTTCCAGATTTTTTTTACCTCTTTGTCTTTCATAAACTGAAACAATTGAGTTTTTTAAGTTGATCGGTTCACAGTCTTATATCCAGACTGCAAATCATGTCTGGGCATAATTTCCAGAGTTGGTGTCCTCATTGCCACAAACAGCTGTGGGTTGGGAAACAACATCAGCTTGTCTCTCATGTACCCAAGATCTCACTAGCACTGCTTTCCCATCAGCTCTGCAGCCCAGGGAACACTAAATAAGTGGCTCATCTGCTGTGCCATGAAGGTGCTTTCCAGTGCTTTTCCCTGACTTGTAGGTCAGGATGTTCTCTTTGTTCCTAGATGTAGAACCATGCCTTCAGCAGTCGCAAATGTTGGTCTTTGCAAGGGATGCAAACAAGAAGCTCCAGGCAGCTTGGCAGTTTTAGTCTGAACAATCCACAGTGTCCCTAATCAGCTGTGTCTAAGAGGCAAGTAATTAAATTATAATGCTGGTAAGGTGCTCCCTTGGGAGGCTGGAGAGAAGGTAGAGGCTGGGTTTGCTTCTTAATGGGAGAGCACTGTAAAAGCAGGAGTTTAGGAGGGCTTTCCTGCCTGGCTCTTGTTCTTAGTTCATCCCGTGACTCACAAGAACAGGACTCCCAGTCCCCCACGAGGTGAAGGTGCAAAACAGCCACTCTTGAGATCCCACTTGTCACGAGTATGAGCAGATGGGTGAAGCACACAGTACATCAATACTTCAGTGTTTTATTGTGTGCCTCTGTATTAAAATTCCAGGTGCTTATGTAGCTTTAGACATTGTCACATAATGACAGGAAACTGCAACGATTCTGCATCTTACTGAGAGTATTCAATGCCCAGATTTTGGACTGAATTTCTGCTTGTAGCCTTTTCTGTTTTGATCCAGGTTTTTCATGTCTTTGCCTTTCTTTTGACTTGAGCATTGAAAGCATAAGCCTTGAATTGCTGAGAAGATACATCTCTTCTTGTCCCTTTCTCTGTGTTATACAGAAACAAGATTGATGGTGAATTGCCAGTGCTGCTGAACAGAGATGAAGCCTTAGTCTTCATTTGTGTGCATGCTTTTGTACAGGCCCACGCACTACTAACCTTATGGAAGATGAAAGTGTTCTTAATCAGAGCAGAAAACGTGGAGAAAAATATTGCTCAGTGTAGCCAAGAAGAAAAACTCTCAGTGGCACTCAGTTTGGGAGACATTTGTTCTGTCCTTGTTTGTAGTTTGTTTTGTTTTGGCTCTTTTTTTGGTTGTTGCTGCTGTTCAATTTTCTGCCAGAAAGCAATTAAATTAATAGAAATTGATTGGTGTATCTACAGTTATGTACAGGGAGGTTGGGCTACACTGGACACATATATCACAAACAAACTTTCCTATCATGTTTTTTTACTGTAATCATTTATTAAAGTCCACTTCTGCTTCATTCTGGTCCAGTTTTTACCACCACCAGCTCCAAGCCCACTCTTCAGCCCCTTCTCCAGATTTTCCTTTCACTGGAAAAAGTAAAAAGTGTCAATTCAAGACAGAATGGATGCAAGATATAATAAATAGCATAAAATCAAACATTGCTATTTCACTCCACAGCTTCAAACAATTTTACAATCAGTGATTTCCACCTCACAATAACCTTGAGAATAAGGAATATCATTGTCCTTGGACAAATATTTCCCTGAGGATGTGAGGAAAGGATTTTTCATGTAAACCAGCATCACAGTGGGACTACACTAATTTTTATCTGCTGAGGTTCTGCTATAAAATGAAACTCAGGGGGCCAAACAAACATAAGCAAAAATTATTTCCTTGTAAAATAATCTCATGGAGAGACACGAACCATCCTTGTTATGCAGGGTGGGTTAAAGCCTATACCAGAAATTGCTAATTATAGCAGCCAGCTCCATACTTGTGGTGTTATTCAGCTGCATCAACCTCTTTCCACAGCCTAATCCTATGCAGAAGGGCAGGCTACCTTCCTACAGGCACCCTGTGACTTTAGATGTGTTTCCCCCAGGGGTGTTTGTCCCAGCAGAATAACTCCTCAATCAACCACCTCCCACCTTTTCAGGGGTTTGCTGAGTCCCACCAAACCCGAGGTGCCCTTGTCAGCTCTGCACAAAGCTTTCTCTGAGGAATTGCCAGCAAAATGTCCTTTCTTAACAAGCCCTTGGTTAAACCAAAGGTAACAGGAAGGATTGGCCTAAGAGATTCATGAGCAGGAGTCGAGTAAAAGAAGGAAGAAGACAAGAAGAGGCTGGAGATGTGAACATGGAATCACAGAATGGTTTGGGTTGGAAGGGACCTTAAAGATCATTTCATTCCATCCCTCCTGCCACGGACAGGGACACCTTCCACCAGACCAGGCTGCTCAGAGCCTCATCCTGGTCATGAATACATCCAGGGATGGGACATCCACAATTCCTCTGGGCAACCCTACCCAGTGCCCTCCTATGTTGTCCAAAGGAACGCTGTAGTGCTGCCATGAAAAACTGACAGGGGGCATCTTGTGCTGGCAAGGCCTAGCAGGAAAGCCAGGTAAATCCAGCCCAGGGCTGTGAACCACATCAATGGCAGATGTCTGTCAGCTAAACCAGCTGCTTCCTTATCCTGCTCCTCTCTGCTCCACTGCTGCTGGAAACGAGTTCCCAAAAAACACAGTAAAAGATGTCTCACAAATGTGGCATGAAGACTATTAAACTGGTCTTTGTACAACACTGTGAGCATGAGAAACATCCAATAATCAGTGAGGGTATAAAAGCATTCCTTGGCACAGATTGAATCAAAGCTTGGGTGACCGTGATATTTTGTCCAGTTTTCACGGGGATTTGAGGCAATCCTTTCCCTGACAAACAATTAGAGAAGACACATGAGTGAATCCTTTTACAGCCTGCTCCCCACCAAGGCATGAACTCAATTGTTGGTGCCACAAATCCTAGAAAGGGCAGATTTCCTAATCTTGGAGTTTAATTCTTGGCATTTTTTGATAGGTTTCTAAGCAGGAGGCAAATAAGCTTGATCAGTCTTTCAAGCTGACTGTGCCAGCATCCAACAGGCAGCCTTCATTTCAACATCCAAAGTCTCACATAGCATCACAGGCATGAAAGCAGGCCACATCCTGAAGGGATTAGGAAGATTTCTCCTCGTAGATTTAAAATAGGATAAACACACCTAATGCTTTCCAGCAAGGGCTCTCAGAGGGCCAGTGTACAAAAGAGTTACCACAGCTACAGAAGATTTCTCTGGCCCGATTTTATTGTTGCTGATGCTCTGAGAGCAGCATAGGGTAGGAGTCTGGATTTGATAAGAGATGCTTGTAGTAGTTGTCACTCCTGCACCCAGCCTTGTCCTGGTTTCCAGCCTGGATTATCATGATCCAAACCCTCCATTTTCTTGTAGTCAGTTGCAGTAGTGAATGAGAAAGAAATGGGATTAATCAGTGATATTCAGGGCAATATTGGAACACATTCAGCCATAATCCCTCAGTGAGTTCAGTCTGAATACCACAAACTCGTTATGTGTATCTCACACTTTTGCCTCTTGTTTTCTTTGTGGAGTCCCAAAGATAGTAGGACACCATGTCCCAACCACCTCTTGACAGAGTAGTTGTCTTGACTGTTCCTCCACAAAATTTTGGTTTAAAAATCCTAGATTGGTTTTAAAGCATGTAGATGATATTTGCTTGCACTGCACACGTTATCAGAAAAGGATTACAAATATTCAGACAACACATCTGTCAGAAAAGAGGAGATGGAAAACCCTGGGAAGCGGCAGCTGAAGGCATTGCCTTCTTCAGCTGGTACAGCTGGAACTAGAGAACAGTGCTCCTAAAATCTGAGTAAAAGACTTAGCAACACTTACACTGCTAAAATGTTCAAGACTAAGCAATGTTCATGAATTTAAAAAACCAAAACCAAAACCTTATATTTATTATGAAAGTAGAAGCTTCATTGAAATGGATTCACAAAGAAATGTCTGTCCTGTGGTTACATTTTTCTCATGTTCCATAAAACAAGTGCATGGGTTAGAAGTGTTTCTTGCCTTGATTCTGTTCTGGTTTACGCACATTGAATTCACTTTGCAGTTTTCTTTGGGAAGCACTAGCAAGGGTTCACTTTTTTTGTACTTAGCCATCTGTATTCACTAAGTTAGCAAGCAAGCAAAGTGAGAATTATGACACTTTATGCTAAATACATGATACTTGATGGCTCTGCACATGGCATATGGCACTTCAAGGGCCTGCACAGGGAGACTTAAAGAAGAAGAAAGGCTAAGAAGAGACATCTGACACAGGATAAGTAAAAGAGCAAAAGTGGAAAATCTTTTCTAGAAATCAGGGAATTAAAAAAAAAAATACAAAGAAAAAGAAGTAACTTTTTAGTTTCAAATTCATTTAAACTCGGAACTTGCTCACACACACCTAGCACTGAAAGAGTGAATAGATAAAAGGGTTCACACGCTTCATCATTCACAGGGCAGAAAGGGTAAAATCTTGGCTCCAGAAAGATCAAAGACACCTTTAATGCAGTCAGGAGTTCCTCAAAGATGACAAACCATAATTGTAGAAACAGGTCAGATGTGGGACCAGACCAGGAAAGACCCAAATCAAAGACCAAACTCAAATAATGAAGAAGGGAACAAGGAGAGAACTTCTGCTATGTCTTCACTTTGGAAAATACCAATGTGGGGGAAAAGAAACATTTAAAAGAGACAAAGTAGACTCTTTAGCACCAAAAAACACCTTAACTTTCACTATGTAAAGTTATTGGTGTGAGAAATTATCTGAGATCTCCAATTATCTGTGTCAAAAAAAACCTAAAAGCAGCATGATAAAAGATAAATTCCAGGGAATATTTGATGCAGATCTACCATTTTTACCATTTCCAGGGATACTGCCAGAGGAAAAATTAATATTGCTTTTTAATGGTACAGTCAATTTTATTCCCCACTGTTTCCTCATAGACCACGATCTAAACCCACAGAAAACCAAGATGAAAGTGACAACAGGGATTATAACTCTTTCATAAAAATGTGTAAAGATGAAGAAAAGAAGTTCATTAGGGATGGATTTATTGACTGTATTAAAAATGAGCCGAGAGTTCAATCCTGCAATTGTTCACATTTATTCCCAAAAGGAAGTGCTCTACTGCTAGTGGGGGCAGCAGATTTGTGGTTGGAAGGTGGAGTCTGCTGAGCAGGGAGTGGTTTCAAACGCATATCAGGATGCCCAGAAGAAGAGGGATTCCCAAAAATGCCCCACCCTGGAAGTGTCCAAGGCCAGGTTGGATGGGGCTTGGAGCAACCTGGGACAGTGGAAGGTGTGGCAGGGGCTTGGAATGAGATGAACTTTAAGGTCCCTTCCAACCCAAACCATTACATGATTCTGTATTGAACCCGAATCTCTGGCAGGTGAATTGCTGTAATCCCAAAAGACCTCAGAGAGTCATTGGATGGAAGAACTGTGGAAGCAGAACCTTCAGAATCATGCAGTTCTTTCCCTTTGTTCTCTGGTGCTGTTTGCGATCTTTCTGGTACCTTTCCTACAGTTTCTGCATATCAAAAGTTTGTGCTCATCCCAAATTTCCTTCCTTCTTCCTGGAATACAAAAACATAGATTATTTCCTCAAGAATACAACAGGAGGAATTAGAGGCTGCTTCATCCTATCTGAGGTGAGGCAGTTTCCTCACACAGGAAAACTGCAACTCAGTGAAGATTTCATCCCGGGGTAGGAACCAGGGGTGAAAAGGTTCTTTTTCTCCATTTGAACAGGGTGGAACCACCTGAGCTTACCTGCAGGCTGCACAGCTTTTCCTTCCCTTTTTTTTATTTTCAAGTAGAACCATATGAAAACCATTGAACCAACACTGCAGAAGCAGTAAAATCTCTCAAAAAGGGACTTAGATAAACTTGCCAAAAATGAATGGCTGTTTTTTACCCCACTGGGTTCCCATCTACACAGGTGCTCTGTCCTGTTTCATGTTCATGCATCAGCAGATTCCAAAAATAAACAAGCAAGCAAATGGCAGTTTATTCATGGTGTTGAAAATATCAGACAGTTGGGATATGAAAAAGCAAATTGTTTCCTCCAGAGTCTCCTGAAAGATCCTCAGGAGACAGGATCCTGTTGGAGATGCTCTGGGGCAGACTCTGCTTTATTCAACTTCTAAGCAGCTGTACATCAATGAGGGGCTCAGTCAAAGAAAAATCTGATTTCAGAACATGTCAGACCAGTCCCCTGTGGTTTAAAAACATGATCCAAGGTTTAAATGCTATTTTTTAGAAAGAAAGTTTGTACTTTATTCCTTGTGTTACCAGAAAGAAAAGGGAGGGATAAAAATAAAAGTAAAAATAAAAATAAAAATAAATTAAAAAAGCAGACCTTAGGGATTAATTTTGCCAATAGCCTGGACAATGGGACTTCCTCAATAGGCCAGACTTTTAGACAATTTATGTAAAAGGCTTCAGGATGTCAGAACACAACTTCTATTAGAGAGATTGGATCTTGAACTTATTGGGGAATTGCAACGCAGTTAAGAAAAGATTCCTGCAGCTTTAGCAGCTCTCTCAGCTCAGAAGAGAGACTTACCTTGTTGGCTTTGGCTTTATTATTTTCATAAAACTCTAGGTCCCATGAAGTAACTTGCTATAAAAGAATTTCAGTTCTCTTTTAAAAATAGGAAAAAAACTATTTCTAGTTCTCATGATTGCAAATAAACCCAGAAATTGAATTTGTAATTGCTTAAATAGGCAGCAGATAAAAAGAGCTAACGATTTTAATGTTTTCCTGGTCTATTTGGAAGGAAAAGCTGAAGTAAATTTCTGATATTTAGCTGTGAAGATGTCACTACATGCACACAGATATACAATAATAGTTGAAAATTCAGTAGTTACTGAGGAAGCTCTAGAAAAGGAATCTTGGAAAAACATCAGCAGGACAACAATATTTGCGATAACATCAGACAGAAGAATTCCTGTAATATTAGGTCTTAAATACCAGGTATTTCATAGGATAGAAGCCAAATAACAGCAAAGAAACTGTTACAGCAAGTGAAATTAAAACGTCACACTTGTAGATTTTGCTGCCTATGATCTTTCCATTTTTCTTTTCTTTCAGCTTCAGTTACTGGGTTTAATGAGTTCCGCACCTTGGTTTAGGAACTAAAAGACATTAAAGAGTGGAACTTACTTGTTGTCCAGAAATCCTCCTAGAGAGTTATCATGTTTAAATTCATTTTTATTGAAGGCAATAATTTTGTGCATATGGGAAAAGGAAAAGTGGGATAGAGTTGAGCAGATTTTTGGTTTTGATTTTATTTTAATCAAACAGATGGAGAGGTCTGAGGATCATGATCATCAAAACAAAATCCTCTGATCAGAAAAAGCCATTATTGGAATTTCAGACTTCATATAACAACATTCAGTCAAATTTTTCTCAAGAAATATTTTTCACATACAGGACAGAATTTAAATAGAGATGGATGCCAGCTCAGAAAAAAAAAATCAATAGCATTTAAAAAAAATGATGCCTTAGAGTTAGCATAGAAAAAAACCTGCCTTATTTGATTCAAAGGAGTCTGAACTTAAGTTTTCCCCATAAGAGGTAAATGCTCCAACAACTAGAGAATCAATCAGTCTTTTGTGATGAAAAATTACAACAGCAAAAGTTGCCATCTGTTCAGATGCAAAATTGAAAACAAACTGTGAAGCTTCAACTCTTTAAAAAAAAAGGAGTTGCTGTTTTCTAGCCCTGATTTTGTAGTTTTAAGTATTATATGGTGTGATGAAGACAAAATTAAATGTATCTGTGTTATTGTAAAGTTTTACTAACATCCTGTAAAATTTAATATAGTTGACACATTCTCTTGTAGGATTCTCAGGTTTTAAGGAACAGAAGGGAAACTGCTCCTTTGTGGGACTTTTTTTCCTCACTGAATTCATCAGGACCTATGACCAAAGTTGATTTTCTTTTATTCCTCCCCTATACAAAGCCATGAAATGTGATTGGTACTGACTTTACACGTGCCTAGAGACATTAATTAGCCACTGTGATCCACCTCATCTGTTGATTTGATTGGGCTTTACCAGGAATTTTTCCACTGAGTGTTGGACCCTTTTTGATTTAACTGTATTTTAGACTGATCTCTCTTGCCACTCTAAAAATAAAGAATGGCTTCACCTTTACTGAGATACATCACATTTAATGAAAAAAGAAAAGAAAACAACATTTAGGCCTTCTGAGTCTATTCTTGGCTGACATTGTTTTGTAAGTTGTACCTGGCAAGGAGCTTAAAGTCTCTGGGAAAAGGGAACACGATTCCAGCTGGAAGCTTAAAGTGGTTTATTTCTTATTTCCATTAGACTGAAGTTTCATTCTCTGTGATGAGAGAACCCTCTAGTTCTGATACCAATATCTCAATGTTATTGTGCTTTCACAGCATGGGTGAATAAAGTGCTTTAAACCTTCAGAAGAATTTGAGGCTTCTCAAAAGTAGGTGGATATTAATTAAATTCTTCAGGCAATTATCTTCCTCACTCATCTAGAGAGTTCAGACAGTGGCCCCATCTCTAGTAGGATACGATTATGGAACTGAGAGCTGTGGGTGAAACCCTGATGTATAGGCACAGAACCAAGATCAGAACCTAATTTTTTCTAATTTGGAATATTACTGCCTTAGCAGTTTAGTAAATAAAGGTTGCACTCAGACAATTTTCAAAAGAGAGACCCGTGATGGGGAGAAGCATAGAATGGTTTGGGTTGGAATGGACCTCAAAGATGATCCCGTTCCAATTCCCAGCCATGGGCAGGGACACCTTCCACTAGACCTTCCACCAAAGCCTTTCCCAGAAACATCCTGAACAGTTTCTTCTGTGGTACCAAGAGCAACGGGGACCTTTGGAAAGGACAGCAGCTTCACACCTGCTGGCAACTTCTTGCTCCCCTCCTCTCACCAGCACTTATCCTTAACTGCTGGCATCTCCACACAGGACTGCAGGAATGGGCGGCTTTGGGCAAATCCCCATCTCTGGAAACGTTCAAGGCCAGGCTGGACAGGGCTTTGAGTAACCTGGTCTAGTGGAAGGTGTCCCTGCCCACGGCAGGGGGTTGCAACTAAATGATCTCAAAGATCCCTTGTAACTCCAACTCTTTTAGGATTCTATGATAAAGGGGGCAGGTGGTCATGAAAAGAGGGGAGAGGTTTGTTAAGGAGAGGCTGCCTGCTAAGAAGGGTGATCACAAAAGGCCAGGCTTGGATCCAGCAGATTTTTCTGAGATTCACAAAATAACAGATGGAATTCCCTTCAGAAAATCACCTTTGCACTGCTTTGCCCTGTGCGGGAGGCTCTTTCTCCGTCCACAGAGGGAATATCATCTCTGTTCTCCTTTGATTAACTCGAGCCTTTGTTACTATCCTTCATCATCTTGCAAATCCTTGCATCTGCCCCAATTTAGCAAAGGGCTTTAGCACGGCTACACAGCCCCAAACACCTCGAGTCCAGCAGGATTCAGGCTGAGCTGAAGATATATTGCTTCAAAAAAGAGTTGCTGTAGTATGTTCACTTTTCGAGCACCAGTGTATCAGCCGTTAGAGGATAATTGTAAATAAAGCTCAGGAGAATCGATCCAGCTCAGCTCAATCAGCTTATTGATTTAAGCTATAAAAAGAAAATAGCACATAAACAGCCCTCTTACATGTGACCCCACCACCAGCCTGCAGTGACTGACAATTCCCAGGTGCAAACAGAACATGAACTTTTAGCTGGTGGTTATTGCATCCATTTGGGTTTACGGGTAACCTCAGAGTTTCCTTTAAATTATACAACCTCTCCCTGTGTGTCTTGAAGACCAGGCCAGTTTATCTGCATATATGTCATGTGGACAACTTATTGGAACCATTTTTCATGGCTTTATGGTATTCAGGGCAAAATAGGACACACCATTATTGCAGAAATCACTGATATCTGCAACAAAAACAGACATTCATCAAAGATTGCAGAAATATTTTTAAAAATAGCAGAAGACAAGGACATAAGCTAATGAGCAGCTTGGTAGTTGCTCAAACCCAAGCACTAAAGAACTCCCAGAGTTTTGCTTGTTGCTGAGAGAATAAACCTTTATCATAACCAGCACGCCACCTAAAAGCAAAGAATAGCCAGAAACAGCTAAGGCAGCACATGAGAGACAGCTGGACCCAGGCCTGCATTACTTAACACAGACCTAATCCTGTCCTTGCAGGTTTTGTAGTTTTGCCAAGAATAACGGTTTTTCTGGTTTTTTTCCTTTCTCCTGGCTCTATTCTGTGACCATGAGCACTGCAGAGACATTGTCCCAGCTCCTCATTGGAAGAGGCTTTTCCTAAACTGAAAGAAGATCAAAACAGGCAGAGGGAACAAACCAGCGCTATCTGAACTCTGAAGAAGAGAGTTGAGGAACCGGGCTTTATCTTCAGAAGATACCAAAAATTAGGGGCCATGAGCCTTTGAAACTGTTATTTTAGCCCATATCTAACCCTGCCATCCAGGGAGGGTTCACCTGACAACAGACTCTTAGAAAAGTTGCCCTCAGCTCCTTGCTGTGGTCAGTGACACAAATGGATGTCTCCACAGTGAAGATTATTCCCTTCTAAAATCTTAATCAATCTTTGGGTGAAGAAATCATCACATTTTTTTGGAAAGACTTCCTGTGTCCAACATCACTGAACTGGCTGGTGCCAAATCAGCCTTTTAAGTCAAGAATTTACCTTCCTCTTCCATGTTCTGGCCTAAGCACAGGAGACACTTTAGACTGGATCACACTTTACATCGATTTCCCTTTATACTGGATCACAGAGATCCTTTACACTGTAAGGACAGAAATTCAGCTTGTCACTTCAACACTGCTAAATCTGTGGATCCAGCCCAGGGATGGCTTTTTGGATAAATATGTGGAACTGAGGTCCCAGCACCCCTCATCATTTAAAAGAGACGGTGCCCATGAAGTAATTAAGATGAGGGATGAACATAAATTTCAGCATCTTTGTGGAGTCCCAACCCATCCTAAGCAAAAATTCATCAGGACATTCATTTCTGGGACAAGCTGAATTAATCTGCCATGCTGGAGTTAGACCAGTTTATAATATTCTTTACCTTTGGTCTAGAAAGGTTGTCACTCTTTCTGAAGGTTGCAGGGTCGTACAGCACGTGGGACACTTGGATTGAATCCAAATTACCTTCTGCTGTGGCTTTTTCACTACCCATGCAGACAGGAGCTGCTCTGCCATTGATGACACTGCTCCAATTCATTGGTCATCAAGCCTGCGGAGAAATTCTTATCCTGGTTCCCTCACACATGGCTGTGGCATCGTGCAAGGGCACAGAGAAAGACCTGAGGCAGGAGAGATCACAGGGCTCAGATCCCCTTTGTCACGTTTTGAGCCAGCGAGTGCCAACAATGGCACTTAGGAAAAATAAATTTTTTCTTGGCTCATCCAAAAGCCCTCCACCTAAAAGAAGAAGTCCTGTCCACAGTCAGAGTCAAGATGGACAGAAATGTCACAGAGTGTAGCAGGAACTGTTGAGACAATTCTTGTATTGCATGGGTGTGGGTATCAGGGGCTGTCTGCAAGAGGAAGGTCTGTCAATGTCACTGGAACGAGCACGGGAAGAGAAAGGTTGGCTGGTCCCACTCTGGGACAGATATTGGAGACTTGAATGCCATTCAGTGCTGCTCCTCCTAAAATGCCAGCCAAGCCAAGGATGCTGAGCTTGCCCCTGTCCCTGACATCAGGCAGCAGGACCCTGCTAAGAGACCTGCTCAGCTGGGCTGGGCATCACCAACCCAGCAGCTGAGCCAGGGCTCGTTCCACACAAAACCACAAATCCCAGACAAAATTGCTCTTCTGATCTATTCCATCCTAGCATTGTGCAAGGACTCACCTTCCTCCTCTGGAGACACAAAAGTGGGGGAATTAATGGGATAAAGAAGCCAGTGACAATCCATCTTTCCATCTTTCAAGTAATGTCTTCCCTGCACACGATGATCAGTATTCTCAACAGTTAACATGGCAGATTAACTGGCTTTCTTCCCTGAATCGAAAATACCAGAGAAGATGATTTAATTGATTTAATGGATTTTAATTAGATGGTAATAGTTATGTGTGTGTATACAGTGAGTGCTGTAGACCAAACATAAAAGGAAGATTTATCATCACTAAGATTTCTCTGCTGATCACTAAACAGAGATAGTGTTGAATGTTTTAGTCTGTTCTGTTTCATATTTTTAATTTTATTTTATTATTTTATGCTACTGATTTTTAATTTAATTTTTTTAAAATTATGTTTTCATGGATAAGAACATTTTTCTTTCTTCTTTCAAATAGCAGCTCATAACGAAGTTCACAAAATGCAAATTTTAAGTGTTGCTGAGCTTGCTTAATGCCTGTTCACACACATCCACAGTGTGTACAAGTGTGTACGATGTGTACAAATGTATAACATTAATCCAAGGAGAATTTGGTTAATATTATTCATAAATATTTTGAATAGGAATTGAAATACAACTTGCAATGCACAAAAATACTCTTCCTTACAGTGCATGCTACAAAAAATAGTCTAATAAAAGGGCTTGATAGCACATTATAAAAAATCTGTGATTTTTTTCTGTAAATAATCTGTGAAAAATTTTGACATATAATACAGTTTTTGAAATCTTCACTTTTTATGGAAAGGAATGCCTAAGGCAAATAGGGTGTATCCTTTAAATAAGGGACAAGTCTAGAACAATGCAAATTTCAGTCAGTTCCATCCCTATCAGTATTGCAAGAGCTTGCTCTTGGAGCCCAATTTATTCTGTTTTGATGGACTTTGGGAAAGGAATTTTTAATTGTGAAAATGTGGATAACAGTACCTGCAGAAATCCATTTATGCAAATATAAAAGAAGTAGAAAATCAAGAAGGGCTGGGGATTAACCAGGAGCTCCAAATGCCTGCATTCATCCCCAAACCATTGCTGGACTTAGAGAACAAACACCAACAAAGACTCACCTTTACCACAGAATAAGTCTGATCCTAAAATTCCCAGGTGTTTTGGTGGACCTGTCACACAAGCAGGTATGGATGTAGAGGGAACATCCAGTCTGCCATAGACTCTGGTCATGTGGACCTCAATGGTTTTTGTGGATCCCTTTAATCCCAAGATATTCTGATTTTGTATTTGGCTTTTCCCATCAGGTATTGTAGTGAAATGTTCACTGAGAAATGGTACTACTAGAAAAATAAATAAACTGATTTCTTTATCCAACCAAACAAGCTTCCCAAATCCCTGGGAGCTCGTCGAGACAAATTGAGACAAATTGTTCCGAAAACAAATGAGTGTGTGAGGTTTGTTACTGTAAAAGCAACATTATGAGCTGAAACCATACCCTTGGTCAGTAGTTATATCACCAAATATTTCTCCACCACTGGCCTAAGTGGTACCTTATCAGATTAGTCAGACTCTCTCTTCTTTAATGTTCAGAGATACATTTTATTAATCCAACAATCAATAATTTAATTAATTAAATTTAATTAAGCTGTTTGCACTGTTGGAGATGTAAAACCGACCTAAACAACAAATACAACGCACTCTCCTCGGTGTCTTCTGAACATTCCTAGGAAGAAAATTCTGACGTTGCTGGGGACCAAATTTCCATAAATAGGGCATTTCCCCTTCCTCCCTCCTTTGTAATCTGGAGAAAAAAGAGTATTTCTTTCCCTTTATATGCATCAGCATGTGAACACAAGAACCCTTCACCTCTATGCATACATTTCTCTTACTATTTTTAACCTGGTGGTAAATTTAAATGAAGTGTGGTGCAGGCATGGGGAGTTCAAAGATATTGTCTTGCATGATTCATGAAAATAAGCAGCCAAGAAGAGGAAAAAAATTCCTTATTAACTCCTGCATTGCAGGAAAACATAAACTGTGAGCCCAACTCTTGGTATATATTAGAGAGTCCACAAAAGAGAGCCCTCAAGCCAGAAATTTATAGAAAGCCAAGTTCAAATTAAAAATGGAGCAACAGGAACAATGAAATAAAACAGTGTTGCAAAGGTTAAGTGCCCTACCTTGCTGGCAGAGCTGCACCTACCTTCAGCAAAGTTTTTATCCATCCAAACGGACAATACTTGAAGAGCCTTGTACAGACAGAACATTCCAAGACTGTATTTCTAGCCAAGGTGAGTTAAATCAGGGATAATGCTTTTCTCAGAATGGGGCTTCATGTGAAATTCCTATGATTGCAGTCAAAAATTAGTACAGAGAAAAGAAACAAAAGATGCTGAGCCACAGGGAGTCCAGCAATGATACAGTCACAGCTCATACTCTGAAAGCATTTTCAAAGCCTTCCAGCAAAGTGTGGGGGAACTATTGCCTTTTTTCTTTGTTTTTTTTT